>VZRR01002045.1:54648-155141 GCA_013398015.1 Oreocharis arfaki | reverse complement strand
AAAGACATTAGCTTTCCTCTCACCACCTTGATGAAAAACGGGAGTGAAGTTTCAAACAAGGTAAAAACCAAAGTGGTTAAGCAATGGAAGCAATAACCACAGGAATGGGGAAGACAGAATTCTGATGGCCTAAGTTCTTGGAAGGGGGAAAACAAAGAAATATAACACCCTTCTTATCCAGGATGTGTAATGATAAACTAAAAAAATCCCCAGTTTTGACTGGTTCTGTAGTGAGAACTTGCCCTAGTGATGAACTTTGGCTCCTTATAATAGTAAAAACCCCAGCTCAGGCACCCTTGGCCTACAAAAAGACCACCAGTCACCAAGTATGTGCTATGATTTCTTGGGACACAATGGCTTTAATTTGAAGTAAAGAAAGGATGAGCCAGTAACAACTTAAGCCAAGTAGTGACTTAAGTAAGACTTAACAGCCCAAGACTGTAACTCTTTTTTGCGTCTCGGGGTGATGGCTCTGGGGTTTACCACCCAGCACCTCTTTCTCTGCAGAACTGTAAAATCAAATTATGTGTCATGGTTAGAAAAATCTCCTTTTTTACAGTGACTGAGTTTGGATGAGTATCTGATTCTGTGTGTTAACCTATAGAAGCTCTCACCCTTTTCACCACAGTGTTAATTCCCTCAGTAATTTTGATACAGGAAGATGATCCAAGAAGTGTTTGCACACTGTTCTAGTAGGGAAGATACATTTTCCTTGAAAGCACAGCCCTGTGGCCTTAGACTGTTGTTCAGTGACTGCTGCTGTATCAAATTATTTTTCGTTCTTGCCCTTGCCATCCATTCATACCTGCTATAAGATAACTGCTGCCCCCTCCAGCAAAATCAGGGACCTACAGGGAAATTCAGTTCAGATATAGGTAATTTCAAGGTAGTTTATGTTGTGGAGACTTCACTGGTTTTGTTCTTTCACGCATTTTATGCTAGTCTTATGCAGAGTCCAGTCCATAAAGGGGCTACAAGACAGCTGAAGAGGGGCTTTGGACAAGGGTATGGAGTGATAGGTCAAGGGGGAATGGCTTCAAACTGACAGAAGGCAGGTATAGATTATATATCAGGAACAAATTCTTTCCTGTGAAGGTTTTGAGGCACTGGAACATCCCTGGAAGTGCTCAAGACCAAGTTGGGTGGTGCTTTGAGCAACCTGGTCTAGTGGCCCTGTCCGTGGCAAGGGGGTTGGAACTAGATGATCTTTGAGGTGCCTTCCAACCCGAGCCAGTCTATGATTCTAAGACTGGCTGGTTCTGTCTTCTGGGGGCTATGCTTGTGCAGTTGTGTTTTCCTTCTCTTATACTCAAACTAGAAGTTTTCCTTCCCTCTGAAATAAAAAAACCCAGTAGGCTGAAGCAAAATGAAACAGAGGAATGAATCACTCCTCTAGTTAGAACAGGATGAGGATTAAAAAAAGCCCCAAACAAACAAGAACAAAACAAACAAATGAACGGCCAAACCCCAAAGCACAGAAGGATATTTTGGTACTAACCTTGCCGGTGCAGCTGCTAACATAAATGTTTTCTGACACAAGTGCATGTTATAGACCAGTGTGTAACAGTTAACCCATGAAGGCCTGTGTACTCAGAGCAAGGCTGGGGAGGCAATTACTTTTGGCCACACTGATTTCAGGTGGGTTTTGCAATTCTGCTTTGCTTCACTTATGAAAAAAATCAGAAAAGCCTTAATAAAGTCTGGCAGAGAGCTGATGGCACTGGAGTGGCTGGGACTGGAGAAATGCAGGAAAACCTGAGCCTTCTAGCGCTGCTGGGCTAAGTTTGGCAAGTGAAAGGAAATTCAGTTGCATTCTCACAGCCCAGCCTCTTGATCAGGGAAAAGAATTCCCAGTGGTGTCTCTGAAGCCACTTCTCATTAAACAAATAATTTGCTCCAAGGAGAAGCTCTTGACTCAAAATAATACAGTTCCACCATTTATTGAACGATGTGGACTTATCTGCCTTTTATGGGGAAAACAACTTTATGGCAATTGAAATCCTCTTAGGTCATCAGCCTGTACCCTGGAGCAGTCTTTCTCGCGTTCTCCTTTCTCCTCACCTTTCAGTTTCTTGGGTTATTTTTAGTTTACAGTTACTGTCACATTTACAGTGGAGATTTTTGCAGCAGGTTGAATAAGCTGCCTCCCTGAAAACGATCAAAAGATGCATTGTTTAACTTGTCTCCTGTTTCATTTTACACCCTTCTGTTTGATTTCTTGGTGAAAATCATATCTATGGTTTTCTGTGTCTGTCTATTGTTTTCTTGGAGAAACTTTCCCTCTGTTGGCAGCACTGATGGTGAGGACCAGGACTAGTATGTCCAGGTAGGAGTGTCTTGTGAGCCTGTTGTGTCCAAAGTGTCCTGCTCACTGAACACATGAGCAGGAGCTCGTGCCAGTTCTTCTCCAAGCTATGGCACTTTCATGTGTATTCACAGACTTGTTTCCCCAGTTAATGGTAGATGATTTACAGGAGCACAGAGAAGAGGCTGCTCTCCAGCAGGCGATTTAAATGCTGTGTGACCTTGTGTTTTGAAGGATCATTTAGCCTTTGAATTGTGTTTACCCTTATGGCTTTCAGGTTGACTATCTTATACATCAGTGCCAGAGCCCCAAAGCCCTGGTTTGGCTTCCCACCTTCCCCCACTTAGTTTTTGCTATTTTTGGCTACTCCCATCTCTATTCCTCCACAAAACCAGCTCCCACCTACCACTCCCATGAAAAAATTGCAAAAAGTAGAAAGTTTAACAGGACCTCTACCAGAGTTTTCCTGCAAGTTACCTGCTTGGAGGTCTCTCTGCCATTACTGCAGTCTTTGGCTTCACTAAGTTTGAGCTGTAAATATACTCTTTACAGCTGGAACAGCATCTGCAAAACCACTTCCAGCCAGGTGTCAGTAACATGGCTTTGATTCAAACTTTGGGAACAGTATATGACTGATTACAAGGATATCCAGCTCTTAGATCTTTAATGAAGTGACTGCTAAAACAGAAGTATTGCAAACCTCTCAAGATGCTTATGTCATTTCCTGGTGTTAAAATAGCTGGTGCTTTAAAGGGTACCTTTGGGATACAGCATTATAAATCTCCTCTTACAACTAATGTTACAAGGAGATCCAACTCTGCAAAACTGCATCAGTACTGTGAAACTTGTTTGCTGAGCACCCTTCCATCTTGCCAACACACTGTGTCCCCAGGCATGGAGAGAGGGACCGGTTTGCCACCATGGCATATGGCAGAGCACATCATGTCCTCCTAAGTAAGTGCCATAGCAAAGCCATTTCCACTCCTGAGAAGCCAGAGCAGCATGGACATGCCACTGCATGCATTCTGCTGATGGATTCTCATGTGTCATGTCCCAGGAAGCTCTTCCCTCTCTATAGCTGCCACCTCCATGGCTCAAGGACAGCTCAAGACCCTTTGGCTGCTGAGCTGAAAAACTCTGGCATCAGGCATCAGGGTGGTACTCAAAAAGCATTGCCCAAGTCAGACCACCTCCCCAAACACCCTTTTTTAAAATCAAAGTAATTTGTTTTAAAAAAATCCTTACAGATTTGGAACAGCAGCTTCATGTTTCCTTCTAGAATGAAGTTAACATTTTTAATAGGGAAAGTATTAAGTAATCAGAGAAACAAAATAGAAATGAAAAGGCTTAACACCAACTCCTGGTCACTGCACCCTCCCCAGGACTCTTGCTCCTGCTCCTGGCCTCTGCTGCAGACAATGCATTCCTGGGACCATGATCTGTTCTGTTGTTGTCTTGGGGTCCTTGAGGAGCAACTTGTCTCCCTGCCTACAGCTCCTCCCCCTGTTCCAAGCTCCTTTCAGATTCTCCCTGCTGAAAGTGCAGTGGACTTCACTGCAGTGGGGCTACAGCCAGCTCTGTCTGTGGCAATTTTAAGGCACACCGTACTCAGAAGCAGGGAGATGCTTGGGACAGATGGAGGAAGGTGGACCAACGCAGCAGATACTGTTCTGACAGTCTGACTTTATGAAGGCTGCTGTTGTGCTGTCCCATTTCATCTAAATAATTGTGTGCTCTGTGTGTGCTCCTTGGAAAGTTTCAGTATTGCATTTGCTGGCTACTCTACTACCTCCTTCTTTGTTATTTTATTGGTCAGAAGCCAAGCAGTCATACTGTGAAGCTGAAGGTACTCTCAGCACTTTTCTTCCAATATTTGGGTTCCTAGAAGTCCAGTCTCTCTCCTGTAAGATGGCTAATTGATTTGACCCCATTAACTTGATTTAATATATAGTCCCCCTTCACCCTGGCACAGGTCCTCCTGCCATGTCTCTGCCCTTTGTACTTCCACATTACTGCCTCGATAACCCTCTGCTTCCCACCTACTGTGCTATGTTCTAGCATACTTGTTCCTTAGACTCCCAGGATTTGGACAGAAGGACGTGAACAATCCCATTGCTTTAATTTTCCTTGTAGTCTGATGGCAACATTTCCCAAGAGTTTGTCCAGAAAGTCCCAGCCACTTCTGGCCAGTCAGCCGCGCTGCTCTGGTGTTGCACTTAATACGTGGCTGTCAGCCTCCCCGTGTCACCAAAAGCACTGCCAACCAATCTCCTGATCTCCATGAGTTTATCCAGATAAGATAAGGAAAATAGTATGTTTCAAGGTCTTTAGTCCACATTTTTACTTTCTTATGTGTCATCTTCCCAAGTGACAGGAGAGCTTCTGATTATTCAGTGAAATCCCTGTTGTAAATGTAAACCCATAAGCACAAAGCAAGGCTGTGTGGGTGTTAGTACCTTGCCAGTGTGCACGGGACATGAGCCAGTATCCTGGGCAGGAAGGAACAGGGGTGCCCCTTCTCCCCATCAGCTTCATCCTGCCAGACAGGCATGTCCCATGCCAGGCTCACCACGTGGGCAGGGTGCATCAGCAAGATGTGTCAGAGCAGGACCTGTCTTGGACACTGGCTATCCGACTCGCCTTTTTTCTAACCAGGTGCACTCCTTGTGCTCCCTTGACTTGCTGGGAGGCTGACTTTGATGGACAGGAGCACCCCAAAATTCCCACTCCCATCTCAAAAGCAGAGTCAAAAGTCCTCCCTATCTTTCTTTGGTAAAATGAAGCAGGCTGGGCTTTTGATCATCAAAGTTTTCCTGTTTGGAAGGAGGAGGAGCCATCTAGTCATGGGTTCATTGATTCCCTGCCCAGCAGGAATGTTTGCTTGGGCACAGCCAAGCCGCACCTCTGATGACTAACAGGCAGCGTTCTCTCTCTTTGATATACTATCAGCTGGGTTTATCAGTATCAACACAACCTCCCCACTCCAGGCCTCGCCCCTTCTGGCCAGCTCTCCCTGCAGAGCGGGCAGGGGCTGCATGAGAGCTGAGCTCACCTCTTATTCCAAGGAATCTTAACAGCAGGTTTTAAGCTACTTATTTACTTTTTTTGGTCTGTGCAGGAAGTCTGAGCTAAAAAAAAAAAAAAGAAAGAGACAGAAGTGTAATTGCTCTGGCACGCCTGCATTCCTACTTCAGTCTCAGACAGACGGGCACTCTTTCTTGTCGGAGCCAGGAAGAGGATCTGATCCCTGAAGATCATTGCCACGAACGTGCGTAAGTGAAACCTGCAGCCATGCTGAAACAGATATTATCAGACATGTACATCGATCCGGAGCTGCTGGCAGAACTCAGCGAGGAGCAGAAGCAGATCCTCTTCTTCAAGATGAGGCAGGAACAGATCAGACGGTGGGAGGAAAGAGAAGCTGCTGCAGAAAAGATTTCATCAAAGAAGCCACTGCCAAGGAAAGGTAAGTCTCTGCCTCTTGGCTGCTTCACCTTCTGGCACATATCTGGCCGAGTCAACTGCTTCCTAGAAATAGGAAGTAATGTATTGTTAGAGCAATTTCTTGTCCAAGGGACATGGCATAGGCTTATTTCCAAAACATAACTAAATCCACCTGCAATGGGGTAGTTTTGGCTAGGCACACAATGGCTTTTACTCCTGGCCCAGACATTCTGTCCTTGACCAAATTGCTCAACTCCCCTAGCGGGGAAGACAGGGCTTATTTGCCCACAGGAGATGCATCTCATTAAGTTTCCCACTAAATGGTGCCTCTGAATCTGTCTTTAACATAACCAGGGATTTGAATATCTGTCCTGAGGCACCAGATCTGATAGGGAGTTCCCACTGAGACTTTAGACCTGAAGTTCCCTTGCCAGGATTACACAGCATGCCCGCTGCTAGGAAGATAGCATTCTTCTCCCCCATGTGCTCTATTTGCAGGTAGCTCACTCTCACACAGTTTGGGGAGGAAAGTGATCAGGAATTAAAGCGACAAAAAGAAACAGTGGTGAGTTTTCTCCTTTGCTGCCAGACTCAGAAATGCCTCCTTCACTGACCTGGCTCAAGTAATATGAAAAACTTGGGAAGTGTGGGCTGCATCCCAGTTGAGCTTTCCTCATGAACAGTTGCTTTTGGGGGGGCTCTCTCACCAACTGCAGCTGGTAGGGCACAGCAGGTGTGACACAGGCCCTGCAAAGAGCTACCCAGCAAACGGGATTTGCCAAAGAGCTGCTTCTTTTCCAGCCAACAGGAAGTCAGTGACATGGAAACTCGGCGCTGACAATGATGTGTGGGTATGGGTGATGGGCGAGCATCCTTCAGATAAATCCTATGAAGCCATCTGTGAAGAGATCCAGGCACAAAGAGCAAAGCGCTTAGCGAGAGAGAAAGGCCAGGAGGGCAGGTAAGCACCCTTCAGCTGAAGGACTCAGTGGGCAGATAGGGAGGAGAAGGCTTTTCTAGGGACAACAAGGCTGGAGTCTTCTCTGTAGGAGCTGTGGTTACCACTGTCATGCTGGCCTTGCTGGCAAAAGGCAGAGGCAAAGTCTGACTTTCTGAGAGGACACACAATGCAGGCAGAGATCAGCTGCAGCCTGAGTCTTGTCCAGGCTCACTGAGCCTCCCATGACATGGCTCCTGCATGGGACCCTCTGCAGACCACAGGAAATGCTGATGCTGTTACTGCAGCAGGTGATGGGCTCGGATCGTGCTGATTCACTGGCAGGTGCCCAGGTACAGCCGGACACAGTTGCTCACCACGAGTCATTAACTTAATTACTCACCTACCTGATCTGGAGATATAACTGCCTATGCACATGTGGCTTCATTGCATCTCTGCTCTGCTCTGCTCACGTGTAGCCTCCTCACAAGATGCTCACACAGCAGAAGGTGACTCCCTCCTAAGTCGTCTCTCTCTTGCATTTCAGAGAGACTGGCTCTTCTGCAACATGGTCTCTACACCCACAACTAGGACTTCTGGCTGAGACAGACCTTCATGAGAATAAAAAAACCACTGTGGAGAAAAAGGAGGAACATGGGAGAAAAATGACTGATATTGATACAACAGGAAAAAGCCAGGAACTCACAAAGGTAGTTTTCCATTTTCCCATAACTATAAGAAACACATGTTTTGAGGTCTAGGAAGTGCAGCAAATCCTGGCTGCTGTAAATACAAATCTGAAGGAAAAAGCCATCTACCTGTAAAGGCTTTACTTTTATAGTCAGAGAAGAAGCCGTGTTGTTACATCCTTAAGACTTGGGAGGTCCATGTGCTATTCTCAGATCTGCTCTGTACCAATGGATAAATTACTCAGAATTCCTTTGCATCCATTCTCTGTAGGTAAAACAAGGGGTGCAGTACTGTCCCTTCTGCACTGTGGCTGGTTTGGATGGCTTTTGGGACAAGACCAGGGAGGGTATCCCAGGATCTGTACATGCAAGGCCACAGCCCTCAGACAAATCATTTACTTTTATAAAAGACCAAATGAAGATAATTTTACTGGCATCATCTAACATGCATATTTGAGATGGTTCTTGGGGCTTTTTGTCTTCTAAAACAGAAAACAGCTCATGACTTTGACAGCACAGGACAACTCCAAATGCAGTAATACAGTGTCTGCTTTCCTGTGGAGTTTCATTACAGAAATATTTTTTTCCAGCAATAAATGCATTTGTGCTTTTCAACTGGCTACAAAAAGCCATTTGCAGAGAAAGGAAAAAAAGAAGAGTTAAATTAACTACCCATGCAACCACAGTTCAACAGAAGGAACAGAACACCCTGCCAATTTAATGGGAGAAGTCCAATCTCATTCAGCAGTTTTCATTCAGCCTTGAATGAACTTGTATTCTTTTATCGTACAGCCACTCTGTACTTCGGTATAAAAAGTATGATAACAGAAGGTTGGGTTTTGGCAAAATGCTCTCCTGCTGCTACCAAAATAGTGAAGGGAATTTGGAGTGACTGTCTCTTTTATCAAAAGCCTCTGAGTCACATGGGTTTTTTCTCTGCACTGTTTGCTGAAGTTGAGCAACCATGTGGGAGATATTTTTTTCAAAGGAACTTATTAGTCAAAGCTGACAAAAAAACCCAAAACAAAACAAAAAAACCAAACAAGCCACCACAAAAAATCTAACCCCCTTTCAAAGTCTTGCACATGGAAATAGATGTATATTTTCCCTTCTTTCCTTTCATTTCTGTCATTATATTATTAGTAAATTTTCCCAGGTTTCTGAGGCTTTTGCTGTTAGAAGGAGGGCTCCAGATTGAAGTCTCCTGTTGTATTTTCTAGGCTTGGAGAGGGGCTTGTTCCCACCTTCTGCATTAAAATGTTTTCTCTGAGATCTAGTTCTCGTTTAACCTGAGACATCCAGGTTTTGTGCTGCAGGGAATAGGGCTGATCTAAGAAAAAAACCTGCTTCACATGCATTTGAGGTTCCTAGTCTCCTGTTGAGGAGAGGGAAATTGTAAAGCCATGTTCATATTAAATATTAGCCAAGTAGGTGATGGAGCTAAAAGGAAGTGTGTCCTTGGTAAGCAGACTAGTACAGTTAACTCACCACTCGTTGTGCTGTGGGAGGCAGTCAGGGTCTGATGGGGAGGTGGGTGGGTGTTTACTCAAAGCCAAACCTAACAGTTCGTCTGCCAAGGCAGCTCTCAGCCAGGGCCTGCTGCCAGGGCAGCTGGCCTGGTTTGCAGGGGAGATAGAAGACGAAATACCCAGCCAGTTGGGTCAGTTTGTCAAGTAGGAGTTTGCAGCAACCCAGCCACAGCTGCAAACATGCACAGGCAGGTAAAGTTGTAGACAGCAGGTTCTGCAAGGGATTGCCTTAGAGGAAGGGAAGAAAGGGACTGCTCCCTGGGAGCACTTGTGAGCATTGCTTAGCAAATCTAGGCATGCTTTTGGCAATCCTAACACCCCTGAGTTCTCTTCCTGAGGCATGTTTGGCCTAATATGATGGGAAAGCCCCCCCCCCCAATATTTGTCAGAGCAGGCTGTCAAAATTTGTTAACAAATGTCACATGACTGCTTTTGTATTAAACACCTATTGCACCAAAAAAAGTGCAGCTGTCCTAATGTCATGTTTATTTCTCACCACTCTTTTGCTCTGCTCAGAGGGGAACAAGAAATGTTCACCAGATGCTGGCAGATTGCCATGTGAGGAAGCATAGCTTCCAACAGGTGAGTGGCAACCTATGATGCTCCTAACACATTGAGTGGGGTCAAGGCTTTATCCTAGAGTCCCAGTCAGCTTCAGAGGCTCATGTGAGCCAAGAATGTTTTCACCTTTTGGACCAGTTTTATCCAGTATTGCCATGCTCCTTATGTATGGTATGATGATTTGGAGATGATACAAAGCAGGCCAGGCTGGCAGATTGGGGAGTAGCCCACGGAGATGCTCCTGATGATTTTTGGTGGATTGTTTTCCCTTCCTGCCTCAGTTGTCACCTGCAGTAACGACAGAGAGAGGGTCTGTGTGTTGTTGAAATTGGAGGGATTCACTGTAAAGAATGGAGTTCCCAATATTTCAAGGCTAGCTAAAAAGCAGGGCTAAAACTTACCTGCTACAGAGCTGAATATACTGTTTCTTTCATAGATGAAGGAAGCACAGAGGAGAAATTCAGAAGAGATCACAGCCCCCCAGGAGCCAACACCACAGAGCCACTCCAGCACAGAGAGCCAGAGAACGCTGCAGAAATCGGATGAGAATGAGCCTGAATGGCAGGAATTCTGTAAGATCTTAAAATGACCTTTTCCTATAAGGCTTGACAAATCCTAGGGCTCTGTAGGGTCATCTCAACACTTCTCCTGCCATGCTAGAACTGAATAATAAGTCAGAGGGTAGAGAGTACTGCCAAGAAATACAGCACTGTATTATCAGAATTATTTCTGAGTCCACGCAGCATTGAGACTAGAACTGGGCAGGGGAATGGAAAGCTTTTCCAACTGATACTGTGTTAAAACAAGCAGCAAATAGGACCCACGTGAGTATAGCACGTACAACTAATTTTAAACTAGAAGCTGGCCTTTTGTAGGACTTTGCAGTAACCATTGCTCTTGAGGACAAGGATAATGGGTAACAGGGACTAATCAAAAAGGGTTTCCTTGTCATTCAAGCATGATCCCACCTAAGTAAAGCCCTGCTGCACTGTCTCATGTAATGAATCCCAATGATAGAAAGGAAAATGGCAAACAGTATGAGACTTGCAGTAGCATCCATCGGTGCTGCCAAACGCTTCCTGAAGGAGAACCTGATGCCCTTTTTTTCCCAGTTCCTTCCCTGCTGCTCAGTAGATGGCAATGGTGTACCACCAGTTGTTTCCACTTCAGTCTAGGAGTTTTATTTTTTCTGACTGATAAAAAAAAATGCTGACTGGAGAGCTGGTTACTCCTGCAGACTCCAGGATGAGATGGACCTAGACAATCAAAGCAGTTTTACAGGAAAAAAAAATGAAACAAAACCACAGTCAAGTTCTCTACTTTCCATAACAGTTTCAGCAAGACTCCTTCCCACCCTCCAAAATTGATTAGCACTTTCAAATCCTTCAAATGATTGATTTGGGGTCACTTCAATAGCCTTAACTCCATAAGCCCTGCCTCCCCCACCAGCTTACATGAAAAGCACTACAGAAATCCATGTCTGAACCAAGAGCCAGTGTCTGAAACAAAGCCAGTAAGTCTCTAAGTACAAAGGGACCTGGTACCAAGAAAAAAACCACAGATTTTTATCTTGTCCCAGAAAAAAACTGGTTTTTAATCTCTTAAAGGAATAAAAACTATGCTACTTTGTCATGTGGGAGACATGTGGCAAATGGCCTCGCAACTGAGTGAATCTTTCAGCTTGTGAAATGGGTTATTCTTCCATTTCAACAAGCATGAAGATGGCCAAAGGGCAGCAAACTTTAAACTTGCTGCTTGTTCGCTCCTGTAGGACTCCTTTTTTGTTCCAGTGCGGAAATCCAAGGCAGCAGATGAGAAGAGGCGCTCCCTTGCACGGCAAGCCAGAGATGACTACAGGAGGCTTTCACTGCAGGGCATCCACAGAGGGAAGCAGGCAGATATTTCCAAGGGCGCCACAGCAGGAGACAGGCGACCACTTCAATATCCACCTCTCCCCCCGAAGCCGAAACTTCCACCTCCTGCAATGGCAAATGGGAGAGTGATTAGGTAAGGAAGCACCTGTGCACTGTGGAAAGGAGAAGGGATGAGATTCTTTTGCTCTAGCATGGAATGGTTGAGAAGGGAATGGTTAGCTCTCCCTCTTGTGTGGAAGAGACACCCAGCAGGGAAAAATACAGAGCCTAGGCTATATTCTAGCCTAGGCTGTGATGAGGCCTTCAGGTGTTCATTCCTGGAGGTTTAGTTAGTAGAGGGTCCTAAGCCTGGAGCACATAGAGTCCCTATGATGCCACATGTCCACTGAAAACCATATTCCACACAGCTGAACTGGTGTTAGCTGCCCGTTTAGGACTGCTCTTAAAACCCTAAGCAAAACATAAGTCCTGCACAGGGACTCAAAACCTGTCATTTGAACCTGATGCACAAACCAGAGGTCTTTTCTAACAGGAAAGAGGGAGTCCAGAGGACAATCTCCAATTCCACCGAAGAAAGCATCATCAAGTGGTTCAAAGAGGAGCAATTCCCTCTCCGAGCTGGCTATCTGAAAACCACAGACACAATAGCACCTTGGTTCCACGGTGAGTCCTGGGCATCTCTGCTGCAACCCAACTGTTGAAGGAGTTTTTTCTGATAACATGGCTGCTAACACAGGCTGGGCTTGGGAGTAAAGCTCCTATACTGGAATCAACATACAACAACTGCAATACCATTCTGTCTCTAACACAGCAACAGTCCTTTCAAGCCCTCCACATTTGTCATTCATCGTTAGCTAAGTGTGGAACAGTTAACAACGAGCAGTTGGCATGTGGCCATGGCCTGTTACTAGCAATGGCAGCACTCTTTTTCCTGGGATACTGGGCAAGAAAACAGTAAAAGGGATGGAAGTGCCACGGACTGGTTTTAGAGCAGATTTCTCGCAAGAACTGTTCTGTCCAGTCTTGCACAAATGCTTTTCTCCCTTCAGTTTTCTGTTTCGGTTTCTAACAGGTATCCTGACATCTAAGAAAGCAGAAGAGCTTCTGAATAAAACAGTACCAGGGAGTTTTCTGATCCGGGTCAGTGAGAAAATCAAAGGCTACGTGCTCTCCTATCGGTCTGTGGAAGGATATAAACATTTCCTCATTGATGCCTCCAGTGATTCCTACAGCTTCCTTGGAGTGGACCAGCTGCAACATTCAACACTGGCTGACCTTGTAGACTACCACAAGGTGAACATCTAGTAATGCATTCATTAACTGTTTAATTGCCTCAGGGCACTTCAAAATAAGAAAGAATAGATTCAGTTGTTTTGAAGTAGGTAACTAGACCCATTTGAACTGCTGCTGGGTATCCTGTGTGCTGCTCCAGAAAGGTATGTCAGCCTGACTGGTACAGCCCAGGTGACCTAATACATCTCAGACATCTTAGATTTGACTCACTCACACTCAAGCACACAGAACACCTTGCACACAGGGCCCAAGTTACTTACAAGCGACTTAGTAGAAATGTTGATGAGAGGTGACAGCATACTCATGCAAACTCCTTTCTTTCGTATTCTCTCCATGATTAAGGGACACTGGAAGGTGGGGTAAACACAAAATCCTGCTTACATCCAGCTTCAGCATGAAAGAGAGCAAGGTATCTTTATAATCTCAAAGCAGGCAAGGGGTGGTACTGAGCAAAGATAAAAAATAGAAGGGAAGGAGGAAGGTTGGCAGGTTCTTGCAACAATAACAGTGGTGTTTACCAGCACTGACTGCAGTTACACGGGCTTCAAGGAGAGCCAGATGGATTGTTCATTCGAATACTGTAAGATCTGCCCAGGGACAGGACAATAATTTTTCTCATAGGTTCATTTAAAATCCTTGTTCTTTTTTAATAAGTACAGCTTAATACAGATATGGCTAAACAAAACTGGACATGAGAACAATAGCCATGCTCATTTGCTCTGCAGAACTCTACCTGGGCTGCCTGAACTTGCTTCTTGCATGATTTTCACAGTTCAGGCTGAAAGTATTAAAAGCAAGAGTTATACAGCTATTTGTACCAGAGCTGGAGGATTTAAAGCCTGGCTGTGCATAGCTACATAAAAGATAGAGCCATGCCCACAGTCTGCAAAGAATCCTGCAGACCCCCTGCACTACAGCATGTGTGGGCAGCTGAACCTATTCTGCCAAAGTGCCTCACTGGGTTCTGCTTATCATCCACCAGGTGATAATGAAAGAAGGCAAGTCCCCACCATGCGTCTATTGCTAGGATGGAGAACAAGATTGGAAGCAGAGACTGTACTATCAGGGAATTCCCTGGTTAGAACAGGATGTGCCTGAGCAGAGGGTGTGTGCTGTCTCCAGAATCCACCCTTGTCCCTCCCACAAACACAGCCAGAAGCACAGTCCACAATCCCTGGTCCTGCTTTACCTGCATGCTGCACAGTCCTGGCTCCAGCACTTTCTAGGCAGAGCACCACTCCATGTCAGAGAAGCTGTAGTTTCCTCAGAGATGAGCGCAGCTCTTTCCTAGAGCTGCCAGAGTTGTGTCACTGAGTTACGGCACTGAGCGCAGACATTGTGTTATGAAGACAGAGGGCAGCCATTTGGGCCCTGCCCCGAGTTCTCCAGGGAATTGAGCTGTATCACACAGTGGTGTGAACACATCCACCTAACAGAGGCAGGGAGACTGCTGTCCACCTCGTGAGGTTGTGACAGGCAGGGTCTGTTTGAAAGCTGCTGTTTGATCATATCCTATATCAACAGGACGAACCCATCACTTCCTTGGGGAAGGAGCTGTTGCTTTACCCATGTGGCCAAGAGGACCAAGAGCCAGATTACATCTCTCTCTTTGAGTGAACCTCCCCATCTCGCTGGGCAACCCCAGGCTTGTATTCACAAAGAACTTGGAACAGAACTTGGAACCAGAGCTGCTGATACTTACCTGAAACCATAAATGCCTCTATTTTTTATCCTTCACAACAAAGCAGTAGGAAGATAAGTACTGTTGAGAGCTACAGGATGCATCAGCCCAGCAAGCTGCAAGGCACCTGGATACATCCCTCAAGATGGAGTGAACGAGCTGATGAAGTAATCAGTTGAACAGGGAGATACTGCCATGAATCTTCAGTGGGATTTTGTAGGTTTCTTGGGGGACTTCTGTATTCGAGCTGCCTTTTGTTCTTGAATGCAAGGTTGTGTGCCATCTGGGAAATAGATTAGTACCTACAGTTGAATGAGATTATACCTTCCTGAAGGCACAAAACAACTCGGAGAGGTGAATCGATCTTGATATGTAATTAGCATAATGTGAAGCTTAATTCTATAAAATGCTGTGTCCTTGGAATGTTCAAGCCTTCAAACATCCAAGCAAACCTCAAGTGCCTGTCAGTGAAAGGTGGTCTCTGTGGTAAGAGATTTCCATGAAGAGTGCATTTTTTAAACTCCTCTAGCCTCTGAATATAGATCCTCCCTCTTTTAACCTGTATTTAACTCCCACAGAGGCCTTTCTGCATTGAGAGAGATTATCCTTTTGAAAACGAAAGGAGAAGGGACAGAGGCATTTGTCTGAATGACTACCACATGTACAGAGCCTGAAAATGTAAGAAGGAACACCTATACCAGTATTAATACAGTTTACAGAAGAGTTTTTGCCAGTAAAGAATGCTATTTTCCAAAATGAAGCTATTTATTGCAAGTTGTGTCTTAGTTACTGAGATGCATCTGGTGTAAACTTCATCATAGAACTTGTTCTTTCAACATAATGTTCTCTCTTCTTATCTGTTACAATGCTCTCTAAAGACATCATTCAAAAGACTGGCGGAGAGGCTGGCCAGAATCACATAACAAATTAGTCCTCATCCAGGTTCCCTCCTGTTGTTGCACATGACAAACTCAGCAGCTGAGGGTTGTGGTATGAATCTGCAGACATCATTTTTTAGAAGCACAATCCTCAAATAGTGAACAAGAGTCGATCTTGTTTCAGTTGTTTACCTGTTTTTACCTGTTCCCTTTTTTCTGTTAGATCAGGGCTTAACTTGAAGAAGCAGTCAAAACTTTCAATCTTACATTAATCTGGGTTTTGCAGAATAGAGATTTAAAGAAATTGTGATCATCTGGTCTTAAAATTTACAACTATGCTGACAAGAGGTTTCCGTTCCAGTAAAGGGGATAACAGCACTCCCGTTACAGCAGGTGTCACTTGCTAGAAATAAAGCCTTAATGTAAACTGAGATTCTGAATGTAATGACACTCTGCCACTGCTAGTGACTTAATGAGCTTCTTGAGCAATATATCACATGTATCTAAGAGATAATTTTAATATAATCTGCATCAATCATGAGAAAGGATGTTAGATTATTTGTAGCGGGGGAAACATCCCTCCTTCCCCCTTTATGAACTGTTTCTTTCAAAAATATGGTCAAAATGAAAGGTCATTCAGAAAAGTATCTGTTGTCATGTGAAGAATGTGCCATAGCTGGTATCTTGCTGGAGACAAATTGTGAAGTGTTTTGCAGGCCTATGGCTGGTAAAGACAGAAGAAAAAGTATCCTCTAAAAGGCATTTTGAGAGGCAAAATATTAACTTGCAAAATAAGATGCAGTCTGATCTGGCATGGACGTAGCAGGACATACTCAATTTTAGCTCTAAGATCTTTAGTAAAACTCCTCAGAGTTTGACTTGCTGACGAATGGACCAATGGATTCATTGCCTTTATATTAAACTACTTACTTGCAACTATTGCCCATGGAAAACCACTATCCATGTTCACATCTATACCACATGTTTGAGTTATGCCTCAGTTTTTCAAAGACTCACTTTTCTGCTGTGAGGCAAGAAATATGAAGTTATATACCTACACATTTAGATTACTGCACTGACTGCAAAGGCAACTACCTTGCTAGAACAGATGCCCTCAAGACTGGCTCTTCTATTGCTCCAAAATCCCATTACCCTGAAAGTCTGTGGAGCAAGGATGTCTTGCAGCGGTTGGGAATCAAGGGTGATGGCATGTCTTTGGGAGTTTCTCTGTAGAATCTTTCCTTCTTCAAGGAATGCCATGCAAGGATTACAAGAGTAGTCAATTTGAAAATTGCTTGCTGGAGAGATCATGAATCCTGGAGGGACATGGCAATTTGTTTTGCTTGATGCCTTTAGCCAGAGCATGCTGCAGTCATCAAAAAGTAAAGCAAGGAGTTCCTGGATGGCCTCCCCACCTGCACAGGGCCATCTCTAGTTCTTCCTCAACCAAGATCCAATCAGTTCTCATTCTGAGAAAGATCACAAGCTGGTTTGGGGACAAGGAAGGTAGAGATCTTCATAACAAAATCTGTTGTTCTGTTGGCTGCTCTCTTTAGATTTCATCTTTTTCTAACTGGGCTGGAAGACCTGTTAGAGCTCCGCTTGGCTCACAGAAACGTAAATAACAGCAGCTTCCTTTTCTCATGCTGTTCTTCACCTCTTGTCAATACAGTCTCCACCTCTGAGAGAGAGCCCTGCCAGATCTCTGCTGGGATTAGATTGCCCTGCACATCACTGACGTGGCCAATGGCTGTGGGCTGGATGTCTCCATCACTGATACCATCTCAACTCTTGCCAAACTGGCTTCTGCAGCCAAGGAACGGAAACTGCATAGACATTATTATTCCTGGCAAGAGGGACAGCATCTCTGTGGAAAAGGACATACATGAAAATCACAAATGCGCCATTTAAAAATATAAGTTGTGAAACTCTGACAGGATCTGGGTGACATGCTTGCAAAGGTACCCCAAGTAATGAGGTGTTGAATTTACAACTGCCCAGTGCTTAGAACTGGAGACTAATAGAGGTTTGAAGGGACCTCTGGAGATCATCTGGTCTATTCCTGTTCTACAAGTGTGGCTCAGGGAAGACTGAATAAAACCATCACGGAAATAGTTAAGGTGAGGCTTGAGGTAGGCTATGATTATGAAATTTTCATAGTATACAACACCAAATTTCAAATTCAGGTTTATGTGGGACTGTAGGAACAACTTTTGCCTTGGAGCAACTGAGTTACCAAACTTTCATATGCACTCAACAAGCCATACCTGTCTCCTCCTATAGCATAATATTTGTAGAGTTACTTCATCAATACAAAGCCCTTTATAAATAATTTATCATGTGTTCTGGGAACAAAACAGTTCTTTGGAGGATCTACTTGAGTGATTGGGATCTACTTGAGTGATTGCTGAAGTTTCTATGGTAAGTGATGTATTTTGGGGTTGAGATTTCAAAGTATACAAAGTTTCTATTTTTTTTGTACTTTTGCAGTTTTGTGGACATTTGGTGACTTGCAAGGCAAGTGCAATGCAGATCCTTTGCATCAACAAAAGACAAACACATATAAATATGTCCAAGGAAAAGGCACTTACAGCAGCATGGTCTCTGTCTGCAAATCCTGCATGCAGTGCTTTCAAAAGAGATTCATAGCACTCTTCCTACTGCACAGCAGCACAACAAAGAGTGGTTCATTCATTGTTCAGTGCTACCTTTCTTCCCCCAGCTTTTACAAGCCAAAACCCAAATTAGAATCTGGTTCAGATTGCCTTGAATTAATATGAATCTATAAAACAAAGAGACTGCTCACAGAAACAGCATTTAGGTAAGCAAATGGGATTTCCAAGCCCATGCAGTTTTTGTTGGCTAGTATATATTAAAATGATAAATAGCAGTCAGCATTAAAAGAAAACGTTTTATAAGAGCAGTAACTCAGACTTTCAACAGTTTTAGGCAATTGCAAAAAAACCTATTAAGAATATGACTAATTTTTACAATTAGTACCTATAATTATCATAAGAGAATTTGCAGGGTCCAGTAATCTATCACAAAAATTTATTTTGTTAATTACAAAAAGCTTTCTATACCCTGGGCAAGGCTCTGTATTTGGTTTAGAAGAAATACTTTGGTATAAAGTCAGAAAATATTCATCAGTGTTGGTATCTGGCATTCAGAGTTTAAAGCCTCCTGCTAAATCAGTAGTGCAAGTTGATATGTATTTCCTTTTCTTCAGCATGATAAAGCTTCTGCCTTCCAGTGCCCAGGTTGTGTAGAAAAATCGCGTATCTGAACTCAGTTCCCATCCACAGGAACACAGATCTGCAGAGCATTTTCTAAGCATTGGAAAGCTGTACTATTTCCTAGTAAGGCCAGAAGTAGAAAACCTGAAGTATGGTAAGATAATTCCCAAGCCAAATAAATTTCATTTAAAAATAAATCTTGAGATACATACAGCATTCTAAATCAGAAATACACTGTTTGATTTACATAATACAGATGTGGCTCATTGCTTTTGGTTCACTGTCCACAGAGGAGAACAAACAGTATCCTCCAGTATTTTTCAACCATCACACTTGAACAGTAAGGTTTTCTCTTTCAGAAGTTTAGAAAGCACTTTCTGAGTTACCTCTTTCTCTGGATGAACTGGGAATGCTGTGTTATTGCACTGCTGTGGTTTCCCCATCCCAGCCCCTTAAAGGAAAAGTATTTTTGGTCACTCCAGCTTTACCATCGTTAACAATCAGATGTTCTTTTCAGAGCAGGAGTCTGTACTTATTCGAGAATAGCCCTTTAAGTTAGATGTAGAAAATAACTCTTAATAATTGGCCCACCAAAAGGTCAATCCTTTAAATAACTGTACACATCTTACAAACATTTCAAAGGAAAAGCACATCCATTTGTTAGTGTGAATACCACACTGGCCACATAATATCACATAATGTTCATTGTCTCTGTGACGTGACCTTGAATCTCATCAAGTGTTCAAGTCTTCCCCAGAAGCAAATGTTGAACAGTCGGGATAATGGAGTATTTAAAAGCCCCATTAGAATAAAAACAGAAGTAGGGAGGACAAATGCTTTCCCTCTTCTTTTGCTGCCATTCTGCTGGAATCTCCATCCTCTTTCAGTCTCATTCCTACTTTTCTGGTTAAAAACTCTTTTCCAAAATACCCGACAGTCCAATACAGAGGCTTTTTACCTCCCTTTCTGGATTCATGCCTTCTTACTGCTCAATTTCTGTCTATGCAGGTGTGTCTCAATCTCTTGCTTGAAAATAAGCATCCCAAGCTGGCCATGAGAAGCCTCGTTCATGGCCTTGGACTGCATGCACATTTTGTACTGCTCTGGAGTCAGCTCGTCCAGACACTGCTTTTCATGCCACAGATGGAAGAGGCCCCTGACAGGCGTTCGGATCACCATGAGGTTGCTGTGAAGGTACTTGCGGTACAGATGCACATCCTCACCGCCCCAGCCTTTAATGTCCAGGTCAAAGCCACCTGACACAAACAAAATTCAAAATAAAACGAGAAATACATTTTAGCAAACTAGATGCTATTAATTGCACTGCAGCTGCTTTCTGGCTCCAGTCAGCCCTTTAAAACACACACACTTTCTCTGAACATCAAACTGCTCATCTTCAAATCTTTCACTATCAGACAGAAGTTCTATATTTGTAATTTTGTTTGTAAGCAGTGCTTAGATTCTGGTAACCTCTATGGCACCTAGGAAAAGCCTGGACATCTAACCACAGCACTGCTGCAAATTAGTGACATGCACATTCTGGCAAAGGAAAGGGAGGCTGATCATAATTTTCTATGTTTTAGCAAAAAGGCAGGTGTATTGGAGTGTATTTTTCTTACCTATGTTGATAAAATCAGATCTGTACTGGCAAGTCATCCCAAAACCAAAGTCTCTCCAAAATCCAGTTTCTTTTTTAATAATCTGCATGAAGGGAAAGGAATGGAAGCAGAAATGCTTTCAGAATGAGCATTCTGACCCAAATGTGGTCAGAAATAGGAGCAACTGCCCTTTTATTCTTCCCCACATGAATCCATGGCCAGTCCTGAACCCATTTCTGTAGATACTCATTGCATATATTTGCCCGCCCACCCCCCAAACAGCTGTGTTCCTAGCTATCATGGATAACCCCCTGATCCAGAACAATCAGGTTTTGCTCCAATCCTGCTGTTGTAGACCAAGCAGAACAATATCACACCTCTGGAGTTTGCTTCTTTG
This sequence comes from Oreocharis arfaki, assembly GCA_013398015.1. NCBI lineage: Eukaryota > Metazoa > Chordata > Aves > Passeriformes > Paramythiidae > Oreocharis > Oreocharis arfaki. The sequence continues at coordinate 134,719 of VZRR01002045.1, read as the reverse complement.
CAGGCAGAGCATCCTCCAAAATTGTTTGTTTCTGTGGGATGCAAACCGGGTGTAAGAAACATATTGGTAAACCAGGGAAGCCAGACTCTGCTTCAGAGCAGATGGTAGCATCTGCATTGTGGACCACAAGAGCTCTGGAAGAAAACAGTGGTTCTAATCTGATCACACAACTGACAGCTTTTTGATTATGGTAATTTTGAGTTACAAGAATAATTTTCCATTACAGAACTGCTATATCCAGCTAAAATTGAACTCCAAGTATGTTAGGCGATAGATATATGTCCCATAAAAGCCTTTGTAAAAATGAATGGTCTGCCTTCCTGAGATGGACAATGAAAACATTATGTATTACAGGTAGAAAATCAGAGCACTGAGAAACCATGACTAGAATTTCAAAAAGCAGATATCGAAGTACAGATCTCTAAGGTCGTAATTTATGCATGTGAGTGACCTAATCAAATCTAGTGAGACATCCAAGAGCTTCAAGGGACTGGGACAGGCATTTAAATCCTCTGAGCACGTCAGCAGTACTTCATACTCTTGAATATCTGGTTAGAAACCTATCCCTTAGCAGCTGCTTTGGAAAATCTTGACTTCCCTTGTGACAGAATTTCAGAAATAAGGAAAGAGAATTTCCATTTCTGGATTTACAAATCCCAGTATTTCCTTTATGAAGAAATGCTCTTCCAAAATTTTCTCTCCTGATTTCTTGTTCATGCCTCCCCTTTTTGTTCATAACTCTTGTCTCTTCAAATGCTTTTTTTTTTTCATTTTACTGCTTACATTGCTATAGACATCATTTATCATTTCTCCTTTCCTTGAAAAATCCAAGTCACTGCAGAAGCCAATTAAAAGGAAACAAGATTTTATCTGTCAGGTCTGCACTGTAACAAGAAGTCTCCATCACAATGCCCTTACAGCAAGCTACTCGTGCATTAGCATTATTATTTGCCATTAGTGCAAGTGGCTGCTGCACAAATCAAATTCTATCAAAGATTTCTGAACTATTTTTTTCTCCTCAGCAGCCCAAGTTCCAGGACAGAGAGCTAACACTGTCTTGTTTATTGGCATAGATTTGGCCTTGTGCCTGCCAACTAAAGTGGGCTAAAAATATACATAAAAATGTGATTGGCTGTACTTCTTTAAATCAGGAAGCTTTTCTGACATAAGCATCACAATTTACGATTCAAATATTAGCTATAAATACTTTCACAATCCTGACAATGTACTTTGTGGAATTTATGCTAGCTTGAGAGCTAAACTCTATTTCATTCCCTAAGCACAATGCTTACAACCTTGAGGATCCCTGACAGGCTCTGAGCAGAGAGAGAAAAGCTTATGTGAATCCCATGGTATGATCAGAACAAGTTTGTTCTGAGAAAAAAACAGTAGAAAGGATTTTCCAGACTCTTCAGTAAAAGGCTTTCTGGCTATGTCTCATAACACAGAGAACAGCAGACAAAAAAATACTTTAAAATACTTTGGATGGACTTTTCAAACTCTCATTCTTCATTTTTATAGAGGTACTGTACAAGGTGGGGCTAGTGACGACAGAAGACTGGACTCAGACCCCAAGTGATCTTTTTCAACTGTGACTGTCCCTGGACTCACACCACCCCTAATTCCTGCCTACCCAAAACAACAATAGAAGCTGGGATGCTCTGGGGACAGTGTCCAGCCTGGAACAGAATAAGCCCTAGTAAGTGCAGTGCCTGGCAGTAAGAGAGGCAGATGTGGCAGGTTAAGACCTGGCCCAGAGGAACTGAATGAAGCTTCATCGCTGGCTTATGTTTCAATTTGAAAATTCAGCCACTTAGCAGCACTAGTGGGCAGAGGACTGTGACCCACTGACTCTGGAGAGAAGCAAGACTCCCTTCTATCAGGCCTTTAAGTTAACAACAGTGCCACACCAGAGCACAAGGGAATGGAGAACAGTGTCAGCAGCAGTGCCAAGCAATGGCTCGGCCACTAACATTCATGTGAGCCTCTTGTCTGTGTGCTCTTTCTTCCTCACAACAGCTCCCTCCTCATCAAGGAGACTCATACATGTCTTAATCATATGTCCTATGGCAATGTTTTTAAAAATATTGCTTTGTTTTCACACCAAAAATAAGCAGGTGAGATGGAAATCAGTGGAGTTGTGCTGTGTTGCATCAGTGCCAGATTAAAGTGACAGCTCCAATCATGTGATTTGACTCTGAGACACTTCAGAAACACACTGTCTGCTCACAGGCACTTTAATCTTGAGCTGTGGGATGGGAAAGGCCACTGTAAAGTGTTCAAGTAAGTGGGGGAATAACTGTGACAGCCCCTGGAATTCTCTTTTCACTGACTGATCTGAGGACAGCTCTGCTTTTTACCAATGTCAGTTTTTCAAATGCAAATAGTATTCAGCGCCAGGAAGAAATCAGAGCAAGTCAAGGACTGTCACCCCAAAATAGCACACCATGGAGGAATTGTTCACTAGCTAAGAAATTCCTTCTAGCAGAGAAGCAGACACATTTAAAATTCTTAGTTTCCATGTAAAAACTTCAAAAATGTTTAAAATAAATGGTACCAACATACTTCCCAGCGAAGTATACCCGCAGAACTCATAGTAAAGTGAGTGTTGTAGTTAATTTTGTCTGTGCGGTGGTCACTGTGCACAAGGAATAGGGAAATGCTGTCCAAGAGCACCTGTACCTTTAAAAAATGCTTTTTTCAAATATAAGCAGGCATTCAGAGAAGCATGTACTTACCAGCTGCTGTTCTAAAGATGGGATGGAATCACGGTGACCATAAATTATACTGGGGTTATACTGGCTGAAGAGAACAGGATAAAACACCTTCTTCCCTGGAAATGACAACGGGTTATTTTCTTTAAAAAGCTGTATAAAACACACTTGTCTCCTACAAGATGCAGTCCAGGCTTGACCAAATCCAGACAAGGTCACACAAATTTTGCACTGAGCCTGTGTTCTTTTCACAGGAATGTTATTATGAAGATATAATTAATAAAAAGATCCTGTTCCAGAAAGCACAGGTGCTGAAGGCAAGAGATTCTGTCACAGTGGGAGCAAGAACTGTTACAACTGATTTACAGTAACTTCATTACCAGTTTAAAGGCAAGAATACTCTGGTGAGGGATTTTACATAACAGGTAGAACCCACTGAAAGACAATGTACTTCATGAGAGGCAGTACCTGGCTGTGTGTTCAATCTACAGGAGTTCAAGAATTCAGCTGTGAAGTATATGTCCACATCACAAAAAAAGAGAACAACATTGTTTCCTTTCCAAAATCGAGCACCAACATCTAATCCTTTGCCCCTGGAAAATTCTTCATTCAACTGGATGAAGGTAAAGTTCTTGAAGTTGGCTGACCTAGAAGAAAAATATTCAGCAACTTACTCAGTCCATCCAGCTCTTAATATAAGTCGGGGGTGGGAACCCCACATAAAAGAATTAATCTAGAAATCTGTAATGTCACAGTTCTGAGAACAGCTGGAGGGAAGAGATGTCCTGTATGACTCTTGAGGAGATTTCCACTATGTATATCTACATTCAGAGCTTGACCTGTCTACTCACACACTAGCATTCCTGTCACAGACTTTCTTTGGGCAGGTCTCACAAAAATCCCAACAAGGCTTAGATTAACAAAAATATCTTCAGTATGCAAATTTCAATTACCTGTGGTCACATTACTGTATCTATACAAGGGTCCTCTTCCTACATGGAGAAGACAACCAAAAGGCTGCAGTGCCACATGATCTTGACAAACACAGCTATGTAACCAAACTCAACAGAGCAGAACTGGCCAAAAGTATCCAGTTCCTCTGTGCTCTACTGAAATTGTCCCCACCCACCTTCGGAAGTCAGCTTTCAATCCTAACAGTCAAAGCCACTTTCAAAAAACTAAAGAGTTACCAGTGTTGGGGGAGGGGAAGAAAACAATTTTTAAAAAGCAGTTGCACTGAGGTAAATTCAGTTAAAATCTGCTCTGCAGTTCAAAAAACCAAGGTCACAAAACCACAGATATGGGACTCTCTGGGTAACACCATTTTTATTTGATACAAAAAGAAAGCTATTTTCTGCAATGCCCTTTAGAATCTTTTGGCATGACTATGAGTTTTGAGCTATCAAGTCTCCACATCACGTAGGATCGCTGTGTATGTACAGCACACACCAGATGTTCAGTTACTTACTTAGAGGTATTTTCAAGTATTGATTTGACTTCATTCATTTGTTCCTTTCCAAAGTAAACTACAGTGAGGTGAATTCTCCCATCCTGCTGAATGCCCATTTCCCTGGAGAACAGAGATAGATTTGTGACTTGTCCCAGAAGTTAGCTTCCTTCAACAACCTACACCAGCTGGGGGAGGCAGAGTAGGGTGAACCTCAGAGGCAATCCTGGGGACATGATTCACTGACAGACATCCTTGTCCTGACAAAGCAGCTCACTGTCTCTCTTAGAAGGGACAGAAGTCTATCTTTCAGGCAGATTAGGTACAAGCTCTCTACAGAGTGTTTGTTATATTAACAGGACACTATTAAAAGAGGCCGTCCTGCCCCAGGAATAATGATCAGGCAGGCAATAACTTCAGCACTGAGGAGAATATAAGAAGGGGGATTTTTATAATACTCTACCTCATAACCTTGAGTTTTTGTAACAGATATTCCAGAGTCCAGATCTTTGGCATTTACTAAAACCTAAGTATCAACCAAAGATCAAACGCGTAGCCCAAGGATAAGACCAATCAGAACAAATGCTAGAACCATGCCTCACTTGCTCAAAATTTAGTCAGCAAGAGTTCATCTATAATCGGCAGAGAGATCAGCATTACCAGAGGGCGATTTCTCCCAGTCTAAAACAAGATAATCAGAATACTAATCAGAAGACTAATTTAGACAAGGAGGCTATTTTGAGATGGTTGTAATTAGACAAAACAGATCCCGTTTTAAGAGTCAGTATCTGTTGATAACACGGTCTTTCCTGGGCAGCTATTTAAAGTTACTTCTCAATTAAGTTCTCCCTCTGAACATCATCTCTGTGCTGAAAAATAAAAGTTTAAGAGTAACTATGCTGAAAGTTCAAATACATTTCCTTCTCGCCTTTTGGTGCCTTAATATTTTATCTAATGGAGCCTGGCAAAGTGTCTGGGACCATTGATTCCCTTTTTCCTCAGAAATGCTCCTTCCCAATCACTGCATGAAATTCTCACATTGCCACAATTGTATGTGCCAAACAAACAGATTGAGACTCTTAAGTCAGGTACATACAAATCAGAAAACCTGATGACTGCAATATCATTGCCTTTACTGCTAATCATAATGCATTAAGCAACCAAATGCCTTTTAGTCTGTCATCTCAAAAATCACTTAGTGGCACAATGAACTGTTAGGTAAAACCAGCAGTGAGTGGGGTCTTGATAACTCCTAAAATTGCTTCTTACTTTCCAAGTAAGAAAAAGAAAGGGCAACATTGAAGGAAACCCACCTGAAATTCTGCATGAATTGCCGAAATTTGCTGGCTCTCTTGGCCAATGGCACAATGACATTAATAAGTGTGTCAGCCATATTGACATTTTCATTTTTCACTTTCATTACAGGACCAAATGGCCGGAATAAAACAATCTTCTTGAACTGATGTTTTGCATCTCCTTTGAAAGTCAGCTCATACAATGTGCCTTTATTTTTTTCTGTGCGGTAGATCCCTGCATGAAAACAAAATGAAGAGATTTTTGGATTAAACCTGGGCTCCTGGGGGGAAAAAAGGATAAAGGCTTCATTTGCTACACCTAAGCTGAAAATGCAGCAGAGGCAATGAGATATTTACTTTTAAACCAGTACACAGCTCGCTGTCATTCGGAGGAGGCCATCACTCTGGCAGGGACACAGCCCTGGGTTACAGGAGCTGTTTGGTATTCCTGCAGGCACATTCCAAGGCTTGGCTGAGTTACAAACCCCTGAAGGTTACCAACTGCTCACACTCAGTATAACCCAGCAGACATACTGTCCTTATTTTTCAGACTGCTCCAGTTGCACACTGCAGACATGCATGGTAATGGGATGCAGAGGGACTGCAAAGGCAGTCTGCCTCTCTGCAACAGGAGGGATTAGGCCATCTCCCAGAAAAGCAATTTCCTGATGCACACTGAGAGGTTCTCTGGAAAGTCCCCTAATAAAACTATGCAATCAGGCCCCAGAAGCCATCAAGTTCATCCACTGCCAATGAGGACAAAACTCTCCTGTTATTCAGCTCTCGAGAGACTGCTATTTTCTTTGTGAATGCCCACTCCTGGTCAAGTAATGGTCTGCAAGGATGACACTACAGTTTGTTGGAGACTAGACCAGGATACTTTATTCATACAAGCATGTATTTATTTCCTATATGGAAGGAACTTTTAGCATACTTGATGGGTGAAATTGGCCTGGTTCATGCTGAGGGCCAGCATGAACTATAAAGGCCTTGAGCATGCCCCACTGAAATACTATAATATCTTAAATGAGATCAAGTTGGCAAAAAGGCTGTAGATTTTACCCACTCTAAATGATACTACAGTTCCTACAGTGTATACTGAAATAAAGCTTTTTCACTGACAGATCCATTAGGTTTAAGAAAGAAAACTTAATGCTAATTTTAACTACTCACTAAGCCACTGTAAACATCTTAACAACTTAATCAGTACAAGAGTATAATTGCAATGCCTTCCATCTCTTGCAGAAGTTACAGACAAGCATAAATGTCTGGAAAAAAACTCCTCCTCTTGACTTGTTTTTCTTTTTTTTAATTTTTTTCTCCATCTGGCTAGGAAGCATAGCTTCTTCTGGGTATGAAAAACAAGACCAAAATAAGGCTTGCTTTTTTTTTTTTTTTTTTTTTTTTTAATCTTGGTTATTCTCTGATGTGTAACATTGCTGGGCATCTGACCCATAGACTGTCAGCTCTCTCTGTATTTCTTGTGAAGGTCTGGGTCAAAGTTTTCTTCAAAGAGCAAAGTGACATAATCTCTCCATCTTGTATTGCAGCTCTTACATTGGCATAATCAAAACACTAATGAGGTGTGATCTTATCTGGAGAGACTTCTGTGGACTGTCTCATCTTCACTATCATTCTCTAAGTGTTTTATTCTTAATGAATGCTTCAGCTGGTTGATAATACATGCAGATTTACTGATCTGTTATTCATTTCATGTTTTATTTTTAATATAAACTGATTCAACAAATGCTCCGATCCTCCTTCTAGCATAGCAAATGAATCTAGGGAGATAGCAGCTCAATCATTCTTTTACTGCTAATCCTTCAAAGTTGCGCCTTGACTCCTCCTAGCTTTTTTCATAGAGTCTGCCCAAGCTGCAGACCATGAACTACATCTGTTACTGAACTGGAGGTCATCTGAATAGTGACCTAATAGTCCCTTGATTTCCTCCTCCTGGTGGCCAGAGAATAGAAATCTGGGCCTTTGAATTCTGCTCACCCAGTTATTCTTACAGAAAGCCTGCTGATGATCCAAGTGCATTGCTGGATGCACTCATTTGCTCAGGCAGTTTTTGAACACAGGTTTTACCAAGGAAGTTTGTGTTTGAAAGGTTAAGGCAACTTTTTGACATTCAGCTAAGCAAACCCCTAAATTAATTCTGATTTGCATTTTCTTTAGAGAGAAATTTATAGGACTGTTTCACATGTTTGACATAGCGAACTGACATTTTTCATAATAACAAAGATCTAAATTAAATTAACAAATTTAATAATATCTACCACACAACATCTCAGTCTTTGCTTTTACATTCTCTTCTGCCTACTCCAGCCAAGAAACAATGACCCCACAAATACCACTTCCTTGGAGAGATGTACTACACAATAAAGGAAGGCTTGCCAAATAACAAGTACCTTAAAGAAGAATGCAAGTTGTGACCTAACTGGGGTCCCTCCTAGGGCTATAACACACAGAATCTGCTTCTGACTTTTTGTTCTTGTTTTGTTCTTTGTTGTTCTTTTGTTCAAATTTTGTTCTTGTTCAGCACTTCTACTGTGGCTGAAAACACGTACCTTAGGTGAAGGCAAGGTTTCCTTGCACAAAATGGTAATCCAAGAATTCATAATCCTAACGTTTTATACGGAAGAGAACTGTACGCAAGTTAATTGCCTCTAATTAAATATGGCTATTCTTGATGCATATTTAAACTATTTGTTTTCCATTTTTAAGCATCTTCTTTCCTGTTTTAAATATCTTCTTTTTAGAAGCAGAGAACAAAGTGATTTGCCCAAGGGCAGGCAGTGAGCCTTGGAAATGAGTCTGAATGTCCTGAGTCACTCTGGCGACTCACCCAGCAGAATATCCTGCCTTTTAAAAATGTTTTCCATTTCCAAAGGCTCTACTTTATTTGTGCCATGGGGACTTTCTGTGTGATTCAGGAAGATGTGTCAAACAGCCTCAATTCCAAGATATGAACTACAAGGAGAGGAAAAGAGTAGTCTCAAAAAAGTAAACAAAAAAAACCTTTTCCGTAGAAGACTGCTCCTGAAATGAAAGCCTTGGAAATCCTATATATTCAATACGGATAAAAGAAGGTTAATTGATCATCTACTGCTTTCATTACAGCAGATATGCTTCAGAATATGCACCATTCCTTTCAGAGGCAGGGAGAAAAGTCAAAGTCTCTGGAAACCCAATGTGAAAAAGTAAACAGGAGCTCTGTGTCAGCAGATAGAATGGCCCTAAAATGATGGAAAAGAACAAGTGAGAAGCAAAAATGGCCTGGGCTGAAGAGCTGAGTAAAGAGCAGTAAGTCTCCAGTCTTCGGAGCAGCAATTCCCAGGGCCCTCTAAAGAAACAGAAAATACCTGATGTCTATTCAGCAGGGCAGGCAAACAAGTCACCTACATGGATCTACATAAAATGTGTAACTAGCAAATAGCTGTGCATTCTTAACAAAATACTAAGTTAATGTTGAGTGGATGAAAATTTTAGCCTCAGTTCCACAAACTACAGGCTTCAAGTCTCCTACTGTCACTAGAAACACTCCCTGGACTCATGCTCATTAGTTCCCTTCTGTTAGGTGATGTTGGAACCACTATGAGGATTTATCAGCATTCACTGTCCCCATTTTAACTCAGTATTACAATGGTCTTCCCAATTCACGTGCAGTAAAATACAACATCTTATCCTTTGATGAAAAGTGTCATTCCTTTTTCCCAATAAGCTTCCATGGCAAAACTTCATCAGATAGCCCACCACCAATAGCTGCCCATTTGAGACAGCAAAGCTACTCCTTTTTCATTTGCCTCTGAGACCTTGATTAAAATTCCAGTCATCAGACAGCCACATAATTCAAGTAGGAAAACTTATGATCCAACGTATTTGAAGGTGTTATGGCAAGGCATTTCTTAAGCAATCCAGGGATTTTCTGGAACTGTTCATATTAGAAAAGAATATGACCAGGCAGCAATTCCATTCACTTATGGAACACACTACTCAGGCTTGTCAGAGTCTCCAACTTATTATCTCCATCTCTGAGAAAATGAATGACTCCCAGATCTATTTGGCTTGCTGCTATTTACATAAATTAATGACCAGACCTGTTATCCTGCTTTCTGAGCAACTGGCTTTGTACTGCAAACAGAGCAGTCCTTTGCCTGCTTATAATACACGGAAATTTCTGATTTTTTTTTCCATGCTGTTTCTTACTGACTCCCCTTGGTAGAAAGCTAGTGAACTCGGTACCTCAGTGGGAGGAATAAGAGGGAGAGGGGTGCATTACAGCAGCTGAACAGCCCAAGTGCCTCTGTCAAGAGAGAAGCTAAGCCAAGCAGCAGCCAGATGGATACATCCCGAGCTCCAGGGAGAGGGTGTGGCTCTCTTGGTTTTGATATGGGGGGGGGGGAATGGAAAATTCCACTACGTGTCAGCTATTACTCTGGAAGGAGAACTGAGAATCCTATCCAAATTTCATGTAACAGCAAATCTGCTGAGAAGGAGTTTAATTCAGATATAAGGTACTAGGGTCATAGTCTAATTCCCACGCACAAGTAATTCTGTCTAGAAACTGCAGAGGATGCAACACAAATTTTAAGATATCCCAGCCACAGAGACAAAACATTTTTCCTTAAATGCAAGAAGTGTTTGAAGAAACATTTTCCCTCTGCGAAGACAAGAATAAATGCACAAAATTTAAAAAAAAAAAAATGGAAGAGATACAGACCCCAACCGAGTCTATTGCCATACACCATCACTCTTGCCTGTTGGCATATGCTAGCAATGAACTGCTACTGAAAAAGTGATAACAGGTGCCAGATGTGATCCACAAGAAAAGAAAAATCCACACAGGAGGCCCAAGAAAACAAGATTACTGTGCACAACTCTGTGTTCTAGCAAGACTCAGGATCAGCAACACATTTGAGTAAAGCTGGTGTCAAAGGCATCACTGAATAGAGCAAAAACAAGGACTCAAATCCCACATGCTGACAGCAGCAGCTCAGATTTTAAATCCTGTCTCTGACCCTGATTACCTGATTTTCATTTCAGCACATCTCTCCATCTGATCAACCTTAAGATGAGGGTAGTAGCCCCACATTTAACATAAGAGAGGCACATAGTTTTTGTGTGCTGTTATTGCTAAAGCAGCTGGAAAACACTTAGAGGGTAAAGTGGTATTACTTTCAGTGAAGATCTGGGAAATCTTCAGCTGCCCATTTTCCAGTTCCAGAAAATGAAAACAGCTGGCTTAGTGGCTGGGTAAATGCACTCATGGTTGCTGTCTTGCTGACTTATTTTAAGTTGCCAGAAGCTGACACAGAATCCAGCTTATTACTAACTTGTGTAGGCAGTGGCACCTGCAGAGCACTGTTTCCAAAACAAGTTCAGAGTCCAAACTACACTTGAAATGTAGAACTGGAACAGAAAACTCAGTCCTCCCTACAGATACTGAAGTTACACAGAGCAATGGATTTGTCCTTTGATTGGCAGTCCTTGCCATTCTTGGGAGAATGAAAGATGGGGAAAATAGAATGACAAGAGGTGACAGAAACCTCCAAAGGAATTTGGGAGGGAAATTTTCTGCCAAGTCTCTTTGTTTCCAGCCCCAATACATGGCTCCCTGCATTTGCGAACAAATCAGTCTGTGCTGATGAAAGAGAATGAGAATTTATTTCCTTGCACCTACAGAAGCAAGGACCTGCCCCACAGGGGAGGACACAAGGAAGGTTTCTCGAACTCGGACTGAGCTGCACACAGGGCTCCAGTTTCTTGAGCTCCGAGTCACATGAAGGGCTTCTTCCCTCTGGAGTATTTCACCATGGTATGTGAAAGACCAGCAAGACCATTAGTGCATGAAGAACCTGCACAGAGCCAGTGCTAGTGCGCATCTCTTCCCCACACCTTTCTGCACTTGTTCCCCAAGCACAGCACTGGTATCCAGTCAAAGACTTGATTGTGCATAAAGGCAGGCTCACAGCTTAATGGATATTAAGTAAAGTGTGGCGGGAAACATCTCCTATCTCCTCACCCTCTTGCATGGAAGAGCTGGTGCCAAACAGTCATACATGCTATAATAAACTGTATAAACATATTTTGAAAAGATAAACTGAACAACAAACAGAAAGGAGGAGAATGGCAACATGGATTTGAACTGCAGTTGTCAATGTCAACACTAGAAACAGATCTGGATTGCAGCCTGGTCAGTCACTCCTTGCTTAGTCCTGAGGCAAGTGCATGACTTAGAGAGCTGTGAGTGCACATTGGTGTCACTACAGGAGACTGGCAGGCTTTGTTGTCACGAAGTCCTGTTCCCCAGGAATACTGCCATTTTGGAAGTGTGCCTGAGGCAGCATTGTTAAGGCACAGCACTAACACCATCCCAGACACCTATGCTCTGACACATCTCCTGTCTCCCTCAGCAACTCATTCACACCAGAACTCCGCCCCAGCACCGTGTGGACCTTCTAGCCTGCTCTCTGCATACGAACCTTCAACGAAGTCGGAGGCTGTGTACACATGGGGTTTTGCTTTGCTGACTCCATCTGGCTTGTTCAAGCTCCCGACTGCTAACTCGATCACTTCTATCAACTCATCTCGCTTGTCCTTCCTTACAGGTTTCTCCTCTGGGTGCCGTGTCAGCCCTGTCTCCAGCTGGTACACCTTCTGAAGGGTGAAGCTCTCAAAGGGCACTGCCGCGTACTCTGTGGACAGCTTAACACCGCTGTGCACCTCTGCTTTGTCTACTTGGGAACGGAGAAAAGCCAACAGGTTGGCCTGGGCCTTCTCCGGCTTACTGTGGTCAAGCCGAATGTCCAAGGAGTCTGGGTACTGGTTCTGCATGTTCTTAAGCTGCTCGGTCCTGCCCTGGAGTTCAGCCTTCAACTGGGCAATTTGTTTCTTCAAGCTTATGATGTAATTGCGGTGTTGCTCTTCTCGCTCTTGCAGAATAGCTTCATATCCCTCCTTCGCAGTCGGACTGTGCACCCTGGGCAAGGCAAGCTGCTGGTTGTCACCCTTGGGTGTGCAAGCCAACATATAAACAATAGACATTGAGCAACAGGCCACCACCAGCAGGCCTACAAGTCGGGGAAGAAATAGAATAAATCCTCGTCGGAGCATCATACCTCAAAAAGCAGAGTCTAACCTCATACATGCAACAGTTCTTATATTCATGCAATGACACAGAGGCCTCTGGTCTTGCAGTACTGTTACATAGATGCATGTACGTGCAGGAACTGGTTTGTCAGCTCTCTTGAAATGTGTGCTCTGCTTCTATATGCAGCTCTCTCTGGTGTGCACCCAGCAGGACGAAAAGACAAGCTGTAAAGCAGACAGGACACCTCTCGATCCTCATGGCAACACCTATGTTGCTGCAATGAGATCAGATGGTGGCTGATGAAGCCTGAAGACCTGAAAGATAAATGACAAAGACAGACAAGTTAGAATTTGGTCATTCAGTCCAGACCATTCAGAGTGTTCTAAGAATTTACCTTGTTTCTCAGCTGCTCTAGCAGATGTCAAAGCCGTGAAGTGCTTGGGCTAAGACCCAAAAGATGCCAAGATCCTTATGCGGAAAATCCTGTATGCATCCCTTTAATTGTTAATAACATGACTTGGAACATTGCCAATGAAAAACTAATCCGGGCCTCAAAGACTGCCACACTTCAGACTTACTAGGAAATGTCTAGTGGTCAGATGCTAAGGTGCTCAGTTCATCCAAGCAATGATGGGCTGTCTTGGTTTGAAAGACAGGTGTCTGCTAAGGAAGGCAGGAACATCCCTTGGAATGGAAAACGTAAACCCCTTCTCCCCAAATTATTATAATTTTTAAATTAAGGGGCTTTCAGGCAAAGAGATGAGAAATAGGAATAACAATTCTTTACTCATATATATATACCAAGGCAAACAAACAACAGTAACTACTGCAGTAATAACAAACTGGACCAGGACCCAGTGCAGCCTTCTCAGCTGCAGGCCCTTTCCCCTGTGGTGCAGTGCCGGTCACGGCCGGCAGGGGCGCTGGCGGCTCCCGGTGAGCAGGGCGGCTGCGATGGTTCCCCCGCGGCTGCAGGGGGCGCTCCGGAGCGAGCTCGGGGAGCACGCGGTTAATGCCAGCTTGGCCGGGCCGGGAAGTGATAGAAGAAAGGCGTCACAAACCCCCTGGGCAGCCGATCCCGGTGCTCCAGCAGGACCCTCGGGAGCAGCAAACGAACAGCACAAATGAGTGCAAAATCCCGGGTGGTAGACGAGGTGTATCAAACTCCCCAGCTGCAGCTGGACCTCTCAGCAGGCAGGGGGTGTGGCGCTACAATGTAGTGGAGGCTTGCAGCAGGGGCAAAGAACTGGCAGGGGCAGGGCAGGGAAAGGTGGGTCAGGAGCCTGAAGTTTTTTCTCTGAGGCACCTGAGCAGATGGTGCTGGAAGTCCCTCTTTTAGTGGGGTAGGGTGTTAAATAGCGTCCCAATGCAACAGCTTCTCCAGTGAGCAGATCTCCACTCATGGTAGAAGGATGGCAGCAGAAAGCAAAACCCTGCAGGGGTGATGAATTCTCCCCACAGCGACTCTCCCCTCGGAATGCTGGAAGAACAAGAGAGCTAGGGGCTTCACCCAACCCCCTTTTCCCAGCCCAAATCTCAAGGCATCTCTGCCCTACACGAGAAAAACCCCGGTAAAAGAGAGTAGCCAGCTGGATCCTCCCCCAAGGAGGCCAGGTCTTTTGCCTCTTTGAAATATCCAGTCATTATTGTCTCCTAGGAACACATAGGGGAAAAAATTCCTTCCGAGAAAAAAAAAAAAGAACAAACAAAAGGAGAACTCCTAAAACTCAACATGGGCCTTCAAGTGTTCTCAAATCTTGGAGTGCTCAGTCAAGTTTTGAAAGGAAGGCACTCAGTCCCACAGCTACCACATACATTTTAGCTTCCAAGCATGTTTTTTTCTAGAACACCAGGTGATAAATATGGTCCATTTGAATGTAAGAAGCCTGACCTGGAGCAGAAATTTGATAACCAGAAAACTAAAAACTGTTATCAAGGCCAGTTACTGCAACTATCACTGTTCGACTTATCCTACCAGATGCTCCCATAAAAACCAAATAACCAGGAAGAGGACATTTTTGAGGAGCGCTCACACCGCTTTAACTCAAAATCAGCAGAAGCTTTGTTGCAATTTGGTAGGTTGTCATCATTGCACACTATTTTAACATTTCAAGACCATCTTCTGTTTCTCATAACGTTATGAAAAGCTGTGCAAAAATGTACAGTACTACTGTGCTTTCCAGTCTGCCTAGGACTGTAGACCACAGAGAAGGTGGAATAGGGAACATTATGATTTTTAATAAAACTTCTTCAAGTATATATAGGAAAGGGGAAAAAAAAGTAGACGATTGAAATTGAATATTGATCTAGCTATAAGCTACATTAAAAAAATTGTGCTGAGAACATTACCAGAGGGATTTTCAAAATCACTTGGTTTTGGCTCAAACCCATGCTGGTGCAAGGAACTTCATCATTTACTCAGCTGACTGTACACTTAGGGCAAGGCTGAGTAACATCCTAGATTACACATTGTTAGACACAAACACAATCAAATTAACCCCTTGATGCTCTCCCCTTGGATGCATGCATGACATTGTAACACTTTTGACAGAGAGAGTCACAGTCCTTTTAGGCATACATCCTTGCTGGCACACCCTTAAGTAAAAACAGTTTGACTAAGAATAAGACTTTCAGAGTAATTTTCGGTTATTTCTAGTCTCAAGTCAAAGTCTTATGTAGGACTTTCTATAAACTGCTTTGTGGCTTTCCTACTCTGTCTTGATTGACTATTACTCCATATGCAGCAGTTATGCAGAGATATTTCTGATGTTTGGACTGTTATTATTATTTTATCAGTTTGCAGAGCTTCTGGGAAAAAACCCAACGCTGAGCAGGAATTGAGGGGGCTAGAATGAGCCATAAAAATAGTACTGTATTTTTTTCAAAGTAATGCTAAATTACTTTTATAGCATTTGTAGGATTCTCCAGAAAATGTCAGCATTTTCAAAGGAAGAACTGTTGATTTTCAAGAAAATATTCAAGCAGCAGGAGAAAAGGACAGGATGAAGTTGGCGCTCTTACCTTTTTGATGTGATCTTCTCTTTGGAACATCTTGGTCTGCTACAGCTTCTGCTCAGCTTGCCAAAATCATCGCCTGTTTATCTCCCTTCTTATGTCCTTCCCAGAAAATGCATGTACTATGAAAAGCACTGTCAACCTCAGAACACCTCTTCATTGCTTTCACATTTGTCAGCTGCCTACATCTTCAGTCTGTCTCTCGTGTGGTGAAAGGCTGTAGTGGAGACGCTTCCTATGGATGCACTAAAAATGTTGGCCTCCTGCAATGTAAAGGAGCTTGTCAAAGCAGGGAAAATTAATCTGGGCATTTCTAACTGTACAACAGATCTGGCTAGAAGACTGCAAGAAGGTAGTGTGCAGGGAGACAGGGTCAGGAAGTGGTGAGATGTAGTACATAAAACACTGCTGTGCTTGTATGCTTCCCTTCACACAATTAGTCCATTGACTGAATTGGCAGAAGCTGAACATCAGTGAAAGGATTAGTTGTGCTAACATGGTATAAACTGAAATTACATCTCAATGGCTTAGATAAACACACTATTTCATTTCTATAAGCAGCAACAGATTTGAGTTTTGGGCAAAGAGCTCTTCAAATGTTGACCTTAGAATATGTGTCTATATAGATAGCTATCTTCACTAAAACAGTATATCTATATTCAGGGTCGTATTTCCTTTCTATATGGTTTTCTGATTTGAAATCTCCCCCATCAAAGATGCATCTTTATAAACACTTCAGGACAGTAAATTAATAGACCTACTTTGTCCTTTGAAACAGCATTTTCATAGTAAGGAATTGAGACCATGGGGACTTTAACCTTCTTCACAGGGATTTTACTATCATGACTGGAGGCACCCTGACAAGAAGCTTTCATTGCTTGCCCTCTGGATCTGTCTTATTAAATTGTATTGGTAGCTTCCATGGCATTGCCTTACAGTGACTGACATTTAAGTATACAGCTGTTACTGTACTAGTATCTCATGGGCATGCTTGTGAAAGCAGTCCCAATCCAGGTCAGTGCCAAAAAAAGCAGATTACTTTAAATCAACACCAAAGGTGGTCATAGCTAAGGCATCTCAGCTGCACAGACAAGTACCAGAAAGCCAGGGATGGTAACTCCTCCTAACAACCACTCTGTTGATTTCACCAGATCAACACAGTTTCACACCAACTGAGATGAAGAGAAGACAAACTGAAATGTCAGGTTTTTTTCCAGGAACTGACAAAAATGCCTCTGTATTTCACAGCAGTCAGCTGCACCAAGTAGTATTAGTATCTTTACAAAGAGAAGCTGTAACAAATATGCAGTGATTAGTCTGGTGGCTGAGGAAAAGGACGTTAATTCTAAAAAAAGCCTTCTTTTGCGAACACATCTTCAACCTCAGCTCAACCTGTTAGCCCAGGCAGAGGTCAGCCCAGCTCACAGAGGTGCTTTTCACTTGCTTTCAAGGATCCTGGGCTCAAAAAGTGAACCAAACACAGAAACAGATTCTGTCATCACTCTAAGCACTCTGTAAACATTTCTTCACAGTGGAGGGTGCTGCACCCAATTTCAGGGAGCAGCACAAACCAGAAAGTTGGTTGGTTTGAAATGTCAGATGGTATGCACCCATCACTGTTTCTCACCAACATCTGAATTTTTATTGGACTGTAGAGGTACGGGAAATTCATCTCTGCACAGAAATGACAATGTATTTCAAGTCTGAAATTTTGGCTCTTGAAAGCCACACTGAGAATTTGTGCAGGAGAAACGGACTCCAACCAAAGTATCTCTGGATATATGTCTCCCCTCTGAGCTCCACAATTTCTGCACTACTCATGCTGAGGACAGAAACAAATAGCAAAAGCAGTCATATTTGCAGAGGCAGTGATCTCTCAGCACATGAAATATTTGTCATGAGCAATGCCAAATAATTCCACGTTTTTAAGTACTTTCTGCCACAGCTTGTTATTGTCGGTGTAACTCAGTCTGGCAACTCCCATTTTAGCTCACAAAACTTTGAAATTCCTTTCATTTCCTTTTTTTTTTTTTTCTCAATAGACGCAGTAAGTGGCAGAAGCTGCAATTAGGTCTTGTGTAGATGTTTGAAACATCTTCATTGAATAGCAGCACATGTCACAGTGAGATTTCACTAGAATTACATTAATCTCTGAAATGAGCTGTGGGGAGGAGGAAACAGATGTTTCATCCAGACTTTAAGTGCCTTACAAAAATAGAGAAAGACATTCTGCAGCCACTTGTAATTTGCCTTGGACTTCTTAATTACAAGGACTGTGCATAGCACTGCAGACAAATTAGTCTGCTTTAAATGTTAGGACCAAGACTTTTTCCCCCTTCACTTCTCAACAGAAATCCAAGCCACTCAGCAGAATAGGACATGTCACAGGGATTAAAATGTAGTCTCACACAACAATTTATGCACTTTATGCAAAAATTAATTATATTTCTCCTTATGGTCAGATCATGATTTCTCAACTACTTCTCAGCCCAGTTCATCTGCCCAGGGCTGAATTAAACAAAAGACTGAATAAAGAAAAAAACCTGTCTGATAAACTGACTGGGCGCACCTTCTTAACCTTTCTGTGTTGTCTCCTGTTAAAAATTCCACTGCTTCCTCTTGGGTTGACACTCACACATCCCAAACAAACCACTCAAAGTCCTAACATCTGGTTTCCAATCTTCAATCCAAATAAAGGATTAGTAAGAAATAGTATCCAGAATGAATATGCTAAATGGTAATACTTGAAGACAGTAGACAACTTATTGTAAAACTCTTCATTTCCTAATCTTTGATTCCAGCGGCATCTTCAACAGAAAATCTTACTTACATTGTCATGTGTTCTTTCGGAAAGTCTCAACATCTAACCCTGCCCACAGAAAGACAGTTACACTGTTCCCCTCTGTAAATAACAATTACAGTCTGATCACCTTGCAAATAGGTTACAACTGTTAGAAGCTGACTTCAAAATAAGAAACTCTCAAAACTTTAACAGTCCTGGAAATACTATATTTTCCTCTTGTAAGGGAACTGAGAAGTAGCTGCTTCATTCAAGAAGCAGTTTACGTTCAAGGTACTGCTATAGACTTCTCACTCTGAAAGCTACAAAGCCAATGCAGAAGTCCTAACTTTTGCATTTGTTAGTATCTGGACCCCATTTCTGCTAATTTAATTGGGCTCCTCGTATCAAGGCAAAGCAATATCTTTATCTGCCATGCCATTTCAGCTGAATTCTGAGGTCAATATATACTTGTGTTACACCATCCACTTTTATGTGGTCTCGGTGCTCATGAAGGCAACTTTCCCAAAGACAGTCCAGAACAGAAATCAAGATTACTGTGAAAGCCTTCTGCTGTCATATGCAGTAAACATGCCAGAGTTGTTTCAACTTTTACAGTAGCCATTATTACTATTACAATAGACAGACAGTAATAATTATTTCTTCTACAATATCATTATTTCTGTTTTAAATAAAGCACTCAAAAGGAGTCTTGAGGTCTCTTTGTCCTCCCAGTGCATACTCATTCTGTGTGTGGGTTTATCAACATGTATACACACACAAGAGTGAAAGCACCATTGCTTTCCTTTCTCCACTGTTAATGAAACTAGTTTTAAAGTAAAAAAAACCGCAGAGGTAAAACAGTAATTAAGTTCTAACTACATCTGAAAAGAAACAATGTAAGACCTAAAATTACCTCCACACACCAATAACATCATTTTTTTCTGATAAAAACCCCATTACTTCAAGTTACTGCAGCAACACTCCTAAAACTGCTTTCTCTGCCCTAGAACACTGTTATCTGTGTAAGACTTAGCAGTTTTCCACAGAAAAATAACCACCCATTGCAGGGGTCTGTGTTAGGAATGCTATTTTTTGTATGAGATACTCAGATTTTCACTTTACAACCAAAATACACCACCCTTCTCTGCTAAACACACTGATCTATAGGTGTGTAACCCGCACATCCTCAGTACAACTGTTAGCTGGGGGTACTACAGGGCACTTCCAAAAGCCTTCACAGGACTTCCCTGTGAGTTTCCACCACTCTGTCTCTCCTCCAGTAAGGACATGACAGATCCGTGCCTTGTCAGGCTCCAAAGAGAAAATGCAGAGAAAAGATTACAAGCATGCAGTGCTGCTGCAGGGGTGCTGTGACTCACACAAACCATCTCCATGCTGCTGTAAGAAAGAAATGACAAGGCTTTTCTCTAAAGGTCCATTTCTCATTACCAGGCTCTGGCCTGGAGTTCTAGGAATTCAGTTGCTCCAAAAATGTTTTGAACTTTGCTAAAATGGAGACAAAAAGTATGCATTTGAGTTGAGCTGGAATTCAGCCTGGTCTTTTAAGAGCAGATTAGCAAACCATCATAGTTTCCAGAACTAAAAATTAATGGTAGAGCTGGACAGCTGAGATGTCCAACTTAGCTGGAAGACCAGCATCTTCTGAACATGACTTTCACTTTAATTTCATTTAGGTGAGTACCATCTCAGTTTTGTAGATGTGTAAAAGAGGGGTATTTTTCTTTAATCCCATGATGCTGCAAGAGCCCTATACAACATCTAATATAGCAGCTTGCTGAGAACAGTTTCTTTTTGCAGGAAATTAGCTAACAAAATAAGGAGAAGCTACAGCCAGGGAACAGCAGAATGATACTACTCTAATTTACTTAATTTTAAGATCTAATTCAACAATTTCTCTGCATGTAGAGACTAGTCCAGAAAGACTAACTCAGCTTTAACGTAACACCAATCTATACCAACTTCTGAAATATCTCAGAATCAGCATAATGAGGTATAAAACACAAAATCCTTTACTATTTCCGAATTAAAACAAATAATGGAATAAATTTTGCTTATCCATTTAATTCTGGACTTGGGAAAAAAATGCTGTTATTTCACTTTGGAATGTTTACACATGTACCCTCAGTGATTTACACAAGCAAAACAAAACTGACAGCCACCACAGGAATGAACAGTCATTCCTTTTGAGAACGAAGATGACCACAGCTTTATGAAAGTAACTTGGGTCAGCAGCAGCAAGGCCTGGGAAACTGAAGGGATCTACCCCTATGTGGGGTTGCTCTGTGAATGCTTTTTGGTTTACAGGCATCTCTTCATGACTGTTACTTAAAACATTTTCTTGTACAAAGTACCTACTAATGTCATTTTATGCCAAGAACCCCAAGGATTCTACCAGATGTACATCCCACAGTACCACAGCCAGACTTTCAATGAAATCTGAAGCCCAGTGTATGCACACATGTGACGTAGGTCATGAATCGGGGAAGGTTTAGTATCTGTCTAATTAAGCAAGAGTATCATTTATCCATTGATAAAAGTGCACAAACATGCATGACTAAGTTGTGTTCAGAAACAGGAAAGCCTATCTAGGCTGAGCTGCAGGGCGGAAAGCAGTTTGTGCGTCTTCCAGTATTTAACTAGGACTTATTTAATCAGGGCTATAAAATCTCTCGTATGTTTAGCTGCCAGTCCAGCCCTTCAGCTACAAGTGCACAGTACAGTGAAAGCCCCCTGCTTTGAGAAAAGCTGTGAGGTGATACAGTACAGTAACAGTGACTGAAGGTATCTAGCCTATCAAAGTCCCTGTAAGATAGCAACAGAGTTTTAAGATGTTTGAACAATCCAGTCTGACCTGGATATTATGTCTTCCTCTCCTTGCCAGAAATCCCTGGTACAGCTAGAATGCTCTGTACCAAGCTAGATGTGGAGTTGAACTTCGTTAACTCCAGCAGAGTTGGCAGTGGAAGAGGTTTCCTCCCTCCTGAGTCCAGCATGTGGGAACTGAAGAGAGACATCTGGCTCCCACAAGTCTAATGTTATATACTTACGGTCACACAGAGCCCTAAATTTTGAACTCCTTGTACTTGAAATGAAATTTTTCGGGTAGTGTGGTATCAATACAGGGCTTCAGATAAAATAGTTAAGAGCAAAGGGGAGAACAGAAAAAAAAAATTTTGGTAGTCAAGGTATTAAAGGTTAAGTAGGTTATATAGGCTGAGCAAGAATGAGCAAGATAGGGACTAATTTTGCTGACCAAAATTACTTTTCATCTGTGGTTTACATTACAGAAGAAAATCAAGTTTCAGACTACAAACTAATAATCAGGAAGCCAGAAAACAGCTGCAGCCTGGTTCAGTATTAGACAAGCTACCCAAGCTCCACACAGAACACCAATACATGCAGCATTAACAGCTCTCATAGCTCATGTACTAACTCTCAGGCTCCACTGATCTGCATTTCCCTGTCAGTCTGGTCTGTACTGATCGACAGGAAGAGGCCAGGCCCCTGGTTCAGCCCCCATTTCCTTCCTCCTCCAGGTTAGTGCTTACTCGGAAACAACATGCCACAAGGTCTCATTTAGTTCATCACCACTGTTTTGATACGTGGTTTTGGTCAAAGACCTAGCATTTCCTTGATATACCAAGAAACAATCTCCTAGCAGTTCTTTGAAAAGCCCAAGCTCTTCCAGTTATTTCAGTAAAACAGTTTTTCTCTTTCTAGAAAAAGTTTCCACATATCATTTTCATTTTTTAATTTGGGGCTTACTTAATACTTGAATCTCACTGACTTCACCTTCATCATTAAACTAGCCAATTATTTACTATGGGAACTTGAAAAGATAAATCACAGCAAAGTCTCTGCAGAAAAGGTCTAGGCAGAGATGAAAAGAAAGGAAGGCTTTTTATATTTAATATTATGCAGTCTTCTATTCACTTGACAATGAAATTCTTCTTCCAAAAAGGAATGAAAAAAAACCCCTAACCTGAGGACAACCAAAAAGTAAAGAACTATCTTGCAAAGCACAGCTGTCTACAAACTTTCATTCAAGTCAATTGATTTCAACAGAATGAAGATGTTTATCTTTGCATGATATTTTATCACTTATATAGATTTATTTTTAAATAAAATATTTCAATAGGCTGAGAATGCCTACTTTGTTTTAACTTAACAAATCAGAGTGCTTCAAATTTCCACTTCCTGTCAGGTTTTGTATCTTTGAAGGTGTCAGGATGCACACAGGTCCACAGAAAAATGCTTTTGGTCAAAATGGCTAAAAGAAAAAATATCCTTTTAATTTTGTAAAAAATGGCATCAAATTTCTATATACTTACGTGAACCAAGCCACATTTTCAAGTGTTGATGAGACACCTGTTCACAGTTAGTTTGGTTTTCATCTCTGATCCTCAAATCATATTGAAAATGGAATCCATCTTTCAATTTCTTTGCAAGATACCTCAATTCAAACAAGCAGTCTGATATTCTATTTTACAGCTTTCTGATATACCAAATTACAGCCATAATTTCTCATTGGTCCTTGAGAAATTTCAGTTCCCTCATTGACTCTATTGGTATCTGGGATTAAAATTGTAGTTTATTAAGGAGACTTTAATTGCACTTGTTGCATATTTTCAATAGCTCTTAAATCCCAGTCATTCAGCTAGAAACATGTTAAATGTTAACAGTTCACACAAGAGGCATCCTGGTTCACTAACACTGAGCTGATTGACAACGCAAGTAAAGCCAGTTTCCCTTTCCAGCAAAAGCTATCTTTTTATCCCCCTTTTGTTAAACAGGAGAAGTACACCCTGCAGTCAGGTCAGCATTTCCTGAAAGGTTCCAAAGAGCTGATGCCTTGAGAGAACTTCAGGCTTCAATCAAAAGCAAAAACATTTCATGTGAAGTTGTGAAATAATGCACACAACATGATCCTACTCTGTAACGTTTTTCCTCATTGTACCATGAAAATATCTTACTTGATTTGATGTAACTTTGCAGCAAAGTTGATGCAAACACAATTTGCTTTTTTTTAAAGCTAGTTTTTTGGTTTGTTTTTTTTTTTAAAGAGAAAACAGTTTTCTGCTTATCCTTCTTCCTTAGATGCAGAGTTTTTCAGAAAACAGGAATAGGAAAAAACGTGTAATCTCATAGCCTACCAGAATACTTGAAGAAAAGAAAATTCCTTATGAGATGAAGCTTCATGCTACTGAGTCTTTGTTTCTCTCCACATGGAAACCTGTCTGCAAATGACAGCATTATTTTTATTTTAACAGAGATTGGCTAGGATGTGTGCTGGCACAGCTATGTAAGCTAATGAAATAAAAAGAATAAATTACTGCTGTGCCTTTACAATTTTCTCCCTTCCCCTCTTTTTAATACAGTTTTCTGTAGAATACCAAAATCATACCGTTTTCAGCAACAACTTGTAGCAGCTTAACTCAGTTTAACTCCTTACATCTCCACTACTTTCTTTCCTTGTGTTGTTCTGTTATCACAGAACAAGGGTTCAACAAGGGCTACTAGAAACAGCAGTGAAATGTATCACTACAGATAGTTTATTAGTCCCAAAAAGAAAAATCATTCTCCTATGGATGGGAAAGCATCTCATTTTCCTAACTGTAGTCAAAATAACAGGCAGAATTTTCCAGGACTGGCATCTTAAGGACAAATATCAAGTGAATTTAACAGCCTTTTGTCTAAAAGAGGAAGGAAAGTAACTGTTGGTGGAACATGTTAGTTGGAAATCAGCAGCTGAAAGTTCCTACAGGAAAGAATGAAATGTGAGCAAATGGTGTCAGCATGTGGGTGTGGACCATGTGATAAAAATCAAGTCATACCTGGTTTAAACAAAACTCTCATAGAGGGAGAATTTTTAAGCACTAGGTTAGCGCGTGCGCAGGGGATTTTGGTGGTTTAATTCTCTCCTCTGGCACGTACCCTTGACAACAATCTTAGATTGACTTTGCATTGAAAGCATGACAAAAACTCAGTGAAACTGGAGAAGCTGAGGGAAATCCCTATGTTCTTAAAGGAAAATATAGATAAGAAAAGCTACCTGATAGAGCAGATGACATCAGCCATCTATGTAATGGTGTACATTACATCTCTTAGGGGATACCAAATGCTTTGGAAGGTGAAAAAAGATCTTGTATAGCAGAGAAATATTTTTAATGTTTGTGATTTTGATGATCAACCTATTCCCTAAGCATAAGTTTGTATTTTGTAGCAGACATGTACAAGAAACAATTCTCCTATTTGGGAAATGTTACTTTTCTTCATTACTCCTCTGGATTTTTACCGTGATTTTGACTTCCATTGCTTCAAAATTGGTCTTTTTCCATCTCCTTGTCAGAGAAGCCATACCCTACTACATGCTTAGGTAGTGCTTTTAGCTACTTCTGAAAGAGGGCAACCATTTCCAATAGCTACTCTTCCGGATTAGTACTTCACCTGATTCTATTAAGTTGCAGTCAAAAAAGACAAAGAAAAGTGTATTAAATGTAAATTACTGGAAAGTACGAAGAACATTATTATCTTATAGACAATCATAAGCAGAACTCTCCCTCATTTACTGTAAGAGACATGCATGCTGAGAGATCTTCTCACATTACCCAAGGTCAGGCTCCTGCACTTACCTATTGAATTATCTCCTGGACTCCATCTACTCACAATCCTGCTGGGAGCCCAGGGAATTTACCTGGCTAACTTAACCACCTAGTCTGTCAGTTGCCTGTGGGTGGCTGGGGCAATTGCTCCCCCAGACCACCTGGTCCACATGATTATTTCACTGAAGAGCCATCATCACACAATGCTAACTAACTTATACATTATTACAGTGTGTTCATTACTGCAGAAAACCACAACTCAAATGAGGTGACATGCCAGGGAGCGGGAACCCTCCTGATAGCTTTTACACACTGATTTGCCCCCTGTAAGACTAATCCCATGTCCTACTGTTTATTAATTTTATTTCTAACTTCAGTCAGTTTTACAGGATTACAAGACATCAGGCAACCTGTACAGTGCAATAGTTCAGTGTATCTCCAGCAAGTCCAACACACCCAAGATGCCCTCAGCACAAAAGGGAAAGAATATAATGAAAATCAGATGTTCTTGGCCTCCCCTTTGGTTTTATACACCTACTTCTGCTTTATTTCAGATATTCTACCTCAAAACGTACAGGTGACTCGAAATATAAAAAGATGCAAGAACCAGGCACCAGTCTGAGTTAACAAGCTGCTTGCCAGCTGAGGAGTCATGCACACATCCATTATTACAAGTCTAAAAATAGCGATCCTTTGAGAAGCTCTTAGAACAGCAAAACGTGGCATGTTGGTATAAAAGTAATCTGTGGATAAAAGAAAAATGATGGTAAGAATCTATTTCAAACAGATGGTTAAAGATATAAAGCAATTTAATCCAAACTTCCAGAGGCAAATATTGCTGTCATTATCAGTGATGTTAGAGCCAACTGCTCTATGTGGGGTCTTGCTGCATTCCCTTGAGAATGTCCAGGCTCCCAGGCAGTGGGGTCTGCTCCAGATGAAAGCTGGAGTTTCCAGCGATGAAAGTTTCCTAGCACTCCTTGAACACTCTTCAGCTGTTTTTTCTACCCATTTTCTATCTCCCCACATCAAACCTTTACAGAAGAATTGTGCTCCTTGCTGTTCAACACTTTTCACAGTGGAAGTCAGGTTCAGTTGGGCCCCCAGCGAATCTGTTGTGACAGCAAGGCATCAAATACCAGATGGTGGACCGTAGTTTCTTCTTTCTCCCTAACAGATGTGCAGGCCACTTCAGAGGCCCTGGCAGAACCAACTTCGCTGGTCTACTGAAATGGCACATTAGTGGTGGCAATCAGCCTGGAAACTTTAAATATGGGACAAACTATGACTCCAGCCCAGAGGAAAAAGGGTAAGAAAATGGTAAATACCCTGAAATTAGAACTCTGTAATCTCATCCAGCCTTTAACATCAGGACCCTAAAACTAAATACTGTGCACATATTGCAGCTACATAGTGAGGTTCCTCATTTGTTGGCAGATCTGGAATTTCACATGAGTCTGTCACACAGGAGCATCTGGGAGGAATTTGAGGAGCAAATGTGAGGCAAATACCTTGGTTGTGATCCCACAGCATCATTTTGCATTTCCTTCTTTCAAGAAGGGCACACCCTCAGGATGACTATTTTGATGTGTGCACCATTTGCTGGGTGGAAGCTCTTCTCGACTTCCGGAGGAGATGCCCCATGAAATTCACTCCCTCCAAGCACACGCTCCTTTATGAACAGAAACTGCAGTTTAAGGAGTACAGCTACACACAAAACCCCCAGGCTGCAGTTATAGGATGAGCCTTCTATATCCACTAGCACAGGCAGAAAAGAGAAGAAGCCTGAAGAGAGACCAGAGGAGCAGCTGAGAAGTGGCTTCCTCAGATGCTGAACTGCATGTGGAAGTCCCTCTACATATGGGTCCCTGGTGTCCAGCCAAAGGGGGCAAAAGTAAAGACAGCTAGCTGTAATGGATCGGACGACTTTCTTTTAGGCAGCCTCCTTTTCCAGAGTAGTTCAATCTAAGAGTCTTTCTCTGAGTACACACTGCACTAGAGCTCATGCAATAGAGCACTTGTTAGGAGCACATTTTATGGTCTGCAAAGAAATAAAGTTCAATTGCTCATGCTCCAAAGCACTGGCAAAACACAGCCATCCCTCAGCTCAAATCCACACTTTGGCACAACACTGCAAAATGCAGGCTATACTCATCAGACAGGTCAGTTCTCAGGCTTGATCCACTTCAGGCTGCAAAGCTGACCAAAAAAAATCACAAAATGATGAGAAAATGCTTCCACCACACCTGCAGAAGACAGCACAGTTGTAAGTTTAAATACTTTCTACACCAAAAGTGCATGATTTTGAAGATCCCAGCATGCCCATTTCCTGGTGTAATAAACACCTGATCAAACTCAGCTGGAAACACTGCATCCATCCCTGGGAACACTGAGAAGGCTTTTTAAAGGACACATTGCTTTTTTCACCAGGGTAACAATGAGGTATCTAGACGAGGTTTCTCACACAACTAAAACACTGCACAGTCAAACTACTTGAAACAAAGGGCTTGCTGAAAGGAGATGGTTCACTGTGAAAGTAGAGCTTAACTTTCCATTTCATTAGAGAGATACAGAAACATGTAACCAAAAAGAAAAGAAAAAGTAATCTCACAAAAAGGATATTACTGGGATGGTCACTGAAATTTTTTTCCTTTGAAAAAAGGGAAGTTCCACAAGGTGTTAAGATAACAATGACATGATACTAGAAGAGGAACATTTGTAATGTTTAGTACTAGTTCTAATGTAACTAAAAGCCATCAAGGCACACTTACCTGTGCCATTAATAAATACTCTGTATTCAAAGAAATGTAACATCAGGAACACTGATACTACAGTTTATTAATACTTGTCAGATAGCATGAGGAAGTCCCACAGTTGACTTCACTAACTACTAATAAATCAAATGAGAAAGAATTTAAAAATTGTAATTTCCTACTAAAAGTAAGTCAGCTGTAGTGATGGAAAGCAAACCTTTTCACAACTCTGATTTTATGCCTCCTTGGTAGATTCCAAGTGTGCAGACACAACATGAAAATTATTTTTTGAGCCTTCTGGCTGGATACACTTAGTTGCCTTTTGCTACTTTTCCCCCAATAAGCAGGCATGCTCTCAATAACTTTTCTCTTTTTTTCTGGAATGCCATCGTGACTGGGGATCAGGACACTTTGTGTTTGTCTTATTTCCCAGATTACTTGGAAGAAAAAAAATGCAAAGACTATCTATGTATCACCTAAATGGAAAACCTAAATTATTACCAATGTCATAATGATTTATTGTGGAAGTTTTAGTTTCATCTTAAAGAAAAACAAAAGGATGTTCTTTTCAAGGCATAAAACAGTATTATCTGCTTAATGTCAATTGGTACTGATTCTTTGTAAAGCATTTTGTCCATCCAAAACATCAGTACAGTAGTAGTAACTGCTGTTAATGAGCATTGAAAGTAGACCCTCTGACCAGAGCCATTGCTTAGACCGGTCCATGCCCTGACTTCATTGAAAATTACAATAATAGATTTTTTAGTCCTTAGTTCATCTATTCAATATCAAAATGTCAAATCCTTCAGATTAGGTCAGCATATACAGTGTAATTAAACATCCAAAATGGGCTTCAGAGCAGCTCTGCACCTTCATGTCGTGCACAGGATCACTAAAGAACACAAACACCGACTTTAAAATTCATTACCCAGCCTATGCCATTTAAGCTCAGCAATCAACTTACAAACTTTGTGTATGCAAGACAGGAGATCACTTGCCAAGATGACATTTATACTCATCGTAAACAAGCAGCACAGTCTAGATTTCCTAAGGCATCAGGCTGTTTGCAGGCTCTGATTGCTGATGCTAAATGTCAGACCACATGCACGCAAAGAAGCCATACAGTTGTGAAAACAAAAACATCGGTGCTTAAACCTGAAACCTTCATCCTAGGAATCAGAAAGGACTGGGTTAAACTGTAGACTGTACTGTCCTCAAGCATTCCTCTAGTCTCCTCCATCAGCATTGATATACCCTTGTTGGAGCACTGGACTCACTTTTCTTTGCTAAAGGGATGGAAAAGCACGTTTGGAAGAAAGAAATGAGGAGTAAACAAATGGAGACAAAAGATGAGGGCATTTGTGAAACTGCTTAGAATCACTATGTTGCTAAAATAACCTTGTAATGTGAGGAAATTGGCTGTGAGTAGGTTTTCAGCTACAAAGAGCCACAAAACCTCAACATGGTTTGAAGAGGTTTTGCTGAAGGGAAGCAGCTGTAGTAGCTGGCTTGGATTTTGAAATGTGTTTGGGACAAAAAACCCAACAAAACAGCAAAACTCCTCACATGTTCAAGATGTACATATCTACAGAGAACATCAGGAGAGCCTTAGAGAGCTCAACAGGACCTGGATGAGAACCACACCTCTTCTCAGGAAGGAGTGATGAGTGCACAGGAAGCCTTACTGAATTTACTCTCTTATTTTCCCTGCACAGCCTCTACCAGCAAGAGACTTCAGCTTTTGTTCTTCCCAAAGGTAGGCTAGGTTAGAAAGGTCTTAACACTCCACTTTCTACCACGTATATTTATCTGAGCAAGTCTCAATGGGCCTGAATCCAGCTACAACAAACTTTCTGGGCACTTCTGACTGTTACAAAATGTAGTGACTCAGCCAAGCTACATCAAAAAGAGAACATATTTTATTTGTTTACTGGAACTTAATAAACCAGGGCAGGAAAAAAAAAACAACAGGGTCAGAACATGCCCTCATATCTCCATCTTAGAAAGCTTAGTCCTTCTCTCTGACCTTAGGCAGGTGTTGCTATCTGGCTTTCTGCCTCCCCATACACTATTGACTGTCTGCCTCCCTCCCCAGGCCCATAGCTCTGCACTTCAGACACCCTTAACCTGTCCTGTGATGCAGCTGAATCAAAGGTATCAGCATTTCCCCACTTATGTTCCCATTGCCATGGTGAGCAGAAACAGAGCCTGAAAATATAAGGTCAAAACATAGCTAAGATATCTCCCACAATCCATATGGAGGAATCATTTTCTGCGGAAATTTCTGGCATAAATTTGCGCTTGCTCTCTGACCAAAAGCACACCACAGCTCAGCACTCTGGATTCCTAACTGAGCTCCTGGGACAGAGAACAATAAACAGCTCTAAAAAGCTTGAACCTGGATTCTTCTCCAGGAACGGAAGAGGAACTTCCCAGTTCCTTATAGGTTATTAGCGTTACCTCTTTAATGTCTGTCAGCCTCACTGTGTTTCCTTCCACCACATGGAAGTTCAAGTCCCTGGCACATACCTGCATTGCTTGGCCAAGCACCCCAACACCACTTCATAGGAATTGGTTATTACTTTCCATCTTTCATAAGCCTTCCAGCCTATCCTTGCAGAAATTACAATGGTAACGTATGACAATATGTGTTGCATCTGGATATAATATTTGTGAAGACAAACCAGACCTCTTCCCCAGTTACTATTCCACTGAAAATCAAATGTTGGTCTGCATGTCTTGGATTACTCAGAGATAATGCAGCTAGCATCACAATACAGTTACGTAAACTGTATCAAACTAATCATAAATCAAGACAGAGGAAAAAATAGAAGTCAAATGAACCCTGGAAAGAGACTTGAAGTACAGGCTGCCAGGGCTGCACATGCTGAAATTCCTGAGGAAAGATGAAAATTATTGTGGTAAGTACATCACGATTTCGGCCAGCCTAAGAGGGAGGCTGTCCACTTGGTGAAAACCTGGACCAAAGCAGATACTCAGCATAAGAGACTGTGTTCTGGAGACAGGTATGAAGACATAAAGTATGAAGAAAAAAGGCAGAAACATACTAACAATATACAATCACTGTCTTGTCTCAGCAGGAGTCAAAATTCAATTACTGACAGATTTCAGTATAAATTGACATTTCTGGGCATTAAATAGGATTATTCAGTACATGAGAACACAAAAGTAGAGTATTGACAATAGTGTCAATATATCACAGTGCCGATACTGCAGCCCAGTTTGGTATCCTAGGCTTGATGAATTATACACTGGGCAACACAGAAGCTTTTCATTTCTGTGTTACCTCCTGTACCACCTCAGCCTCCTCTGGATTAATTTTGAAACAGCTCTTTTGGGAACTTGTGAAAACAAAGGCAGCTTCATGTCAATTTTAGCTTGGGAGACTGGCAAAAATCCAATTCTAGCTGCAGCTTATGTAGAATCAAATGCAGACTCAGGCCTTAATTTTGGCATAGGTATCACAACACAGAGACATCAGCTGTTTTTTCCGCTGTGAATTGCAACAAACCTTCTCTACTGATATGTTTTCATGTCATAGCTTCTTTCTGACCTGAAATACAAAAATGCAGTTTAGAAATTCTTCTCCTCTACATTGAAACAATCTTGAGGAATGCAAGTGAATGCTTCATTTTATTCTGGATCACCAGCAAGATGAAATATGATTAAAAAAATTAAAAGATATCAAAATTAAGAAAAAGATGCAATATCCAAGGAAAACAAATAAAGATTTAACCAGAAAATAGGCATAGCTGAATGGAAATTGCCCTATGCAATATAAAAAGGGCCAGTAAAGGGTTGTGAATAGTTGTGCCTGCTTTTCTCACTTCACATCAAAATCACACTTCAGTGCTTTGTTGTTTCAGTCCTAAGAGATCTGAAATGTTTGCCTTGAACTACCACTGACCATACACATCAGTTTGATGAGAAACACCAAAAGTTTAGTAGGAAGTGTGTACCATAAGCTGAGGAGCAACAGCTCAGAAGTTCTATCATTCAGCAGGCAAAAGTACACTACAGTCTTCACATAGGGAAATAAGTCCTCTCTTGAAAAAAGCCCATGGAAATAAAAACAAAAGGACACTGTAAGGAAGAGTAAAAGCTCTGTCAGTGCATTGAGGTGACCAGCATGCAGCATATCAGAACCTTTCCAAAACACTACTGCACTTTCTATGTCACCATGTGCAGGTTCCAGTATCTTTCCAAACGCAAAGGAGTCTGGAAACTGGTCTGGAAGATAGTCCTGTTCAATTCCTAGATGACATGTATCTATGTCATTATGTTACAGGACTGAACAGCAGCATATGCAAGCCAAGCCTCCTTCCTGAAGGTAAGATGATCCCATGCAAGTAATTTCCTTGTCTTCTTGATATTTCCAGCTGTAGCAAAGACAGTAACGATGATGCCCACTGTATTATGCATTTAGATAAGATGATGAAAATAAACAGAAGTGGATATGTACTTAAGATGAAATTACTTGCTGTGGCTTCTTCTCTTCGCTATCATGCAAACTTAGTCAAGGAAGCTTAACAAGATAGTGAACTTAAATGCATATGGAACTGGACAATCCAGATTCAGCCCTAGCAGTGTAAGAGTTAGCATCATTATTAATATGCTGAATACCACTTCTCCAAAAATCTCAATGTGAAATATCAGAATCCTCCAGAAGGTGGGGGTTTTCTCCTCTCCATGGGCACGTTATCGTAGACATTAATTGGAAAAAGTCTATTTACTTCAAATAGGAAGGGGGAAAAGTGCCAGACTGGAGATGCCCATGGCAGTTGCAGTGAGGAAACAATAAGCTAAAGAAGTCTAGACCAACATGAAAGCTTTAAACATGCCACTGCAAAGGTTCAAGTATCAGTTAGACAGACTTCTTTAAGAGTCAGATGATTTTATCACCAATCACCTTAATGATGGTGCGTACTCAGCTGAAGGAACTGTGGACACAATTTGACTCTAATTATTTGAATTCATAGACTTTTTAAAAATTTCTGTTTCTTAGAAAGACAATATAAAAGTGAAAACACAACTCCTAAAAGAAGCAGCAGAAATGTCTTACTGAGCAACCATATAATCATAGAATCAGGTTGGAAGGGGGCCTCAGGACTGTTTTCCTGTGGCACTCCCAAAGCGATGTTCACCTTACCTATGCCATTCTACCAGCGTGAAATCACGCCCACAAGTTCATAATCCAGCCCAGGGACTCCACAGAAAAAGGCAGTTGTCACATCTACCCATTGTTCATCTAAATAATAGTCCTCAGCAGCAAGAAATTGGCACAAAACAGCTATTTATGACACCAGCACTCTGTGGTGGTGCTGCCTCACCCACACCTTCTCTCTTTCCTTGGCAACTCTGGAAAAGAGTTTACCCTTCCCTTGGACTCCCTCTGATAGCAAGGGACATCCATTTAGCTCTTCCCAGTGGAGGGGAATTCTCATGGATCTAAGGGACCTGTGACAGCCAAGGCTTACCTATTCTCTCTGATTGTCTGAGCACATTAATCAGCCCAAATGAAGATTATAATGGATGCAAAGACTCTGTGATGACTTTTCCCTCACAGCCAAATCTCTCCTTTGCTGTTTTATGAAAGTTGAAATATTTATGTGGGAATGTACAAATATCAAACTTCCATTTAAGGTTCTTTAGCTCTAGGATGGAACTTCAGAGGGAAGCCAAAGAAATACACTTAATCTGCTCTGTGAGTACCAGCACTTCTGTAAAACAAACACGGCAGCGATGAAGGATCTCACAGGACCAAACATCTTTGAAACTCAGTCTCGCACAGCATAAATACAGTCCCCTGATTCATCCATCCTCTTTTCTACCTCCTCTAACTGACTACATTTGAATCATGCATATAAGAAAAAACATCAGGACGGTACCGTCAGCTTCACTACAAGTCGCAGAAGCACAAATGGCATGGACCGTCTACGCCTTTTAATAATGATCCTGCTCTCCGCTGCAGATCACCTGGCAAGCACAGCTCAGCTCTCTGAAAAAATAATGCAGTCACTCCCTGATTAAATTACTCCTGGAGTGGAAAAGACATTGAGCAGCCTGCCTGTTTCAATTGGCTGTGTAGTGACTGAGCTCCATGAATACGGAAATAATTGGAAATCCTAGACCAATATAGAGGAGGATGAAGAATATGTGACCCAGATAAAGGGTATGCTGGAGTTGCATTAAAGTGAAATCATACTATAATATTAAACAAGTGAAAAATCCTTGATATCAGTGATAGAGGTTAGAAAACAAATAAAGATTACTTCAGTAAAATGCCAGAGGGTTCCAACAGAGATGCAAAGCCTTTTTAAATGCATTTCACAGACTCCTTTCTCCTAGGAAAGAGGTAAAACTGAGATTTTATTTTAAATCCTAATTCATAACTCTACACCTTTGTGTCTCTTTTGCTCTTCATGTTTAATAGGTTAACAAGATTATTAAGAGTTGCCAGACAAGTTTTTTTACTCGGGCTCTGAAGCTTTGACCTTAGTAGTAGTTAATAACCCCAAAGATTCTAATCAGAGTATGAGAAATGGACAAGTACCATAGAAAAAGCAAAAAGCTTTACCACCAGATGAGCCCGTTTTCACCAACTCAAGCAGACAAACTGCAAAGAAGGTAAGAAAATTACAGCCCTCAACTTACTGGAAAAATTCTGTCACACACGTCTGTAAAATCTCTTAAAAAAGCTTACATTTTCCTTGGACATGGCTCACTTGCCCACCTGTGCTAACTAGGAAGAACCAGCACTCCAGTGTAAGAGGTGCTTTGGTGAAATTGAAGTGCTCTGCTTCCCACATACTCCCTGCAGCTGGAGTACAAGGAACTTCCAGGCGTCCCATATAGCTCTGTCTCTCCTGCCACTCCCTGGAATTGCTGGCAAACAAGGTATGTTACAGCAAAATTCTTCAGCTTCTTCTACCTGGCTGTCATAGCAAAAGGCAGATCCAATAGCAAGGGAGAAAAATGAAGTCCAAACCACGCTGGACAAATGCAAACATCCATGCACATAGAATTCTAAACTCTTTTTGTCCCCATCTGAGAACTAGGACTACTAATTCCTGACAATACTTTTAAGAGGTTCTGATATGTGCTCTCAAAACAGTTTTGCTTGTACCTTAGATTTGCAAAGATCTAGTTGCTTAGTGCAGTTAGTTCCTGAGGATTTTAGAGTGAAGTTTCATTTTCCTTTCTCTAATGCTAAGAAATTTTCCTTTCATTCCTTTAACATTACATAAGTGCTTTTCATTTCCTGAACAATTTTCAGAGAAAGCTGGTATATTTTTTGGAATAGCTTATTAATTCATAAATTTTTATACATGGTTTAATTAAGCATGAGAAAACTTCAGCACTGACTTTTATCTCATAGAATCACCTTACACTATCCTGAAAACTGAAAAGTCAGTGACATGTTTTCTATCCCTGTGGCTCAAACAAATCTCCATTATCAGTTTCTAAGCTAGTAACCACTACTTTCACAGTAAGTTCATTAATCTAAAATATTTCTGTTTAAATTCGCTAGGATTAGAGGTAACATTATGATGTGTTACATATTTTTTCCTCAGATAATTTTTTTGCTTAATAGCAGTCTGATGAGAAAAAAAACAGTGCAAGTAACCATGATTCACAATACACACCACTGTATATTTTGCTAATAGCTTTTTACAAGTTTTCGCAAAGTTTATTTAAAATCTCTTCCCTGAAATCAAGATGCTCCACCTTCTTGCAAATAAAATAATACGAAATTCCCTGTACAAAGGGTGTTTCAAACCTGTTACCTCTATTTTCAGACTATTCTAACTGAAGAGGAATGCTTTTCTAAAATACTGGCTCCTCATTAAAAGTACACGTGGGAAAGACTATTTGATGTAAAGCTCTTCCTTTCAAAATCAATACAACTCAAAGTTTCCCTCTGTGAAAGAAGTCAATACCTATATGGTCATTCTAAATGTTAATGACAATATCAGTTGTAGGATACATGAATGCAAAGAACCCCAATACAGACATACTCTGGTCTGGGCAAGTTGAAATCTAACTGTCCTATCAGGGGTTGGGTGACTGGCTACAAAGGCTAAAAAATAAAAACGAACACAAATCTCCTGTCAAGACTGGAAGCCCCTGGTTTCACTGAGTGATTACCATTGATCCCTGGCACATGTAGCTCTATCTAACTCTTACAATCTAAGCCACCACTTTCATAACTACCTCCTATGAAATCAGTTCATAGGGGAAAATGCTAAAAAACCCCTCAAAATTATACAAGGACTAAAATCCCACTTTTAAGACTGAAATGTTCTGCCTTGTAAGCCCTCCCAGATGTAGTTGAAGTACCACCTTGGTAGCAGAAATGGCAGCACAAGTGACATAGAATCTCCATACATTTCACCATCCACATCCCAGCAGAAGATAGGAGTGCAATACAAACCAGTGACCATCAGTACTGGTCTGAGTAACGCGAAACTCTCTGAAGCTGTCTGCCTTAGTGCATGTGCCTGGGAGGCCTTTGGATATTCAATTACTCCTGTAGTTTGAACATTTTGGCCCATAATTCTTTACTAAGCCAACTTTCAAAAGAAACAATCACTTAGTAAACCAGGTGGAGTTACAGATGGCTCAAGTGGTTTGAAAACTAAGTGATTCTAATTTATAAATATGGCTATACAACAAAATATAATCGAGTAGGCAAAACTCTGAGCTTAAAAGCAGGACATTTAAGTCCAGCTTCTGGTTCTGCCACTGGCCCACTGGCAAGATTCCATGTGAGTCTTTTCACCATACACAAAACAAGAACAATAAGAGAATTGCCTCAAAATCTGAGCAACATTATAAGCAGATGATTAATAGATATATTGGGCTGCAGACTTTTGACTTCGAAAATCTTGATCCAGTTTCTTATCCTGGAAAGGAAGAGGGGATCATTCAATTTAAGAACTGTCAACTATTTATAGCCTCAGCTATAAAAAACCAATTCTTTTAAGAAATAGCAAGCCAGAAACCTCTTGCTGCCTCAACCATCTCCAGTAGAAACAATTCCCAGGGGTATCTGCACACTGTTCCAAGGTTGCTGGAGTGCATATTGTTCCATGTCCTCTTGCCAGTAAATTGCCGAACCACTGTCAGACACACAATGGAGAGGAAAAAGGAAAAAAGTTCTGAGGATTTAACTTCAGTAGAGTTTCTGTCACTGTTCTGTTACTCTAGGAGGATGGTGCCCACATCCAAGTGACTGAGTTACCTTTCTCTGTTATCAAGGCAGTGCAACCTGATCTAGTGGAAGGTGTCCCTGCCTATGGCAGGGGGGTTGGAACTAGATGATCTTTAAACAGTGTTCAATGCTAATGTACTCTTAAGAACATTCCCATTGCCTTTAAGGGTATTTGGCATGGAACAGAGTTAGCATAATACAATTTAGCCTAAAACTCATAAACCTGTTGATGATGAACCTGAAAACAGAATCCAGAACTGTAACTTCTCTAAAACTGAGGAGCTATCTTTGTGCCCTAAAAAAAAAAAAAAAAAAAAAAAAAAAAAAAAAAAGAAAAAAAAGGTCTTGTCACCTGCTTCAGTGGGCTCACCCTTAAACAGTAACATACAGGTCTCTGCTGTCTTCTGACAATCAACTTTCTGCCTCCATGTCAGAAGAAAGCCAAAGCACTGCACAGCATTGAATATGTTAATTTACTCAGTGGTAGAGAATATAGCTCACCATGAAGACATTTTTTCTGAAAACTAAGTCCCAAAGGGAGGTGAAGACATTTAGTCCTATTTTGACTAACCAGTCAAGTATAAGAAGGTAACACATACACTAATAAAGATGTCTGTCAGTCTCTAACAAGGAAATCATTAAGAACAATGATGACATCTTGTCTGGATAGACACAAATGAAATGGTTTGGGAATGAAAGATTAACAGTGCACTGTCTGAAAACTTTTGTAGTGCAACTGAATAAAAAATTAGTTTCTTCAAGAATCAGAAAATGACCTGAGGTATGGTGGTGTGGCCAAAGACGTGGTGTGACAGAGCTTTCTCTCACCAGAGGATAACTAACTGATGGAGGCTGGTGAGCAGGCTTTTTCCAGTATATGTGACCTGAAAGGTAAGCTACATGCAAACAAGAAAATTTTGTCAGAAGGGGATCAAGTCAGTAGGACGGGGTAAAAGAAAATAGAAGCTAGGTATAAATAGATTCAGAATTTTTGCCTAATGTTTTTTGTCTGTATCTTGCATAAGTGTTTTGAAGTGCATTGCTGATTTTAACTGTTACCAACAAACGCTCATAGCGCATTTCCTCTTAACCTATCTTGACTTATGCATGGTTTAGACTAACTAGCCTTTCCTTACTAAGGCCATGGCAAGACACAGACCAGCTCACAAGGGTAATAAAACAAGCACCCAGTCAACCAGGTAACAGGAACCCAGTTCAGGGCATGCAAGGAGAAATGTAGCAAGCCATGATCTCTGCTACGTTGACTAGGTAGAAAGCTGACATCACAAACATCAGGAAAAACACCTTCCAATAAATGTTGGGAAGCAAGAAGGATGGAATCCAGTAAGATATTGCATCAACTCCACAGATCCCAAAGAACACACCAAGGCACCCACATCACTTATACTCCTTCCCCACTCATGTTTTCTGGCAAAGTAGTGTCCACAGAAATGTCAATACATCACAGTGGGATTCTGATAAGATTGTCTTTGAAAAGCAGGACTGGCTACCTCACAAACCAGAGATCAGAAGGGAAGGAGGGCAGCCCAATATATCCTCTGCCAGTGATGCTGGATCAGAGATCATACCTAATTTTTTCAGAAAAAGGTTCAGAAAATATGTTCTATAAAGACTGCATTAGTTTACTATACTGCTTACTTTAAAGTTTTTTAAGGAACATTCAACTTGAGATAACTTTAACAATAGGGAATAAGGGAGGGGGGTTTTTTTGACAGTAGAAAACAGGTTACAGACATAAAGTGTGTATTTGCACTGACAGGATATGGATTTATAACTCAAAAAAATAAGATGACAGAAAATGATAAGATTTGGTGTAATGTTGATTAAAGAAAGTTAAGCCTCAATGGGTTTTAAAACACCTTTGAATTAATTTATTTGAGTATTGGAAATGCTTATAGTAGTAAATATTTTTGTTGTATAAAATTAAAAATAGTTTACTGTAAGTTTGTAACTCTATCCTCTATCATTCCCAACCCAAGTGAAAAACCTCTCGACAAACTGTTAAAGGACACTTCTCTTGAATGGAGCTAACACTAGGTGGAATTCAAACAGCAAACAGCTTCAGAGATGTGAGGAGCCAAACAAGATAGATTTAAAACATTTTGCTAAATCAAAAGTGTTTCTGGACCTGCAGTACAGCATGTCTGCCTTAAAACATGCAGACTCCCATTATAAGAGATGCCTCAAATATTCAGATGGATTGATTTAAATAACGAGAAAATTATAGAAAGCATGTGCAAAAATATTGAATTATAAAAACTGTAACCTTGATACAGAAAAGGGTAAAAGAAAAAATAAACTCCCTTGAATGGCAAGCTCTTAAATTGCTTGAAAATAAGTATGAACAAGAAGTAGTATTTTCTAATTCCCCATGCACTAATCCTAACTCACCAGCAGTGGTTTCCCACACAAACCCATTTTCAATGCAGTTGCATTAGGCAATGTTGCAGTGACACCTTTCAGTTATTCTGATGCTCATAAATAATGATTCAACCTTTTAAAGCTATATACTTCCTGTAAGAGGCAACATTAAGAGACAAGGAAGTAAACAGCTTGATATGAGCAAGTATTTGTCTATTTTATTTGGACTGCTGTTAAAAAAAAGAATACATGAAAAATACATTGTATACGCTTGAGAACAATTCTATTCAAGTTAAACATTACCATAAAAGTCATCTTCTTATAAGGAAAGTGATTCACAGTGGAAACAATTTGAAATTCAGTTTTACAAAGTTTGCCTAAGAATTGCCCACCCAGGGCAAGAAATTCACTCACTCCCACACAATGTCACAAGCATAGAGGAAAAAACCAAAGCAATTACGAAAATGGTCTTTCATTGATCTAGAGTACACAAGTTAATAGGAACATGCAGATACGTAGCAGATATTGTTGAAATAAAGATACAGGATTTTAAGTGTCACATAAACAAGGAACAGCTTTGTGAAAAGTATAAACACATTCTATCAATAAGAAAAACAAATAGCAACAGGATAATCTTAGTAACTATAAGAAAATAAATACTGCATCTACTTTATATTCTAATTTCTGAGATAAGGATAAAAAATTGCCTTACTTCAAATACAGCTTGAAGACTTACATTAACAATATGCCGACATCCTTTCTTAGTTCCCTTGATAGCAATCTAAGAAGAAATACAAAATAGCAAATAACTATCTTCCCTGCAGAGAGCATGTGCCCAGGAATAACATGCTTCCCAGTAAAGTGTGCAGAAAAGAAGTGAAAAAGAAATAAAAAATTAAAACTCAGTAAGACAATCCTTGCAAAACAAAAAGACAAGAACTTTATATTTGAAATTCACAGTATGGTTTATTGCATTTTAAGGGAGTAGAGCCATTCAGGAATTAGATAATATAGATTTAACTATGATATCACCTCAATTCTCGCTAAAATATTAATGCAGTACATTTGTCTACAAAAGTAAGATTGTAAATTCATCCACACAGAACTCAGACACTGAAGACCTAAAAAGATTCCTATTCCAGTAGTAGGCACGCATGGGCTCACACGACACAACCTTATTAACTTGCTTTTTCCTCCCAAACTACAGTGCTTGCTAAAGCGACACTCAAATGTTAAATGCTTTGGTCAAGAGTTCAGTCACTGACCTGCAATGAAAGCCTTATGTTCAGCTCCAACATTTTCTAACAGCAAACAAGAAAAAAAAATGGTTTCACGGAATGAACTGTTAAAAAAGAAAATCCTCACATAAGCTTTCCCCGAGGGGGAAGAAATATCCACAAGCTTTAAATTGGCCAGGCGGATTTAANAAAAAAAAAAAAAAAAGTCAGCTCTTTCTGTTGCGTCAAAGAGCCCACTGTGCAATAGGAACAGTGAACAGAGTTGTTAAACTGGCAAGCTTTTGCTGAAGACAGCTTTTCAATATGCTCTCAGCATCGTCTCCCAGGGCTGGCTGGAGACAGTCCCACTCCTCTTATATGGGGTCTGCTCCTTCAAGAGGCAATCGCTCTTAAGGACAGTTTCTATAAACATGCTGTTCTGGCTTGGCTGCACATGATGAGGGCAATTGCACACATATACATACCTGCATTCAGCGAGCAGACCTGCACGCACTTGGGGAAAATGCAGGCACACTCAAACTAGTCATCATTACCTCAGCTTAAGAGCAGGATGCTATTGATGACTGACGGCTTGCTAAAACTCCCTTCCCCACTTAGACCATTCAGTGTGCTGCTGGAAAGCAATCCTGAAAGGCACAGTACTTAGAGAGGAAACCTCTAATGCAATTCCACTGGGATGTTGCAGCCCCAGCAGTGCTCTCTGATTAAAGGAAATCAGTTGTCACAGGCTGCTGCCTAGCTTTATGTGTAGTACAGAGATCTTAGAGAGCCACCAGAGACTACATGGGATGAGTGAACCGTTCCACCCGGGAATGATGGCTCCATCACTGAAGACGTCTTTGGAGGCTGAACCAGTGCACATACAGTGAACTGAGTAAGGGCACTGAGCAACCTGGTTAAACATTAGTAAAGCCACATTCATCACCACACACAGGAAACGGCCACATATCTCTGCAGGTGAGGACACCACCCTCCTTCCCTTTTACAAGCCATGGAGACCTAAGCAAAGGCATTCGGAGCACAGTTCAACCTACTCCAACCTGCATCTGGTCTGCTGAACTGCCTTCTGGGCTTCACTGCCTGCAAAGGGAACCCACGATGGCTTTCCCAAAAAGAGGTTGCAGACAGCAACATTTTTAGAGATGAGTGCCACTCCAAATGACAAGGCGATGAGTGCCTGCAACATGTGCTCAGAAAGAACTTGTGAGGAAGAACAGCATTGGTAAGAGACAGGAATAGAAAAGGGAAAATACAAACCGTGGAATGCACTTTTCAACGTGACTGCAGAATTAAAAGCGGGGACAAACATATGCAGC
Source organism: Oreocharis arfaki (assembly GCA_013398015.1). NCBI lineage: Eukaryota > Metazoa > Chordata > Aves > Passeriformes > Paramythiidae > Oreocharis > Oreocharis arfaki. The sequence continues at coordinate 92,826 of VZRR01002045.1, read as the reverse complement.
TGTTTAATTTAGAATTTCTCTTCTATTTATACACCTTTCAGAGTTGCCACAGGGACATTATGAGCCTGAATATGTGGGAAGGCAACAGAAGGAAAAGAAGTATATGCAGGAGTTAAATTCTCTCTATTTGTGTTCTTTCTCTGCTTAGTGAACTTCTATATGGAAAAATTACTTCTTTAACAGCTTCTCTTGAAATCCTTCCAGGTAAAAATGAATTTCTCTCCTAAAAAGTGTTTCCATAAATGACAGACTGAGTTTCTGCAAAAAGTACCTTTAACTTAGAAATGAAATACAGCATTTTCTAAGTTTTTAACCCTGTACATTTAATGCAAGGTCCTATTCGTGCACCAAGCAGCATGTTGCATGTTGTTCTCTCAACACCAGACAGCTCACTGTGTCCAAAGCCCCAGCTATAGTGTCACTGGAGTCATATGGGCATAGCTTTGGCCAGATGAGTGATTAATAATTCTGTCTGTGCTGTGTGGAAAATAATTACAATCTGGTTCAGTTTCCCAGATCTAAAAGCTAGGCAGGTATTTTAACACATAATAATAATAATAATAATAATAATAATAATAATAATACCTGCTCATAAGATTACCTAAATGTTTCCCCCTATAAATCCAGACTCCCCACCACTCATCACTGTCAAACTGCAGGCTGAAGGAAACTGGTAATATTTGCTCTTTTCCTGAAATGGATTTTTGGTTTATCTTAGTGTCATAAAAGTACACTTATTTGCATGTTGAGCGGGTGGCTGGACCAGATGATGTCCTGATGTCCCTTTCAACCTAAACTATTTTGTTTCTGTGAAAAAAAGGTCAATTATTAAAAGCTGCCTTAGGCTATTACAGGAATTAAGTGGACCGTGGCCAACTCCAGTGTTTTGAAGCCATAATTTGGACTCAACTGTCAAGACTAAAGACAGTTTCAGAGTCAAAGATCTCCATTCTGTCATTCTGTGAGAATCTACCAGATCTGCTGAAACATAAACCATAAGCATTTGTACTGATATTGCCACCTATGAGGTCATTAACAGATATCACTTCATGGAGAGGGCTGTACTGGTTCCCACACATCCCTTGCTGTTTCACTCTTGGATTCCCAATCTCCTTTTGTTTTTCCCTTCTTATCTATCACTCAGTCATCCAATCTCAATTTAGTGTCTTTCAGCTGCAAGGGACAAAGAAGACACTGAGAATTCTCAGTGACTGAAAGCCCAGACAACTCATCTCAGCTGTAGAAATTCCTCTGCACAAAGCAAAGGACACAGAATTGACAAAAACATCTACAAAATAACAAAACCTTCTGCACGATCCCTAGTTTTTGTGTAGACTCCACCACACTGCTAGCTCAACACAGTCTGTCTTCTGCAAGGCCTGTCTCAGAAGATGTTAAGAAGATGAAAATTTTCAAATTTTTCCAGTATTATGCAAAGCTTTAGCTTCCTTGTTACCCATGCCAGACATCAACTGCTGTTCCCCAGGCCTAAGGAGTGGCTGTCAATTCAAGCTCACAGCATTTAGCACAACAGTTATCCCAACCTTTGCACCTCCATATCACAGACCACTTTATCCAATACCTAAAACCTGACCTACATGCCCCCAGGGCTTGTTAATACACCAGTCCTGTGTAAGTGAGAACAGTCTATGGCACCAAGCCAGGAAAGCCAACACAGAATGGATGCTATCTCCTGGGATTATACTGATCCAGAAATGTAGAAGGTGGAGAATGACATCCAAAGCCCTTTGCCGCTGCCAAGTGCCAACCTAATGCCTTCCAAACACTCTCTTGGCTCATGGAGCCTCTCTTTTTTGGTGCAGAAGGAATCTGAAGCACTACCACCACGGTCTACAGTATGGCCTTTGCACACATCATGTATCTGTCCCTGTCTTGCATCAGCTACACTGCCTGAATCTACGGCAAGCATGATCTCTGTTACTCACAGGCCTTCCTCAAGAAATGGGATTATCTTCGCAGGGAAAAATCCTTCACAAGGTGGGATGACTCAACTGCCTTGAGGTCAATGCTGCCTCTTTCCTGCTATAGAAGGTCACAAAGCCTCTTCCTGAAAAACAAGGCTCATGTAGGCATTTCAGCTGAGTCCTGTATTCCTGCAGGAAGGAGGCTGTGTACACTTCCAATTGTCTGGCTAAAATGCTGAGATTCAGCATGTCCTGCACTGTGGAAATCAAAACAGCACAATCTGGACAAGAACTCAGGAATGCTACTTTAAGTGGAGAGGAAGCTTCAGACCCTGACAGGCATAGCCCAACCTCACCACCCCTGGAATGAGAGATGAGCATGCAGGGCCATGGGGACACCCGTAGCTCAAGTTTAGTACAGCAACGGCTCTAAACAGTCAGCCTGGCTAAAAGCTGTAGTTTATGTTCCAAGCACCTTCAAATACTAGTCCTATGTAATCCGTTGCAGACACAGTGCCCATATTCTGAAGAACTGCAATGCTCCTCTTCCTCCCATCTACAAATGAAACATCGGTGATGTTTCCTGCTTGCTCAGTGGAATCACTTGCCCCAGTCCCCTGGAAGTCTGATCTGGCTGCCTGTCTTGTATCTGGGAGAGGATCACAGAGCAAACAGTTTTACTTCCTCAGTCCAGAGGGTGGGCAGCCTTAATATAAGCCCTTTCTTAGGTCTAGACTCTTCCAAGCCTCAACTGCCATTGTCTATGTCCCCTTCAGACTTCTTCTCTTCTGTCAAGTTACAGTGTTTGTATCATGCAAAACTGGACTCTCAATTCCTCCTTGCCTGGAAGGGCTGAGTGGACTGGCAAACACATGAAGCACTAGGAATGCAGAAGCAAGGATTCAACAAATCTCGGCAAGAGGCAGCAGTTCTTCATTTGAAAAAAAACCCAGATTATTTACAGCTTTAAAATAAATTTAAAGAAAAAATCCAGTGTCCAGAGAACATACAGGCACACAAGAAAAAAAAAATATAAAAGAGTGTTTCTAATTTACTGGAAGCATTCCCCTTTGCCTAGTGGATTAAATACAGCAACAGCTTGCTTTCAGGACACCTTGTGAAACTGGTTCAAAAACTGCCATCTCTCTGCCTAGCTGATGTTTTAGGGGTGATTCTGCACCAGCAATTTTTCAGGGGACTCCTCACACATCCATTAATTTTCAAAAGTAACTTTTGGTAATCCCCTGCCATACATTTCACTCCTGCAGCATCCTGATTCTGGCCTCCCAAGCAGCATATGGGGAACCCCAACCAGCCCATCAGCTCTTGCTGGGCAGTTTCCGAAAACAACATTATTACCATATTCAGCCCCACAAAACTATTAAATTGTTATTATTTTTCAATCAAATTTGCCTGTATACATCTGCACAGGCGCATAGGGAAGAGCTCTGGGTAGACTTACACACCAGCCAGTGATTAACATTGCTGCACTTACAGGGGGTTGCAGGGCTGTGAAGACATATTTAAAGACCTGTGCCATCCTACAGCAGTTTGTAGTTTGATAGCAAGAGCAGGAGAAGAAGCGGAGACACCTGTTTTATGAGGGACACTGACTTTCTGCTGGTGGCTTTGTCACCTCTCTGAATGGCAAAGCAATCATATACTTCGTGCTTCCTCCAAGTATGACTGACTAGTGTATGGTGAGAACCCTGAGAAAGGGGGCAGTGAACAGGACCCCACAGCAGCCTGTGTGCACCGCTGCCTACTGACAGACTGGGTCAGCCGTGTACCATAAGGCACTTGAGCAATAGGTGTTACTGCCATCATTTGTCAAGGATCCCTAGTTAGTATTCATTAATGCACCAGCAGGAAGTCAAAACAGGATTCAATTCAAAGTTAGCCTGGACTCAGCCCCCTCTGCAAGCACACCTCTTGCTGAAATCTGCTGATTTTCACATGACAGCTCTCCCACAAGCACAGCCAACATTGTGGCCACAGAGTGAAATCAACTCAGACTCCCACCAAAAGCTCATGGAAAGAGGGGCAATCGATAAATACAGAGAAGAGGATCTGAGAAGCCAAATTCCCAACCCTCACAGGGACTCTACAGCTGAAAATCTGTGGCAGGCTAGCACTGCAAGAACAGGTTTTCACCTGCAGCAGAATGAGTGGATATGTGTGCCTTGTGCCACAAACGAGAAAGAACAAGGCAAAAATACACCACAGTCACCTCAGTAGGAAAACAAGGACCTTGCCTTTTACCTGTAACAGAGGTTACAAGTATGTTAGAACTATTTGCTGAAGGGATTATTGCACTAACTCTTAGACGTGTAGATTTATGGATTTGATCAGCGGAAGTCCCCAGGTGCAAAGTATGTAAGGTGTTGCAACATCAGAAAGGAAGAGCCTACTTGAAAGGAGCAAACAAGAAAGTGACAAGAGAAGAAACAGAGAACTTCTACCAAGTAACATAAAGGGTTAAGTTTGCAATCAAGCGACCAAACACTAAAAACTTATGGTAAGAAGCAAGACTCAGTTCCAAGCTGCTGAAACGTGGGTGCAGATCTGTGGTGAAAGGTCCTGCTTTTCCTTGGCATTTCCCAGCACTGACTTTAGTAGTGGACTGTGAGAACTTTTGAGAAGTACTAGCCCGGGTAGCAGTGCCTTGGACATTTAGAGTGGGCTTTGACTTGCAGCAACACCAGCTTTAGCAAGGCAGTGCTCCACTGCGGTTCACATCCGTGATGTAACTCGGTCCGGCCCAGCGGACCCGACGATCGCGTGCCCGCTCCCAAGATGGCGGCGCGCGCTCCCCGGCGGCACGCCGTGCCACGGTGGGGCGGAAGTGCGGGCGAGCCCGGCTCAAGGCGCGCCGCAGCGCATGCGCGCCGCCCGGCGGCCGAGGCGGAGCTAGGCAGGGCCGGGTGCAAGATGTCGGCGCAGGGGGACTGTGAGTTCCTGGTGAAGCGGGCCCGGGAGCTGGTGCCCGGAGACCTGTGGGCGGCCAAGGCCTGGCTCATCACGGCGCGGAGCCTCTACCCCGCCGACTTCAACATACAAGTGAGCGCCGCCGATGTCGCACACGCTCGGTACCGGGGCTCCGCGCGGCCTCGCTGCGGGCCTGCCTGATTGACAGGCGGCTTGGCCAATGGGGGCGGGGAGGGGCGGGACCGCTCGATGCCGCGGTGGCTTGGCGGGTAAAAACCAAAATAAAACCCCCTACCACCACTACTGCTGCTATTATTTAAAATACCTCTCCTGATTATGGCTTTTGTAGCAGCTTGGGGGCGTTGCATTGCATTTAACTGGGTACAAACCGTGGTCAGAGAACTCTTTGAATTCCACGTTTGTATAAAAGTTGAGCCAGCGTGTTCACAGAACCATGGAATATTAAGGGTTGGAAGGGACCTTAAAGATCATCTAGTCGAACACCCCTGCCATGGGCAGGGCCATCTCCCACTAGACCAGGTCGCTCCAAGCTCCATCCAACCTGGCCTTGAACACTTCCGGGGATGGGGCATCCACAGCTTCTCCGGGCAGTCTCTTCCAGTGTCTCACCACTCTCACACGAGATAATTTCTTAATGATATATAATCTAAAGTTCCCCTCTTTCAGTTTGTACCCATTTCTCCTTGTCCTGTCACTTCCTGGTGAAGAGTCCCTCTCTGGCTTCTCTGTTGGCCTCCTTCAGATACTGGAAGGTTGTTAGTGTTAATAACGTTAATATTAAGTATGATATCATATGGAATTATGTTAATGATGTTAATATTAAGTACGTTATCATGCAGAAATTTATGCCTAAATTAATATATGATTAGATAGTCTTAATTGCATCTTCCATTTCTCCAGCAAATGTTGCAGTGCTTTGACTTTCTGTTATGCAGACTACTGTGGCAAATTGAGAGCAGTTTTTAAGAGTGGAAGGACTAATGCGATTGATAAATGTATTCAGGAGAGCTGATATTCTGTTCTTGCATCCCGCAGTATGAGATGTACACTATTGAGAGGAATGCTGAAAGGACAGCGTCTGCAGGCAGGCTGCTCTACGACATGTAAGTAATCATAGCGGGAACTCTACCTTTATCCCAGGTGCTCCTTTCACAGAAGCAGTTTGGGAAAGACCTCTGAGGTGATTGAGTCCAACCTATGACAAAATACTACCTTGTCAACCAGACCATGGCACCAAGTGCCACATCCAGTCTTTCCTTAAACACCTCCAGGGACAGTGACTCCACCACCTCCTTGGGCAACCCACTCCAGTGTGTAATTACCCTTTCTGTGAAGAAATTCCTCCTAATGCCTAACCTAAACCTCCCTGGTGCATATAAAGACCATGTCCTCTTGTACTGTCACTGGTTAGCTGGGAGAAGAGACCAACCCCCACCAGGCTACACCCTCCTTTCACAGATTGTAGAGGGTGATGAGGTCACTCCTGAGCCTCCTTTTCTCCAGGCTAAACACCCCCAGCTCCCTCAGCCACTCCTCACAGGACTTGTGCTCCAGACCCTTCACCAGCTGCACTGCCCTTTTCTGAACAAATAAATGTCAGGATTTCCAAAAATATAAACTGAATGTTTTTGAAAATCTGTGTGGATAAATTAGGCACAGAAAGTCTAATTAATTAGGACTAAACAGTAAAAAGGAAGATTTTATTTTCTGTTTTGCCCAAACACGTACTTTTATGGGAAGGTTTTGTCTTTGAGACAGATTTTGAAATGACTGTGCATTCCTTGCCTCAAACTTTATTACAGGTTTGTGAATTTTCCAGACCAACCTGCTGTATGGAGGGAGATCAGCGTTATTACATCAGCATTAAGGAATGACTCCCAGGACAAGCAGACACAGTTTTTAAGAGGTAAGGATTTTATCCTGAAGGAATCTGAAGATAAGCCCTCTGATTATTTATCTAGTTTGGCAAGTAAATTTCAGTTTTTCTAACTTTGCATGTGGACTGCAGGGTTTGGGTTTTTTCCTCAGTTCAGCCTTAGAGACTTCATTTGGTGTGTTGGGCTTAGGAAAAACAAAGGGAAGACATGACAAGCTGATTTCCATTGCTTCGTCTCCCATATGGATAGACTTACTCTGCCAGAACAAGAAGCACACAGATGAGCAGTTGAATAGGGAATAAGTGGAATGGGACTTAAAAATCATTGTCCCACAGATTGCAGAGAACAGTGAATGATCGTAAAAATGGGGTGAATTCTTGTTTATGTAGGGAGGGATATAAAAATGGATGGTGTCCAGAAGGACTTGGCATTCACTGCTGGCAACCACAGGCAGTTTTGAAAGCAGGATTTATGCCTGACAAGCTATAATCTGCTGTTTGAACATGTGCTTCAGAAGCTCTAAGCATATTCCAGTTAAGAAAACATTTGATTTTTCATGGGGTGTGTTTATTTTTCAGAATGAATACATACAACATGCAGGGAGAATATAAGATTTTCTTTTTAGTGTCTCACTGGATGTTTAAATTGAAAAAACCTTACATTTTAATAATGAAAGTAGTAATTGTAGAAGTAGAAGGTAAGTAAAAAAATAAATGGACAGTTTTGAAAAAGCATCTTGAAATGTCAAATATTTAAATATTAGGATTTTGAGTATTCCACTTATTAGCAGTCTTGTCAATTCAAGTTCCTTGCACCCAAATAAACACAGATAAATATTTATTTGGTCTTCTCTGAAAGAAACAGATTTTTTTTTTTCAGGTATGTGTATTAAAAGCAGAAAAAAGCATAAGGGAATCCCTTTTTGTTCAGCCTAGCAAGGTGGTGTTGATGGTCTTTTACGCTTTCTCCGTCATCTTTACAATTCAGACACAACAAATTAAATATATTCTGTTTTTTAAGGATTATTTGAGACCCTTCCTGGTCGCGTCCAGTGTGAAATGCTCCTGAAGGCAACAGAGCAGTGCTTTAACACATTAGAAAGGGCAGAAATGCTCCTTCTACTTCTGCGGCGTTTCCCAGAGACTGTGGTGCAACATGGGGTAAGAGAAGAGAAGCTCACAGTAGCTATTCAGGGTATTGGCACTCAGTTTTTTGAGATTTTGCTGAAATGTGTTTTTCTTTGCCTAGTGAGAGGGTGAGTCTTTTTATTCATTTTTAATTGTGGCTAATAGTTCAGACTGCTGTATCTTGAACTTACCAGCAGGAGGGAATTAGGCAGAAAACAAATGGAAGCAAATAAAACAATCCTTTGTTTTGTAAATGAAAGAATATCAGTTATATATCACTTTCACCTGTCTGTGCATGTCTTTACTGATACAGTTTCCTGCACAGTTTTTCTCTTGGTCTTGTTTTGCTGTTTCCTGGCATTGCTTTTCACCTGCTATTTAGTATGGAGAATTTAAATATACATTTGGAGACTTGCACATGCTGTTGCCATAGAGTGAATTGCTACTCACACATCCACTGAATTACTGTTCAACCCCATTGAATTGCAGTTCAAAAAGCTTCTGAAACCGCTGGTCCAGTGTTTGATTTTCACCTCTGCTCACACAGGTAGGCCTTGGAGAAACATTATTAGATGCTGAAAGTATTGAAGACCAAGAATCTCCAGTGAATTGTTTTAGAAAATTATTTGGTAAGAAAATACTGAGGTTCTTGTTTTACTATGCAACTTTTTAGTATGGCAAGGTTCTGAGGTCAGTAAAATTCTTTCATGATACTATGATTAGAAAACTGCTTTAGTCAGGAGAGGCTCAGGCCACGTTAGTCCAGGCTGAGCAAATGGTACAAATTGGCATTAGAGCCATTCTTGTGAGGTTCTTCGTGGGGTATGGTCAGCCAGAGATGAAGGCTCCCACTGCTGACTGAGAAACCTTACCTAGAAGAGATAGAACTAAAACCCCCACAAACCTAAAGGATTTTTTGGTTTGTTTTCTATTTTAGTTTGTGATGTTCTTCCTCTGATAATTAACAACCCTGATGTACGACTTCCTGCCAGCTTGTTATATAAATATCTGAATAAAGCAGCGGAATTTTATATTAACTATGTAACTAGATCTACACAAACAGAAAGTCAGTATCAAGGTAAGAATATTTTTACAAAATTAAGCTTTCTTAGAATGTATATTAGTATCACTGAAGTGATGTCCATAAATAAAAAATGCATTGTTTTTATGTGATGTATCCTGTAGACAAGGATTAATAGTAGTGTTTAATGATTCGTAGTTCTTTGATTCCAAAATACGTCATGGTGCTCCAACTACTTAGTCATGATGCTCGTGATGCTTCAGTGTATGTACTGAGAGGTGGGACAACATGTCCACGATGTCCTTCCCCGGCCTATCAGCTCTCTTGTACAAAGAGGCAGAAATGCCTGCTGTGCCCTGTTCGTCTTTTGTGTAAAGAATGGTTATCCTGAAAGCTCCAACGTAATTTTTACTTGTCTTCTTCTTGAAAATGAATCAGTTTGTTTGGTTTCTTTATGAAGAGAAAAATGTGCTGGTGTTCCTAGGTTCACAGGATTCCTCGGATATTATGTCTCCAAGCAAGCGCAGCTCTCAGAAATATGTAATAGATGGTCTCACAGAGAAATCATCCCAGATTACAGATCCTTGGGAGAGGCTATTTAAAATATTGTCTGTGGTGGGAATGAGGTGTGAGTGGCAAATGGATAAGGGAAGAAGGTAAGAAAGGGCTACTTTTCTGGGTATTTCCCCTCAAGGAAAATTTGGCATTTTAATTCTTAATAAGAGCAGTTCTCACTGAAGAACAATTTTGACACAAGAACATTTTGTGTTAGTTCACAGCAGCTTTTCTTTCAAGACTGTAGAATGTAAAGCAAAAACATGGCTCTAGAGAACACTTTCAAATTAGTCTCTAAAATCAATTTTTGATGATGAAAGTCATGCATAAGCACTATAGTGCTGTGGGCTATCCTTCCCTATGTGCCTCAGTAAAGAAAAACATGGTAAATGTTTTGTGAAATTTCACTAGCATGTAGTCCCAGCCTGCACTGACTTGAGGCTGGGGGATATCCTCAGCAGAAACATTGAGATTTTTATATTCACTATGCATTCTTTCCTTTAGTTGCAAAGTTCGTGTAACATCTTGAATTCTTTTTGTCTCTCTTTCTCTCAGAAGTTTTGGTGATATTTTGCATCGAATGAAAGATCTCTGCAGATACATCAGTAACTTCGATAGTGAAGCCCACATTAAATATAAGAATCAAGTAGTGTATTCCACGATGTTGGTCTTCTTTAAAAATGCTTTTCAGTATGTCAGCAACATCCAGCCATCACTCTTTCAAGGTTAGTTTTTAATGTTTCAACTTCTGTAATAAGTTCTTTGTGATTTTGTAGCTAATGTCTGAAAGATCATTTCTCATTAGTAATTTGAAACTGTCATCTTAGAAATCAGCATCATAACTTGTTACAATTCTCTCAAGCCATGAATCTTACCAACAGTAGTTCATAACAGCTGTGTAGTGGATCGGACCAAAGATCGATCTAACTTAGCATTGTGGTTTCAACCTTGGCCAGCAGCTGTTGATTGTCTAACAAAGAGAAGAGTAACAGAGGAGATGTTAAGAGAAACATCCCTAGTGTTGATTCCTGCTCTTCCATGAGCATCATGTTTGTTTCATTTTCTCCTCTGATTCTGTTTCTTTGAAGCTGGCATTTTCCTGCTTTCCTTCAGTCAAAAGAAAATAAGTGAAGATATTTTTTCACTGGGAACACACAACAAATTTGTAATTAAGTAAACAGAAGCTGAATAGGAAAAGATTTCCTGAAATTCAGAAGCTTCCAACTTGGCTTTCTTTATATTGTTTAAGCATAATCTTTGAGGTGTGTTTTGCACATTACTCCTAATTTGTAGTTAATTTGTAAATGGAATGATTAACATATGTGTGTTGCCTGTGCATTTTCCTACCCACTCACATCTGCATATGGGGCATACCAGATTGCTTGGAACACCTAGGATTGCTTCTTTTGGGATTGATTGGAATTTTCAGGAGTGGAAGGAAAGCTGAGGAAAGCTTTTTAAAGCTCCATTTTGTTTAGAACTTACTGACATAAACAGCATCACAAAGAGGAATTTTCAACGCTTAATAATGTGATATGAAATTCCTTGCAACAATGACAATTACTATAGGTAATTGGTACTTATTAACACTACAATTATTGATCCATGTTAAAATTATAAAATTATAATTTCAGTTCTGTGTGTTGTGATCATAAGTTTCATCACCTTTTTCTGCATGGATCAAATGATCATTTGAGTAAGGAAACAGTCAATACAAATGATGGGTTTTAAACAACTACAGAATGTTGGGTGATCAACTGAACAGTGTCAGTAGATAGCTAAGCTCAGAGGACAAAGGACATGGCAACTTGTATGCAAAGAACATAGAGTCACTTTAACAAATACAGGAACTAATTAACTAATGAGTCGCGGTTTTTTTTCTGTCCAGAGGAAGAAAGAGTTATGGTGGGGCAGGGGGTACTTCAAGCGTGTGTGTAATTTTAGCAGCTTGATTCCAAGTAAAGAAGAAAGGAAGTAAAGAACTAGTGAACATGTTGCTTTCTGAGTTATACCGTTGAGTATTTCAAAGCTCATGTTTTCTGAGTGAACCACCAGAAAAAGAATGTATGCTGAGGTCGCAAAGTGGAGTTCCTTTGGTGCAGCTTTTCTGGTGCCCTCTGTCATTTTTTGATATCAGGAAAGTATTTCCAAGATATCTTTTACTCATTTCTGCTTTAGCATTGAAGTCCAGTGGTATTCAGTACCTTTCATATCTTTTCTATCATCAGAATTTTTCCTCTGTCTCCTTGGAGGGCTTACTGCTGGAATGTAGAATCCTACATGTTTTGGAAGCATAGTCATAGATCTGTCTCCTCCTTAATCTGTGAGGATTAGATCTGTGACTCTCTTCTCAGGTGCATGGATTTGCAAGAAACCTATTGAGGGAGGAAATAAAAGAGGCAATTCACACCTCTCGTGACTTTGAGGCTGCCTGGAGGCTTGGCAGGAGTTGCTATTTGGGCTGATGCTTTTGGGCGATTATTTATAACACTCTCTGCTAGAAAACAACTAAAAACTCTGTGGGCTTAGATTCTAGAACTTACACAGAGAAACACAATGCTGCTTTTTGTACGGCTGTGTAACTTTCAGTACTGTAAGAGAAGGTCTGCAGCCCCAGTCAAGGGTGAGAATGGATTTTCTTTTGTTTTCGCACTGGAGGTTTTGGCATAAAGACTACAGTGCGCTTCTGATGCTGGGAGGGGAACACCTGTTTGGAAAGCAAAGCACTTAGCTGGCATTAATTTAAATCACTATGAGTAAAAAAAAAGCCAGTTTTTTTTCTTCTCAGGTGTTAGAACTAGGCAGCTCTTGAGGTTCTAGTGGTGAAACTCTTTGGCATCCCTGTCGTGATACTTTGCATCCATGAGAAACAGATACAAATCTTCTGCATTACTTCTTGGCTCTATTTTCAGTTCACACAGGTTAGATTCCAGCACAGTGGAATACATGATGGTACAGGAGAGGTGATTCCAATGTGTTGTAGATGTAGGTGACATTTCAATGGTGGTATTTATTAACCTATATTTGTTAAGCAGAGCAGATGGGCTCTTTCTTCTAACAGGAGCTTCTGTTGTAGTGCACTCCTTACACATCACTTTTGAATAGAGGGGAAAAGCTTAATGGAAGTTCTTTTATGGCAGGAGATGAAATGAATTGTCCTTCTACTAAACTCTCAAATTAGTTCTTTGCAGTTATGCATGAGGTCATCGCTTCCTATCTTTTAGCAAATAGAAGAAATGCACAAACTGAAAATACTTGATCACACTGCTTTCTTACCTGGCAGAGATTTCAGAAGCAGAAAACAGATTAAAGAATTCCTCTTTGCTTTATATTTCTCTTCGACTGAGCTTTGCACATCTACATGTAACTTGATTGTGCAAAAGGAGAAAGTGTTTTTGTAAGGAAGGCTGTTTCAGTAGTGATCATGTATGTTGTTTGAGATTAAGAAGTATTGTTCCTATTTTGTGTGTGATGAGACTTAAGCACTGGGATCTGAAATAACAGGTACCGAATCCCACACCCACTGGTTCTGTGACACCAATGAAAGTAGAAGTTGTTTTCTGTGTTTCAAAATGAGGCTTTTCTATCTTTGGGGAGCAAAGATGAGCTCTGGCAGGCATCTAAAGCTTTAATTCTGTCTACTGAAATCAGTGGGGGCAAAGCTGACACTGAGTGATCCTACTGGGGAAATCTTGTCATAAAACACACGTACTTCTTTGTGGGGTCAGTGCCTGTCAGCATATTGCTTTGGTTTCTCATGAGAAATATTTTGTGTTGTGGCTGTTAACTTCAGAGCCATTTGTGCCGTTCATCTGTTGGATAATTGTACTTACATAACAGCAAATAATGCTTGATCAGAGAACACCTGCTGCCTGAGTATATCTTGTGACTGCTCCAGAAGAAAGGGATTCAAAAATTTTCTGAAGCTCTCCATCAAACTCTGGTGATGTCTGGTAAATGCACTCTGACCTTTACTGTTATGTCTGCTTTGAGGAAACCAGAGCTTTACCAGCACAGTTTAAGCAATTTAAGTGACTTAATTTCAGATTGTTTTTTCTAGCATTATAGTCATTACTTGTGAAGGAAAAAAAAACCAGCATGCTGTAGGCATAAGACCTTTCAGATCAGTTTAGAGCAATTGTGAATTAATTTATCTTCAAATCCAGGTCCAAATGCTCCAAACCAAACTCCACTGGTTCTTCTCGAGGATGTACCCAACATCTATGGTGATACAGATATTGATCGTAACAAACACATCCACAAAAAGAGGAAACTTGCTGAAGGAAGAGAAAAAACAATGGTAACTTTTCTAGGCCTTTTAATTCATAGCAAAAATGGCATTGCTACTGGAATTTAGACAACAGTGGTTTTGACATAGATGTAAAAGACATATTTTTAGAGCTACCCTGAATTAGCTGTTTATGACCACGGTTTTCAAACAATTTTTTTCTAAAGCCAGCAAGAATGAAACAATTTTTGCAGCAATTGCTGTAAGAACATAAGTACCGCTGTGAATGCTTTAACTTGAAAGAGTTCAGCAGAGGCTCTTAAAAAGGTAGCTATAGCAGTTAGATGAAGTTAGGTAAACTTCCAAAGTAATTGACTTTTCATGATTGGAACTGTCAATGTATCTATTGCTTTAATGGTAGAAAAACCACTATTTTATAGAATTTCTCTGCTGGTAGAAGTACACACACTAGGATTGCTTTTGCATTGTGCCACTGTAGGCTTAAACTGAGTGCTAAAATGTAAAGTCTATGTGTACTTCAGCAGACAGTCTGGTTGAAGCTCAGTGGTGGTACTCCATGTTTAACAGAATAAATTTGTTTGGGATACTGCTCATCACACTATGCCACTGAGTTCTTGGCAGCAAACCAGATTGGTCTAACCTTAAAACAAGCTAAGTGGAAAAATCACTTACCGGCACTTAAACTAGGACCTTGGCACCTCTATACATAATTGTCGTGTTCAGTGGAACTTCTGTGGCTTTAGGGTCCTTTGAAATAAGTGTAAATTAAGAAGTTAATCTTTTGGTTCTATACTGACTTATAAGCAGAGCTCAGATGATGAGGATCCTTCTGGGAAGGCAAGAAGTCGCCACATTACAGTAAATAAGGCTGATCTTGCAAACTCCATTGAAGTGTTAGAGAGTTTCAAACTGGCAAGAGAGAGCTGGGAGCTGCTCTATTCCCTGGAATCACTTGACAAAGGTAAGGTAACTGCATTTAGAATTGCATTTAGACATCATTGCCCCGCATAGAAATCATATTTTTGTTGTTAAAATGGAATTTGTGCCATTACGATTCCTTAAAATCAAAATTGCTTTGGGTCCTGAGTATTTCTGCTCCAAGTTCCAGTAAGAAGCTTTAGCAGTTGTTGTGTTTCTGAATATTTTGTTCCTGTATTGCATTTCATTCTTGATGCATCTTTGCTTATTCACCCCCACTTCTCTTGGAGCAGTTGGTCACCAGTAGGGCTGATAGTGCTCAGTGAGGATATGCTGCTAATGGCTGCTTTAGTTCATGATTAAGAACATGTGTTTCTCTGTGTCTCCCTTTTTGATAATATCTGGTGTGATAATCTTGAAAAAATTTCTCTTCTAAAAAGCAGGCAAACACTACCACCTAGCTGCTTTTAGGTTTGTTGGACACTGTGAAGGGAAGTGTAATCAAAAAATGAGTGCATAGGAAGAGAGTACTCAGTATGTGAAGGACTTCATACTCTTACTGTTTTGGTGCCATTTTTTCCATTTTTAAATTCAGCTTTTTAATATATATTATTGATTTTTAACCCAAAGCTGTGAAATGTTTCATGTTCTCTTTTACTTTTTCTTCTCTAACCACTTAACACAGAGTTCACCAGAATTTGTTTGTCATGGAAGACAGAGACCTGGCTTTGGTTACGAATCTTTCTTACAGACATGATCATCTACCAGGTAAAAAAAATACAGTACAAACTAGGAAAAACACCACCATTGTGTTGCTGCTGCTTCTAGTAGATAGAAATTTACTTCCTTCTAGCAAATAGTAATTCTGATTAGCCAGTTTGACTGCTTATAGTGTCTGCTGATTTTATGCCTTTAAGTATGACTCCTTTGGGGATGGAACTACACCATTTGCACCACAAGCTAGGTACCCTACTTTGGGCATTCCTGTCCCAATAGCTGTTAAGTTTGAGTCCAGCTAGTTTTGGCATATGGAAAAGACGTCTGTGTTGGCATTTTGACCAGTGGATATAAACACAGTGTTATGGAAGATGAGTGCGTTTTATGAGTCTGTCAATGCATTATATTGGAACACGATCAGAGAGAAGAATTTTCAAACAGTAAAAGGTTTTAACATGTCTCAGTTAACATCGCTTGTTCTCCACAAAAATTAGGTTGACTGTGCTCATTCCAAAACCATCTACAGAAGACAGCTTGTTCTTTATTTTTCCTTTGGGAGTCTTTTATTTTTGCCTCTACTTGTATCTGAACAAGAGATATTTCAAAGTTTATTAGTCCAAATAAAGTAACTATTATTTAGTAAATAAATAAAAGTAAATAAAGTAACTCAAGAATATCACTATTTGATTCAGTTACAAATACGATTTTGTAAATTGGCTTTTTAAAGCAGAATTTTGTTTTTCTTCTGACTGCCTTGCAAGTGATTGATCTGCAGCCTTTTACACAACCCATCACTGGATGGTATTAGTCTAGATTAAAATTTCTAAGGCTTGTTACTTGGACACACTGTTTTGAAAGCTTCCTGTAAGAGAATTTTTTTTCTATCTCTCTACCTATTGTATAGAAAAGACCCTAACAATGTTTTTTTATATTCTTTTTCAAAGGGGCAGTACAAAAAAGCAATTAGCAGCCTACATCATTTGGCAGCTCTTCAGGGCTCTCATTCTCCCCAGCAAATTACAGGACAAGGATCTTTAGAAAATCAGAGAGCACTAATCCAGTTAGCATCGTGCCACTTTGCCCTCGGAGAATATCGGGTACGTACAGCATTCCACTCTCTGGGCCTTCATCAGCTGGCCCTGTGGTTCCCATTTCTCTTTTTCCTTAGAATTTTCCTGTTAGCCTGCTTTCAGCAGGATATCGAACATAAGCCAGGGTCTGCTGAAAAATCCATGCTTCAAAGGGGGAATTATACTTCCTGCCACATTAACTGACTGTCCGTTAGCCACTCTTTATATATATATGTGTAGTCTGTTTGATAGTTAATATTTGGGCAGTTAGTTATGGTTTTTCATGGCTACAAGTGTTTGAGTTGTAAATGTAACCTTAATTTGAATTCCTTAACTCTACTGAATTAGTTCTTTAAATTGAGGGGAAATTCTTTTAGGTGCAGGCTTCATGTGTCAGGGGAAAGAAGAAGTAAAGGAGCTTCTGTGATCATCTTAGAAGAGAGTTAGTTGTTAACTGGCAGTATAAGAGACAGCAGAACAATATTGCCCAGCCTGGCCGCTGAACTTGCTTTACTTTTGCAATACATGTTTTGTGTTTCTGATATTGCAGGAGTGCGTGGTGGTCTGAGGTCAGTCACTGTCAGCACTGACAATAAGGGCTCTGTCTCTTGGGATCTAACGTCATCCTAGTACTACCAGACAAGTGCTTTTGTCCCTTCCACTTTAGTACTTTTTTGCTGGAAATGTGATCATGTATTCCCACAGACCTCTTACTAGGAAACAGCATTAAAAATTCATTGATTTTCCTTCATGCTGTCAGATTGCCATTTTCCTTTCTATTTTTACCATGAACTGAACAAATTTTACAAAACTATTCTAAGAATTCATTTGAAAACTTAATCCTTCAAGACAAAATAATTTTTGATTGTAGTTATATTGGTCTTACCCTCTTGAAATGAAGAATGCCAATACATATTTTTTCCCAATTAAAATGATACATGTAGGCTCTCAGATTTTTTAGTGACAGCTAAGTCTTTTTGCTTAGCCAGACTATACTGTGTATTAAGTCAACTCAAGTTCTAGCAAAGAATTTAGTGATTTTCCTTTTGTAGTGTCTGAAATTTTTAATCATTATTAACATATCTGAATTTTTAAGAACTTTAATTTAAATTTAGCATTATCATGTCCCTTCTTTTTATAGCAAACATGCGAAAAAGTGCTTGACCTCATGTGCTGTATTTTACTTCCACTACAAGAAGGGGGTAAAGTACAAGAGGAACAACCTAAAGTGAAGTCTAAATTCAGGAAAGGTATGGAGTTGCTATTACCCTAAACTCAGTGTCAGCTGAATTTTAGTTCATGTGTTCTGGTTGAGCATGTAATTATTCTCATTTTGTATTACAAAAAGGGAGGAAGTTTTTTATTCCCTCTTGGTTTTGTATTGTGGTTTTCTTGCTGGTACCTATTAAAGTATATTGGTGGCAAAGTCCTACCACAGGAGAAGAGAAATTAAGAAAAAAAATATAAATGTTTAACTTCACATTTTGAATCATTCATAATTTACATTCAAAGCTTTCCTCCCTACCTGAGATGTGACAATTTTGGATTTGTTTTGCTCCATTTCAATTTCTTTTCACTTACCTGTCGTGAGACCCCTAAAGAACTGTTCTGTTGCAGGGTCTGATTTGAAGCTTTGGCCATGTACCAGCAGAGCTATCATGCCTTACTGCCTTCACCTGTTGTTGGCTTGTTTCAAGGTAAGATATGATCAGTTGGAACTTTGTGGTCTTTAAGGCCTAGTTTATGTATCCTGAAGCTGCTTGGCTGTATCCCAGTGCCGTGACTGAAAGCTGTGCCTTAGTCCTTCTTACCTAAATGGTTTGGTGGAGAGTCTTTTTTTGGAGAGGGGAGTGGAGTGTTGATGGAAGAGGGTTTGTTTTCTCTATTTATTTTAGTTTTGAGCAGAGAAGATAGAACAGATCTCAAAATTTTTGTCTCTATTCAGACTTCTCTTACAGGTCAGTGGAGAGGATTTGATACTTTAGCTGGAAATTTCCAACCTACTTTAGAAGCGTTTTTCATTCTGCTTTAATGTACACTTTTAAAGAATTCCTGTATTTGCACAGATGTAGGTGAGATGAATCCTGTATGTTTTTGAAAGCAACATGTATTTCCTGATTGTCTGAATGTAGTTTTTTTTCTCTGAAGCTCAGAGCTTTCACAGACAGCAGAGATGATATGGCGCTGGGCCACGTAGTTGTTCTGCTTCAGCACGAGTGGCCAAGGGGTGAGAACTTGTTCCTGAAAGCCATCAACAAAATCTGCCAGCAAGGAAACTTCCAGTATGAGAATTTTTTCAACTATGTCACAAGTATCCTTTCACTAAAGAATGTCTTTCACATTCTGTGCTATAGTGTTGAAAGAGCTGTTGGTTTCAACAGCAGCTCTTTCCCTGAATCATATTCAGTACTGATTTTCATACAATGAAAGCCTCTTGTAGTAGGCTGCAGTACACAATGGACTGTAAGTATGCCTCCTGTCACCTGCCCTGCCCCTTTGACCCTTAAGTACACTGCCACTGCACTTCCATTCAGAACAACAGCAGCAGCTCAGGCTGCTTATGCAAGTGACAGCAATCTCTTCACTTAGAAATATAGGGCATTATATACCAGGCTGTTAACAAAAAAGACAAAGCAGAGCAGTACCTGTGCTTCAGGGTTGAGTGATTTTGGCTCTTGTTTGTGAAATGCTTTTTGTGGGTAACGTGTTTGGGTTGAGTAAGATAATGAGCTATGTCAAAGTTCATGCAAAGCATGTCTGATTTATGTATTCAGATATCTGACATAAATTTTGATCAGCATACACACAAATGGACAGTTTAGTGTTTAACCTAAATTGACATCCAGCCATGAGCCTCAGGAAGCAAGGGGGTCTAACTCCTATCTGAGACAACTAAAAAGCTCTGGTGTTAAAGAAAAGGAAAAAACCCCAACAAAACAAGCAGCTAAGTAAGGGACCAAAATAGAAAACTAAAAAGGGTGATGCATGCCACCATGGTGGCACTAGCTTCAGGTCCAGCATCAGTTTGCATTGCTTTCATAACCTGCAGTGCAGAAAAAGGAAGTGAGACCCAGGGAATTTTGAGATCAACTTTCTTTACCTCTGACTACATATGAAGAGACAAAGAAAAGAGACTAACTGATGTGTTCTTCACTTCAAAAAGCCATTTCTCATCAGTTTGTGGAGGATTAGCAATACATGCTGTGATCTTCTCTATCACTTTTAATAATGAGGTACTTCAATAACTTTTCAGTTTGACTCTCCTTTCAGCAATGTGGCTTCTGATGTGAGGCATAAGAAAGAATGTTCTCTATCATTGTTTCCCTACTCAAATCTTTAACGTTTTCTTCAGATATTGATATGTTGGAGGAATTTGCTTATTTAAGAACACAGGAAGGAGGGAAAATTCATCTGGAGCTGCTGCCAAATCAAGCAATGTTGATCAAGTAAGGATAAAAAAGCATTTACTGTTTTCTTTGGCCAAAAAAAAAAAGGGAGTATGTTCTGGTTGTCTTTCTTTCATGTTATCTTCTGGATAGTTTGTCATGTCTTTGAGCTTTAATTTAAGGAGTTCAAACAAGGCCATGAGTTTCTTTTTCTGACTCCTGCTGATCTGTATGTTCTTTTTGGGGGTTCTTCAGCTTTAAACTCCTGCTTTTACAGAACTTTATTTCTGAGTGTGGCATTCACTTTAGAGTGATTGATATTAAAGTGATTACAGTTGTGCTCTTTCAAGCAGACACTTGCACTTTGCAGGATTCTTCAAATAATTAGGCATGTGTGCAAGATGTTTGTACTAATTTTGGTGAAGAGTAATGCTGAGAAAAAAGCACTATTTCGTTTATTTTTGTAAACAAAATTATGAAAGACCACTGAATGATGAAAAACTTCAGTATAAAATATCAATTAAATTGCACTCCAGCTACACTCCACTAACCTTTCTGTTAGAACTAGCAGGTCTTCTTATTCTGCTTAGCTTATTACGAGGTCCTGAAGTAAATTAATAATTTGGATTAACTTTGTAGGTGTTTTTACTTGTTCAGTCTTGAACAAGTAAACTATCTGCTGCAGGGTTTTAGTGGCAGAATATTTTGGAATATCTTCTTTGTTTATGAGAACTTGTGGTATTTTCCTTCCTAAGAGGGGGACTGCTTAAAATTTGTTGAAATTCCACTTTGGGTCAGTTTATTCTGGCTATTCACTAACTAGAAATGGGCTGAAGTTTTTGAAATGGGAGCCTAACATCTGACAACGGGATCCAAATTTTAAATACTAAATAGATTTTCCAAAGTTCCTAGGTAACCAACACAAAAATTACATACTAGGTGTAATTAAAGGAAAATTAGAGATTCAAATGCTTAAATATGTGATGGAGGATTTTCTCTTTTAAGCTCTAGATTTTCAAACTCTTACCCTTGCCATATCTCCCTGCTTGTAACCAGCTGTATGAAAACAAGCTTCAGGGCGTGCTGCACCACATATGGTGTTAAGTAATAAGCTTTGGCAGCAAGAGGGCTTAGCACTGAAGACTCCATCTGGTAACTTCTTACCTGCTGTCTCTATTTCATTGCAACAGTTCAGCGCTGTTTCTCTTGGCTCCGTTTGATTGGTGTGGCAGTGGTTACTTTCTGTTCTGACCCCCCCCAGTCAGCAAGGAGGTAGCGAGAAGTGTTTCTAGCAGGACAGAATCTCTCTCTCTCTTTGACCTCCTTTTGATCAGTGATATTTCCTGAATGACGGAAAGGCTTGTAGAAGAGAGGTCCATTTCTTTGTGCTTATTGAGCCAAAACAGTCAAATATCCTGTCCAGCTGGAAAAGCTGTGTGCAGTGTCTTTAATGTGGCTGTGTAGGGCTGGAAGCACTTCATCAGAGAGCCGATGGAAGGGATAGTTCAGGGCGTAGGCCACGGGTCGGAGATGACGTCTACTCCCCTGGTACCACGGATATTTTTTTAGCTGGACTGGCTGTGAGGCCCAAGGATGGTGTCTCCCAACAGTGTTGACCTGGTTAGCTCACAGCCTCCCCCAGCTGGGGATTTTGATAAAGTGTGCCAGTGTATCCGCGTTTCCTGGGACAATGGTTGGTAGGCTCAGTATCTGCAGACTGCTTACATCTTTCAGAACTATCACCAGTTCTGGTTGGATGAGCTGCTGCACCATCCTCCCATGAATTAGCAGAGGCAGCTCAGATGCTGTTCTTTCATGCTCAGAAAGACTCGGGGTTCGCCACAACAGGCCAGAGATAAAGCAATTGTTCCTTTATCTGTTCTTTCATCAGCATAAATGTAGCAATCCTGCATCTTAATGGGTGGGAAATGTATTTCAGATATATGTCTTTTATAAGGACCACTTTTTGTTTGATGACTTACAGGGCATTTTCTCCCCAGGTGAATTCCACTTTCTTCTTCCAGTACTTTTTTCTAATTACCTTATACTTCATAGGAGATTATACTCATTCTTCTGGACTCAGTAAAGCAAATGCAGTGTGATTTTTCAGAAGATGAAGTAAGATCTTGGTAGTCTGCAAACTTATAGTTGGGTTCTGCAATATATATATACAGTTTATAACCCTTCCCTTTGCTTGCATCCACTGTGGGAATGAGAAGGTCCATGGTTTTGGTTTTAACTGGTGATACAGCCAGCTCATTCTCTTTGTGGTGTTAACAAGATTTGTTCAATGAGCTTTGAATCCAGCACCACTGAGTGCCTTTGAACTCTCTTCTAGACAAGCCAAGCTTCACAGTTCATCTGATACACGTCAGTAGGGGCAGTGTTAGCTGGTGAGGCTAAAGAGGAAAAGAGCAATATGCAGGGATTTGCTGCTTAATATCTTGCTCCTCTTTTTGAGAAATCTTACTCCAATTAGTCTAATCATAGCCTACCTAATTGTGTAAACTTGATCTGAAAGCTGTGCTCTTCCTTTTAGTCATAGTCCCATCACATCTCTCTGGGGACAGAGAAGGTTAGTTTGAAGTGAAACAAAGTATCTTGAAAGTGTAATTTTTACTCTGCACATGGGTATGCTTAGTTCTAACTGCAGATCTTGCAAACAGTAGTGAACACACAATTGCACAGAATCCCTTTTGCAAACATCTGCCACTCTGGGGCCAATAACATCTTGCTGATCCTTTGTATTTTCTGTTTCCCTTGTCCATTTTTTCAAGTACTGGACTTACTCATGCCAAGAACTTTTGAAAAATTCTCTCATTTAATTGAATAATTTTTGTGACTATTTTATTTCAGGTTATTGTAGCTGTATTAGAGTGTTAAATGTCCCATCTTTATTTGACTCTTACAAGCATAGCTCTTCATCCGCATTTATTAATAAATTGTAGATACTAACCTAAATGCCCACCTGTGAGATCTGAAGGTAGGCACCTAACTCAGTACTACAGGAATCTAAGTGTGAGTTTTGCTTCCCTGCTCCCTTCGTAGCATCTCTGGGGGTGAATGGTGCACTCACTACTCAGGTGCCTAATAAGATTTAAGTGACATTATAAGAGACTTAGATTAAGAAACTAGACCTGTCTCCTATATACCAAATTTCTGCTTTCTCTTCTCCTTAGGTGGGGTATTGCTCTAGGCTGGACCTGTTAGGTTATTATCTTGCTCTAGATAGCACATAAAGATAAGAATTTAACTTCCTGGAGAAGACAAAGTGTCTTTCACCTGAGACAGCTTTTGGTGGTTAGTTCATGTGGCCCTGATCATAAATAGGAAGTTGCTCTGAGCGGGCATTTGTGCTCTGGCATTGTGCCATGCTCTAACAGCTGTTTTTGTATGCAGTTAGAATTTGTAAAGGTGGAAAAGGCCATCTATGGGCTGATGAAAAGATACTTGGGCAACCTTTAACAAACACCGCCATGTACTCAACCTGGCCGATACCTGCTGTGCATGCACTCGGCTTGGGCTCAGCAGCAAATCCCTTAACTCCAAGCTGTGGGCTCTCCCAGTTTGCTGACATGCTCTTGCCAGCTCTGGAGGGAAGCTGTGGTGCCTGCAGTGCTCCTCTGCTTAAATATTTTCTGACTGATGTGCTTCCCTGGAAGAGCTGTGACAGTTCATCGTAGTACAACTGTGTATTGATTTTGCACCTGCTGCTGTCCTTTCTTCTGGTGTAACTGTCCAAAAATATGTGTATCTATTTAGACCACAACTGTAGAACAGCCTTGCAATGAAATCTGGGGATATTTGCATGTTTGATGCTGTTAGAGTCCTGCACCCCTTTGGCTGCTCAGTGGTCATACTGCTGTGTGAGCTCACCCTAGTTTTTTGTTACTCCTTTTTTGGAGAGTTGTTTTACACCAGAGGGGGAGTTGGTGTGTGGGTGTTTGAATGCTGCTATTTGCTGTTTCTTAAAGGACTTCTAGCCCTCCCATGGGGTTACTGCAGCAGGAATTCATACCTGTGCTACAGCCCAGCATACAGACTGCTGACAGGTACCAAGTGGAAAAACCCCGCTCATAGTGTGCTGTGTTTTGTCAACATGTTTTACTGCCCATGGTTTTCAGCAATTTGTTACTCAATATTTATCTTTTTTTTTATTTCTTCATTTGTGCCTACATTGCCTGGCAAACCATGTTGTTCTATTATAACATTTATTTTTCTTTTTCCCATAAGTTGCCAGTATCCGTGTCCTTTCAATTTAGTAATCGCTATTGAATTTGAACAGTAATGTAGAAATCCTGGAAAGTTTTACTGATGTTCAGTCATATATTAGCAAGAGCATAACCCTTTCTTTTCAAGATACTGGTTCCTGGATCCATTTGTAGCAACTTTTCTTCATTTAGGTTGTTCTGAATTCTGTTTTGTGTTTTCCAGCTGTAATATAACACACATCTTCCGAAGTGCTGCTGGCTCACTCAGTAGCTGTAGGTTGCATATTCTCCTTTAGGCTGTAACTGACCTCAGTTAGCACTCAGCTGCCAGCATGTTTAAGACAATAAAGACTGGAAACAAGACTTATCCCATAACCTCTGAATATGCTGGAGTCTTTTCAGTGCTGGTTTGCTTCACTTAGCCCAGTTCACTAAGGAATTGCCCAGGAGGCTCAAGGGCTAGTCTCCTCTTTGCCTTTTCCATGTGTTGCAAAGGTCTCCACTGTTTTGGCAGAGAAGTCTCTTCTCAAATGCCAAACCTCTTTATTTATATGAAAGTTGGGTGGTATTGTGGGTGAGGGTAATTCTGAGATGTTTCCCTTTCTTGTTTCCAGCATCTCTGGATTGGCACAGATGCCCTCGCCCTTTATTTTTTATTTTCTTTCTGTCTTTCAGTGAGCTTGCTGGGTTTAGACCAGCACTTCCCGTCTTACCCATGACTCAGGACTCGTCTCAGCATTAGCATTATGCTTTTCTGTCTAAATTAATTCATGCTGGTTCCTTCAGTAGTGTTAAGGCTCTCATTTCAGGGCATATTTTTCTCCCCTTCCCAAGTAGGGCTTGAAGGTAGATGTTACAAAGTCTTGATCTTACCCAGTTCTGGACCAGTGCAAGTAAAGTGCTTTGGTGCTGCAGAACATTGTTTTAAGGACAAGATTTAGGTGTCGACACCAGCGTGAAGACAAAGAACCGTTCACAAAACCAGCCTTTAACAGGGCAATATCCCATAAGCTTCCCCAGCCAGCACTGCTTTAGCTTGTTCAGTAGCTGGACCTTTGTTCTGTTTGAAAATAAGTCCTGAATTTGTGCTCAGAATAAATGTAACCCCTTACTTGGTGTCTAGTATCTTCGTAAGAGCTGGCTTCTACTGATGCAGACTCAGAGCCCGGCTTGATTTGGGTTTTGTGAAGTGTTCACTGTGCTTTTCATTAGTCACAGCATTATCAGTGCCCACAGGATTATAAAGCTCTTTTCTGCACTTTGATACTGGTAGAAGATGCCCTCTGCTCTTTATGGTGGCACCTGTGCTCCAGAGAATGCAAGTTCATCTTTTCACTCTTCTTTCAACCTCAACCATTTATAGAAGTGATTACAGGGAAGAAGTGGCCTGGGCAGTGAAGGTAGAGAGGAAAAAAAAGTTCCTTTCCCCAAGCAAGGAGAACTCTGTACTTGCTGGGTTAAGAGAATAGATTTTTCTGTTATCCAAAAGAGTGACATTATTTCCCTGTTCAGCAGTCATAGTCAGAGCAGTGAGAATGTAGACTTTTACGCAGCTTCTAACTGTTGAAACACTTGAAAGCTACTAAACACATGATTTTTAAAAAATAGCATAATAGCACAGGCTCTTTGACTCTCATTATATAAACTCATATATGGACCGTAAATATATAGTAAGTGACATGCAGTACCTTTTAAATGACTGTAGTTCACTAGATAACCATGATTTGATTTTGTCTGTCTCTCTTTCCTTCATGGCTTAAGGCACCACACAGTTACCCGGGGTATAACTAAAGGAGTGAAGGAAGACTTCCGCCTGGCCATGGAGCGCCAGGTCTCGCGCTGTGGGGAAAACCTCATGGTGGTCTTGCATAGGTTCTGCATTAATGAGAAAATACTGCTGCTGCAGACTCTTGCTTGAATGGACTGGATCCTGATGCAGTGTCTCTGATGGAGAGGGGAAGGCTCTTCTTTGTGTGAATAAGCAGCAGAGCAGAGCAGTGGGAAATCTCTTGTTCAGAGGGTCAAGAAGTTCCCTATAAGTTACAGGTTCTGCAATACACAAACACTATTCAGTGTTTGTTCACTGCTTGGTTTTCTTATGTGAGCAGATCAAACTTTATAAATAAAACTTTGTTTAAGAAGTCTTTGTAATATCCTATTTGTTTTGGGATTTTTCCCATAGCATTATACTAAGGTATGTGTCATAGTTCTTTCCATCTTTATACATACACAGAGAACACAGCAAGATATTTCAGGTATTTTATTAGCACTAGTTTGGAAATCACAGCATGAGTGAATTTCCTGAATTTCCAAAAACTATTATCTTACATTGAATTGGTCTGTTAGCTCTTCCTTTTCAGCAGCATTCTATCTGTATGGCTGGTTTTCAGATTCAGGGCCTTTAAGTAAATTCATGTAGAGAGAGGATTGTTTTGGTTGAAATTTGGTAATATCCAAGAGATTATACAAAGTCAATAGGAAATGGCCTTTCTGCACTCCTAGAGTGCAGCACATGAAACTTGGACTTCGTCCATGCAAGAGTTGTGTTACACAAAGGCCCAGAACATGCACAGATGAGCTGCTAAACCTGTAGGAGCAGCCTGCTGCTTAATAAACCAATAGAAGAGATTTTAGGCTTCAGCACGATCCAAAACCTAAAGGTTTGGTCAAAGACCAAATGGGAAGAATACAATGAAGCATGATCAGCTGAGAGCACCACCAGGCTGTGACACAGAGGTGCCCCTGAACTTTCCCAGATAGTCACTGGCCAAGTTAAATGTGTGCCAGTAGCTAGAGGGGCACAGGCATGCAAGAGGTGCTAAGGATATATACAAACCCCAGACCACCTGAGCTAGGGGGTTCTGTGTCACGTGCAGGGACTGTTACCAAGGCCCATTCTGATAACCCCTTGCAGTCACCACCCCCATCCCTTGCAGTTCCTTTCATGAACACCATCAGGGCGTCTCAGACTGCCCAACTGTTATGGTATGTTCAGCTTCTCTATATGAAAGAGAGAGATCAGTAAAATATTTACAAAAGACAGAAAACAGAGAGCAACTCTAATAGACTAGGAAGTTTTTGCTAAATAGGAAAATACTGTCCCTTAAGTCACATAAAAGTCTTGATGCCGACTTCCATGGCACTGTAAACTTCAACTAGTATCCCTTTTTAGTAATACAGCCTGAGTCACAATATTTCAGGCTAATCCACCATATTTCAAGCTAATCCACTTGCCTCATCAGAATCTAGCCCTGCTACACCTTGACCACCTCTATCAGATTTTCCAGAATATCCTTCTCCTGTAAAGTATATATGATATTACGACCCAAAGAGTTGTTGCAATGAGGTTTTGAGTCAGATGCTCTGCGTGGGATTGACTGTCTTGCATCTTCCACTTGAAAGGGAAGTAGTTTGCAAACACTTGGTGTCCAATGTAGACCAGGATTGAGTTCATTCCTGAAAGGAAGCACAGGTCATACCATCTAAAAGAGCAGGTATGGGCTTGCTTCAGAGCAAGCAGGCAGAGGTGTGCCAGGCTTATAAAAGAGAGTGGCACTAAGACAACAGCAGCTAATGTCATTTGCCCCAAAGATGCCACACGCTGTTTTCAAATACTGTCTGAGGGGTTATCTCCCCCTAAACATTTATTGAAAAGAAATACAAATAACCTCTGTGCTAAATCGAAAATACAACCAAATCAGTATGCTGCAATTATATTAATAAGGAGAATAATAACAGTTACTGTTTTCAGGGTGGGCGAGTGCCAACCAATCTGGTCAGATCTGCTGTCTTTACAAACAAATGCTGACTGCCCTTGAAAGCTCTGGGGTTTCTCATAGGAGGTATGATACCCTGCTGTCACCCTGCCTGTTTTCCTGTCCAGACACCAGAGACCAAAGCTGCTGAAAGGTCCCCTCTGCTGTGGCTTTGCATTCTCTACTCATGTTTGTTGTGTGCCCAGTGTGGTTAAAACCACAGTGGGATACTTTGGGAAACACACTTATCTAAAATCACAGAGACACAACCTACATAGCTGCCCAGGGGATTTCGTCTTCCACATCTTCAGAAGTGGTAGTACTCTGTTGACAGCCCTTTGAGTTTCCCATTAGGTTACACAAGGCTCAGCAGTCCCTTCCAAAACCAACTTCGAACAGCTGTGGTATTTTGCTTGGTGCTAGGCAGCTGTTCTCTGGGACCTTGACTTGAGACCAAACTGAGAACAGGCATTAGGCAATAGCAGCTTTCAGCCCCCATTTAAAGAACTGATTGTCCCTCTCTCCTAAATATCTGGTCTCAAGCGTCCCAATTCTATGCAAAGGTTCGGCTCAACTTAATCATTCTGGAATCTTTCAGGTTACCTCAGTCTAAATCCCTACTCTTTTACAGACAAGGGAAGTGCAGAAAACAAAAGGATAGTATCAGTGCAGAAAGAATTAAAAGGAATATGTCTCCTGATGAGATTTTACTGACCTGGGTATAAAAATGGAGCACCTGACCACCATTTCTTGACATCCACAATGTAATATATCAACAATAAGAGGATGAAGGCAAAGCAGCTTGTGGTTGTCACATATGATATTGACCTACAAACATTTTCAGTAGAAAGAATAATATTTAGAGAACTATGTGATACAGATCTCAATGTACAAAAGGTAAAAAATTCTCTGAGCTAAAACAGTACTTTAACAAAATCATACTAAACGTTCCATCTCTTTGCTTACCATAAGTTCTTGTTTATGGGAATAAACCCTTCTTCTTTAGAACATTTTGTCAAGATAGCAGAAGTAATTCCCTGAAATACAAAGTCAGTAAAGTTTGTATAACCACTGCAACATGTTTCAGAAATACTAACTTTGCATTGCCTTAAAATACAGGTCTTTTAAAGAGCTACACAACTATCAGACTTACCATTACTATGCCCCATATGACAAACCGACTCATAATTTGTTTGTGCTGGTCTTTGTAGAACAAGGTAATTTTTCCTGCCTTATTAAAAAAATACAAAAGAATAATTAATGCCCATTAATGTAACTACATTTCAAGAGCCAGATATATTTGCCACCAGCTACCTGTGCTAAGACAGAGACCATGAATGGGATTTCTATCAGCCAAGTGGCTGAAAGGCTCAGAATGAGGACATTTTGTAAAGAATGGACACACAAGGGGAAAATATGTAATGCAACCCAGTCAGCAGTAGAGGTGCACCTTTTCTCCGTTTCTTACTATGTTAACACTGAGGAAGGGGACAAGCAATTTTATTAGGTCAACACAACGTAACTTGAGCTCCATCTCCCTCAGCAAGGATCGCATGAAGGAACAACACCAGAGCCAGCCCCAAGAGCTTCTCCACACCACCCCATCATGCCCTGACGTGCCCAGAGCACATGCTCCTTTTCATACACCACTAAGAAATGTGTCCTGGTAACTCACTCCTCAGTGTCAGACTTCTGTTCCAAGCTCTGCCCCACAGATACTCCCAATCAATTTTTACCCAGTGCTATATGTGGTAACATTCCTTTCCCAGCATAAGGGTTCCAGTTCAGTTCACAGCTGCTGCACAGTCAGAAAAGCCAGCAGTGCATCAAAACTGCATCAAAAAGTGCCTTAACAGTGGTGAGCTGTGAGCTTTTGGTGTTGGTAACACCAATGTGAACCCCTGCATCTCGCTTGTCAGGGAAGGTAAGCACACATCTATGCAAGACGGCTGTCACTCACATCAAGCAGAAAATCAGCAAGGGGGAACAAGTACAGTTGCAACCTTTAAAACCCTTACAATGAAGCAGTGAAGTCTGTGTCTCAGCCTTATTTTCCAACATACAGAGCCAGCCTACTCAGCATAAGCCCAGCCTTAAAACAAATATTCCAGGTGGCTGTTTTGCAAGCTTCCTGTGTCCATGTCTTACAAAAACTGAGAAGTCTAGGTGTATCTAATGCAAGCTACTGCCATGTTGGGATCCACTTCTCTGTCACTCACCTCAGGCTAAGTCATCATGAAAGCATTGCACTGGAAAAGGTTTTGTTAGAACCAGTCTCAGGCTTAAGTAAAGAAACCCAGTTGCCTCCCCACGTCCAAGTTTCCTTCAAATCTTCCCATTATAGCATGCAGGCAGAAAGAAAAAGAGGTACCTGCAGTCCCAAAAATGCCATAACAATGCTATTTATGGTCCCCAGGATCCCTTCTGGATCATATGGCATCGTTGTTTGGTAAATCACCTTAGAGAGAAAACAGTTGTTACAGGGCACCCAAGCAACCAAACTCCTTTCTCTTAAACCCCCTGCTCGTATCATTCCCAAGCCCCTCCTGACATACTGCAAACCAAAAACTACTTACACCTGAAGAGGGATGCTGATACATATGCTTTTCTCCAAGAAGCAAACGGTCAATGTAACCAGCTGCTCCTCCAGTGCAGTTGGGATACTTTCCAAAGTCCCCAATGCCCCCAGGACCAATATAGCCCCTAGGACAGAGGCAAAGAGGTTGTAGCACGAAGTGTTGGTGCACTCCAGCTGCACAGCAGCTGGACCACTGACCCAGTACACTAAATGCTTGATGTTTTCCCGGGCTAGAGGCACGCATTGATGGCATCACAGTGATCATATATCGCTGTACACACACCTCAGGGAGATTTTAATCCTCTTCTTTAAATAGAAAGGATGAATGACATCACTTGTATAATACCTGGTACTTCAGTACCAAAGTAAAGAAGGTTTTTTCGCATGATGGATGCTTCCTTTAACCCTGCTGGCCTAAAAGCTCTTCCCTTCCTTCTTTCCCTATGGATAATAAAGTGTACCTTCCGCTCAGTAGAAGAGACACAACCTGATACCCCACAGAAAGTTGTCTGAGTGCACGGTCTTACCTGGGACAATCTGGCACTGGTAACAAAAAGGTCAGGCAGAGCCAAATTGCTTCTAACGCCAGAATGAAAATCCACTGTGGCCAGTAGGGGAGAATATCCTGCAGAGCAGGAAATCGTCCTTCCTGCATGAGATGGAGGGAGGGGGTGTTAGCTGGCAAGTAAAAACCATGCCCTTGGGGACAACCTGTACTTCCTGGCAGGCACTCTTGTATTCCTAGATACAAGAGGGAGATGTTGTCATTACAAAACTGGGTTCTACCAACAGACATTTCATTTTCACAAGCAATTTCCAGACACTTAGTTACTTGGGGCAGGCGGGGAGAAACAAACCAAAACAAAAGCCCTTAATGTTTCTTAACTTGGAAAATGTCAAAAGGAATTTTGATTCATGAGGAGAACAAAAGCCTTTTGGGAAAACAGACTCTGGAGAGGCCAAAAAGCAGTATTACTTTCCCCTGCTCTGAAAATCCCTGCCAAAATTAACTGGACAAAATGCAGACTACAAGATTCAGCATAGAGATGCCTGTCCCTGGGCTTCCTTGGCAGTGGAAAAGTCATCCTAAGTGTCTTGGATGTCTTGGAATGCCTCTTTCTGAGCATTATCTGAATGGATTGGTGAAATCCTTAAATACAGTAAAGCTACATGCAACAAAGTGCAGATGGGGACACTGAAGGGTGCACATGCTCTAACATTTCTGCCAGGTCACACTGCTCTACACATCAAGTAAGATGTTACATGTTTTCTCATAATTTCTCATGTGTTCTTTATGCCCAAACAAGAGCAAAGGCTCCCAAACCCTGCTCCAGTTGTCATCTCCTGACATAACTCACCCAGGTCCCACTATCAGCTCTTGTAAACAGGAGTTCAAGAGCAGCAACCACCAGGTATGTGAATCCCAGCCTCTGGAGCACCCCTGGAATACGCAGATTATCCCAGGACACTGGAAGATAAGCAAGCAATGTGAAAGAGGAGCAGACAGAGGCTCTGTTGTAAATACAAAAGTGACCCTTCTCCAGGGAGAGCGGAGATCCACTGCACCTCCACCCTGCCATCCCAATTTCTGTACATCATAATCCTGGGAAAGTCACTGAGACAATCAACAGTGGTTGGCACACATCAGTGCAGAACGGAACAGCACTCCACAAGACACCATCAAACTGCTGACATTGGTTTTTGCAACAGCCCAGCCAAGGAGGCAGGAAACAAGTTACAGAAATGCAAGCAAGAGAGCAAGTTCCACTCACAAGGTCCAAGGCAGTAATTGGGATTCACAACTATGATTCCCAGCAGGATTAGCACAAAAGTCCTCCAGAGGATTTTTCTAAGCACCTTCCACTTGGAACTTCCCCACCTCAGCATGGAGCCCAGTGCCAATGCTATTGATGTCCCCATGATGAACACAAACCTGGAGAGCAGAGCAGATGGGAATGACAGATGTCTCATAACACGACTGTGTAACAGCAAACACTGAAGCTGACGGAGCAGCCTGCATTGGCCCAACAGAAATGCATGCACTGGGTGAAACTGGGCCATTTTATTTCCTTTGATTGCTAGGAATTCCCAGGCTACTGAGCTTGCACTATGGGACGCTTCTACCTTTTTCAGTGGTCAGTTGAGGTAGGGTTATAGTTGCTGTCTGCTCTTTTTCCAGGAATTCATATGCTACCAAAAAATTCCATTACCCAAAATTAAATTAGCATCTTCAGAGCAGTAAAACTCCAGCTTCAAATCTATGATTCAAATTCAGAACTGACCCACTCCTCCTCTCTAGATTAGGTTCACAGTCCAAGTCCACCTCCCTCCTCCAAGAGGAACCACAGCCAGCGTAGAGAAGCATGTTAGGGGCAGATGGGATAATTGCTTCCCCATAAAACCATTCTTTGGTTATAGAAATATTAGCTTAATCCAAAATTTATGTGGCTGTTTTATCTATGGATGCACACCAGCCCAGCTTTGAATCTTGCCAGATTGGTAGCTTTCAATACAGTGGCATGGCATTGAGCTCCTCAGGGACACTGCACTTCCTGGCAGGGTAGCCCTGGGCCTTGTGTGTGGGAAGAAGGAGGATGTGGGGCACCAAAACCACTTAGCTCTTCTACTGGTTCATAAGGATTAGGTTGTTACTTGTAGGGGCAGATTCCTATTAACTGTTTAACACAAATTCGTCCCTCCAAATACATTTCCACATGGAAGCAAGGTGCACACAAATGTTCTCCTTTCAACCCTTAATATAAAGAATCAGTTGATACAAGAATTATTCCTCAGGAAAACTTACCATGGAAACACAAGATCTGCCACTGTTAATCCTATGGAGAAATACAAAGGAGCACATTATTTACCTTGAACCATCCTTAAATTTAGCAATATTACTGTTGATTTTTGAGAGGAATTGCAGGCTGCTAGCAATTATTCATGTCCCAAACTCTAAAACATGTTATAAACAAAGCTTACGAAGAGCTAACCATCTTGCTTCACTGCATTTACCACTCTTCAAGACTAGGGTCGGAACGGATTGCTCTGCTTTGGGAAAGATTTCAGGGATGGGATCCTTGCTATTCTCCACTAGGGCATTACAATGCTTGACTTCATCTGCATCAGCTTACCAATCAAGGCACTATGTTTTTACAGCGCTGAGCAACATCAGCTTGACTGTGGTCATTAAACAACACGGAAAAGTTAAAGATGTGAACCTGTATCACAAATGAAGACACAGAGTGTGATGTGAAACCATCCTGCCACTGTGTGACGAGGAGGACCATACACTGCTTTGCCCATTAACCTAACAGGCAGATTCCCTCCCCAGCCTTCGACTGAGCAACAGCTCACTGCAGCAGCTGCAACACCAACCATCTCTAGATGCTGCTGCAGTTAAAACCCAGAGTAAGTGTCTCAATTGTACTTTACCATTCCAACTCTCATGTTTGAAGAACCAGTATTTTCCTCCTCCATAGTTAACAAACACCATAATTACAAGAGAGATCCTAAAAAGACAACAAAGCCACAAAGTATCATGTGTCAATGAAATGCAAATATATGAACACAAAGTTAATGATTACTACTCCCACTAATGCATTTCTAACTCTGAGATCTGATTTATTTTATTTTTAAACCAAGATTTCCAAGGTTTTCAGCTTTACCAACCAGGAAGCCGTGTTTCAAAAATCATGGGTGGTAGTGAACCAAAGCAAGCTCCTTTGCATAGCATTTTCACACTGAACACGTCGTTCTGTTCCACCCTCTGCCACAACTTTAATGTTTCCTCAAATTAGATCAATTACAAAGTGTTTCGAAAAATCTGAGAATTAAAATCTTGATTAACTTCTAAGTAAAACAGAGCACCTTGAACTGTCCATCTGCTATATATTGCCACGCACTGTCAAACCACCACTGGAAAAATCTCATTCCCCTTGGAAGAACTGCTTTTGAGGAAGCTCTTATGCTCACCCCCGGAAGGTGTCAAGGGAATGCAGCCGCCGCCGAGAGGCTGTGCTCCACGGATGTGGGGTAGGATCACAGTTAATGGAGTCTGTTGTGTTCGGGGATCCAAGCTCCTTCAGGAACAAACCAGACACATGAAGAGCAAGTCAGCAGCTGCACCAGCTGACTAGGGAACAAAGGATAGTAAACTGCAAACTTTCACAGACATTCTGTCTTTATTCTCCCTGTCTTCATTTTGTCTACTTCTAACCTCTTCCTGGCTTTACCACATAGAAATAATGTTTGCAGATGCTCCAGACTCTACCTTTGACCAGGTAGAAACAACAATGCAGTGAAATGAGCCTGTGCTTGAGACTCATCAGAGCTGGGTCCCCTCCAAATCAGCCAGAGGCTTGCCAACACTCTGAGTACTGCTTTACAACAGAGCTGAGCAGATCCAGTTGCCAACTCTCAAACAGGACCCACCCCAACCCATCAGCACTTGTCTGACACCACAGAGAGAATGTTTCGAGAACTAATCCAGTGAAAAATGAATCATCTTAAACACAGGAGTGGTTTCTTTGCAACTGAGTTCCCTAAACCACTCTGATCAGACCCAGTAACAGCATAAAGAAGGAGACATCACTATATTCCAGTGATAGAGATGAACTGCAAGAATTGCTGTAGAGCTCTGCTTCCAAGTCTTTTGAGTCTAGACAGGTTTGGACCTCTTAGA
The DNA here is from genome assembly GCA_013398015.1 of Oreocharis arfaki. Classification (NCBI taxonomy): domain Eukaryota; kingdom Metazoa; phylum Chordata; class Aves; order Passeriformes; family Paramythiidae; genus Oreocharis; species Oreocharis arfaki. Next base: position 57,807 of record VZRR01002045.1, on the reverse strand, counting down.
TATGAAGCCTAGACTGTGATGAACTATCTGCATTCTAGTACAAAATGAGGATCATGCAGAAATGTCAGTTCTAAGGGTGCCAGAGAAATTCTGGCTTCATTTTTTTGCTAAAATTCCTGCTGTGCTGGAAGCAGACGTGAAAGCTGTGATTTCCCTTACCCTGACTATGTCAGAAGGAGACAGTGTTTTCACCAACACATTTGCTTCAAGGGAACTAAAGAGGGCAAAAAGGTGTATTTTCAAAATTTGCAAGAGCTGTACAAGGAATCCACTACACTTGCATGGAAGCCCAGTCTAGCACTCTCCATTGACATAAAATTGCCCATCTGACATCAATACAAGATTTGCTAAGGGAAAGATGACATGCAAGGGGGAGATTATTGGTAATAAACAAGTCCCCAGACATCCAGATAGTGTGTGTTTCTCAGAGATGAAAACACTACAGAGTGCAAACTAAAGATACTGTGGTCACTCACGGAGTTAATCATACGATCAGTTGCTCTGGGATTCAGTTTCTTGTAAACCCAGTTTCTGACTGGATCAATTCTGAAAACGAGTAACAGTTTAAAACACAAAACCAAGCCAAAAGTACATTATAGTTAATATCACCTTAATTAAAACTACTTAGTGGCATAAATCAGAAGTTTGGACAGTCCCTATCTCTGTTTTTAGAACTCACATAGGTTATACTGAGATTCGGCCAGTACCTAGGATCTCAGTTAAGTCCATCTGTGTTATCACACTGGCACAAGCTCATGTTTGGGAGTTTTATTCTCAGGTTGCTTACAGGCAAGGATGACCCACGCCATTCAGTACACAGGGTAGAAGGTTGCATTTGTTACATGCACTTCGGTCCCACTGCCTTGGATTACTGATCCAGAGCTGGACAAGGAACAAGGGACACAAGGGTGTGGCGGGGCATGTGAGGGCTTACAGTGAACATCAGCTGCTCTGCGCACAAAGTAACAAGGCTGCAAGATACCCCTCAAGGGAAATCTCGTCACTCTGCATTTCTTGCCACATGTGCCACAACTCGCACATGGCTCCTGATAATGGGATCTGATCTGCAAGTAGAGCTCCAAGTGGGACTCCAAAGCATCGCCACATTGCGATACGTGATTTTCAACTGGCACGTGCAAGGAGGAAGGACTGGTCACTTACTTCATTAGGAGGCGCCCAGCAATCAGGACAGCAAGGATCCCCATGTAAACCAGGAAAGCAAAGAGAATAGCTACATGAAAAGAGAAGAACACAACTCTGTAAATGGTCTGACAAAACCATTGAGCAACCTGGGCTTGGCCAAGCATGACACAAACACGACACAAAGCCCATCTCACCGTCATATCACCTTCTCCATGCAATATACATCCCCAGAGGAAAATAAAAACCCACAGCAAAACCCCCAAACTACCCGGCACAAAAGCAGGCTAGTTTCAAAGTGCAGCTCAGTGACTCCACATCTCGGCATAAAAAAAGGCAAAATAAGACTGCACTGTATCACAAGACACTAGTGAGAAAAGAGTTGATGTGCTGCAATATGTTCTGAAGAATAAACTAGAGATTTAAAAACAGCCTCAACATGAAGAAGATTGCCCTAAAGGGCAATACACCAAGTTAGCAAGTATGGAGAATTTTTCTTTACAGTTAGGAGACTGGAAGGACTGAAGAATAATGTAATGTAAAGGAAAAGAATGGAAGAGACATAGACAAGAGTCTGAAACAGTCCTGGAAAAGAGATGAACAAAAAAAGAAAAATGTCAGGTTTAAAATTAAAAGTGCAACAACAAACAAAAATCTAAACACTGTATGAATCGTTTCCCATTTTGTGAGAGAAGTAAGATAGAGGGAAGAAGAGGGAGGATTCTGTGTATATACATAAACATGCAGAGAAACAGGAACTAGTATCTCCCTCCAGACACATACCCACTGATTTTTCTGTGTTAATGCCTGCTGCAAAAAGGTTGTGGGCAGACAGTATATCATGTGAGGAGGCCTGATCCCAGTCACGGCCTCAAGATGGGTGTATAAAACATAAGGAAGCAAGATGTTGAGAGAGAAGAGGAGCAAGCCCATGACATCTCTTCAGCACAGGCTGAGTGGCTGCACAAGGCTCTTAGGAAGCTGGTTCTGCTGGGAGACATGCAAGTTGTAGAATGGAAGGGAAAAACAGAGCACTACATACGGAGGTAGCTGTTGATAGGGCCTTCATTGATGATAAGGTCACAAGAAACAGTTTGGGTGCTTGTACTTAAGGTCTTTACCACAAGGGAATAATTGCCAAACTCTCCAAAATGATACTGAATCCTGCAAATGATAAAGGAAACGAAACTTGGTGAGCCAGCACCAGTACATGTGGGTACCACCGCAGCACGTAGGGGGGCTCTAAGCCTGATCGCTTTAGGAAGGCAAGCCAAAAACTTGGACCAACACTGTGATCTAGCACGGAACTTGCCTTTTCCAAGCATTACCCTCCCCTAGCCCAACACCAATTCTTTACCACACATGCACTGCCATCATCTCTCTTCTTGAACTAGAGACTCCCTGCAAGAGAAACCAGGTGCTTGCACATGCTGCCTCAATGAACACCGTTTTGGCTCCTGCTTGCACCTAGATCCTTTCAGCACAATTCCAAAGTACACCACTGTTACAGTTGTGGGGTGAAGACTGAGCTCTAGGTCTAAACAGTTGGGAAAAAGGAGGCGATGAGCAGGCAATAAAGAGGCACATGGCTCCAAGGGAAAAAAAAAAAAAAAACAAAACAAACCAACAAACTAAACCAACACAAATACAGGGTAGGGTTATCCAAGTATTCCCTGGGGCTGGGCCACGTACTTGCAGAGATCTCTGTCACCCACAGAGCTGTTGAGCAGCAAGGTGAGTGGATGCTGGGTATCAACCATTACCGACGCCGTGCCTGGTATTCTCAGGCTCTCGTTGCTTGGTGGAACAAAGGCCAGGAACTGATACAAGCACTGTGGAAGAAGAGGGTGAAGGGAGCTCATTAGTGCCAAAGGAGAGTGAAAGGGGGTTCTGCCTTGGATGACGGCAAAGACGAGGGAAGATGCCACGGGGCTGGAGCAGCTCCTGCTGCGGGAATTCCCTGCGTGCTGCTCGGAGGTAAAACCGAAGCGAAGCGACCTGACGAAGCCACGGGGAGAC
>VZRR01002045.1:0-54625 GCA_013398015.1 Oreocharis arfaki | reverse complement strand
CCGCCCCCCCCCGCCGCAGGCCGGGCTGTCAAAAGCAGAGGCCAGGGAGTGACCCCCGCCCGGCACAGCCCCTCACCTGGTGGCAGGAGCTGGAGCGGGCGGCGAGGTTCAGGCCCGGGGCGGGCAGCTCGTTGCGGACAAGGAGCAGCGCCTGGTCCATCCNGCTGCCGCTCTTCCCGGTGTTTTCCGGGGTCAAGCGTCTCTGCCCGAGCCGCCCGCAGCTCGGGCCCGCCTGCGCGGAAAGCCGGGAGGATGGGCAGCGCGGCGAGCGTCGAGCTTGCAGCCGCCTTTAATACGTCTCGCCGCCACGCGTGGCCTCTCGTCGTAGGCTGCAGGCTCCGGACCGCGGTGCCTGCGGGACGGCTGGGCAGCCGGCACTGAAAAAACCGTACAGGCGTTCATCCCCGGGCTGGGGAGAGGGTCCTGCTTAGCCTCCGTCTCTCCCGGAGGATGCGGAAGGCACGGTCATGGAAAAGAAACCGCATTTCGTTAGGAGGGAGTTTCTTCCCAGGGAGGTGCCATCCATCTCGCTGGCGTTACTGCTTGCGGCCGTCCTGCTCCTTAATGCCCTTCTCTACCTGTACCTCAACAAGTTTTACAACTCTTTGGGACGTGTCGAAACGGACCCCAGCCTCTGCCCTTTTGGGCATTTCAAATTCGGAGCGGTCAAGAATTGTTCCCCATGGCTTTCCTGCGAGGCCATAAATAGGGAAGTCAGGAAACTCAAGTGTGTTGGTGAAGGTGCTGTGAAAAAGGTGAGTTTGGATTTCCTTTCTTCTCTCCTCTGGATAAAGAGCTTTCACAGTTTTCTGGCTAATTATTGCCAGCACTGCTGTTATGATTCTCCTCACAGCAGCTAATTACTGTAGGCATCCAGGACCATATGGCTACTGATAAGGTGAACACAACAGGTACAAGAGCATGACCTGCGTCACCTCTCTGTGACACCAGGTGACATCCAGCTGCACAAGGAAAATCACAGATTGGTACAATCATGTCAGAGTAAGACTGGCTCTTTAGGTAATATAAAACAATTAATCTGCATTGTCTATTCCAAAGAAAACTTAGGAAATCGTGATGTAATCATGACATCAGAAAGGGCTTGCTGTGACAGGTACATGGCTCTACCTAGAGCAGACTGTGCCTGGTGACTGTAATTTGCAGTTGTGACTAACCAGTCACAGGAAGAGGTCAGCAGGAGCTGGTAGCAGTTCATAGAAGAAGGCTCTCCATGTGTCTTACGTGTCTCTTGTGTGTTCTCAGGTCTTCCTTTCTGAGTGGAAGGAAAAGAAAGTGGTCCTTTCACAGCTCACCAACTCAGAGCTGAAGGAGGACTTTCTCCATGGACTGAAGATGCTGAAAGCCCTTCAGAGCAAGTATGTTGTCCGGCTGCTTGGCTACTGTGAGCAGCAGTTCACAATCCTCACCGAGTACCATCCTCTTGGCTCACTGAGAGGCCTGAACGAAACTCTCCACATTCCCAAATACAAGGGCATGAACACCTGGCATCGCAGGCTGATGCTTGCTATAGACTACGTGAGCGTCATTCGGTACCTGCACAGCAGCCCTCTGGGCACCTTAGTGATGTGTGACTCGAATGACCTGGACAAGGTTCTCTCCCAGTATCTCCTAACAAGTGACTTTCACGTTCTGGTGAATGATTTGGATGCTTTGCCTCTTGTGAACAGGAGTGCTGGCAGGCTGGTGAAGTGCGGTCACCGGGAGCTCCGGGGTGAGTTTGTAGCTCCTGAGCAGCGTTGGCCCTACGGAGAAGATGTGCCGTTTGAAGATGACCTCATGCCTCCCTATGATGAGAAAACAGACATCTGGAAAATCCCAGATGTCTCCAATTTTTTCTTGGGCCATGTTGAAGGAAGTGACATTGTACGACTGCATTTGTTTGACATCCATGCAGCGTGTAAGAAGAAGGACCCAGCAGAGCGGCCTTCTGCCCAAGAGGTCTTAGACACCTACAGGAAAGTTTTAACTCTGCTGATTCGGGAGGCAGCCATGCCTGGTACTAGAGAAATGTTATAGTGAATCATGAGGCAAACAACTTACTGAAGCGGATGTTCTTCCTATTTATGTAACTGGCCTGAAGGGCAAAATGTCTGTCCCCAAAACTGAGAAGAAAAGAACAACTGAACTCGTACCTCTTGATTAAAACAAAATAAATTCCCCCAATCCTAGAGCTGTGCAAGCTTTCCATTGGCATGTTTAATCTACCATTGGAAGAGGAGGAGGGAGAAAAATGAAGTTGTGTGGGTGCAGAGGAAATTTGTTCCTTAAGAAATGATAGATTTTCTTTTACAATATTTACACAAAAAAATCTTTAAAATTACAGAAAAGCAGCTAAAAAAATATTGGTCAACCTTAGCTTGTAGGCAGAGGACAGGAGAGCAGAGACGCCCCACAAGCTTTGTGCTGATTCTTGTGGCTTTGGTCTGTATTGTATCCACAAAATCCTCCTCTACTTTCCCATGGAGTAAAAGCAGTGGTCACTCAGAAAAGAGTACCCCCGTTCACTCCAGATTTTGATGAGTCCCAGTGCCAGAGCCTCAGTGGCAGGCTCTCCCTGCTCGTTGGGGCGTAGGATGTTTTTGGAGCCATACAGCCAGTGCTCTGTGGGCCCTGTATCCAACACCAGCAAGTGTGTGGCCACTTTTGGAAGCAAGAAGATGATGCAGATCCTGAAGAGTCTGCTTACAGTCACAGCTTCTTGGTTTTCAAGCCTTTGTCCCGTGGTATTTTCAGATGGGCTCTTTAGAGATGAAGCTTTAGAATGCAAGTCTCTTGCTCTTCTATAATCCACAGAAACTGAGAACACTTTGGAAGAGAGCTGAAGTGTGTCTTTTTTTCATTCACTTGTCCTTGCTTAGTGTCATCGTGACTCGATGGAAAGGAGGAGAACAAGGAACTGAAAGAGAATGTGACTTCCACAGCAATGAGCATTAAACACAAGCTTTGCAAAAGAAAATTCCTGTATTCAGAGCATACAACTCTATTGGGCCTGAATTCAAAGTCTACTAAGCATAAGGGAAGGCTGCTAAAAAGTAGCCTTGTTCGGTGTGTTAGGAAAAAGCTTGTGGTACCTACATGGGTGTAACAGCCTGGTACCAGCAGCTGGAGAGGAAGAATAATGATGCCTTAATCCAGCAATAGGCTCAGTTTGGTGGGACTGAGATCCGGTATATAGTTGTTCTCTTGGTGAAAAACCAGGAATTATATGAATGAAAAACATGGACTACACCATTGTCCACCTGAGGACTTTCTGTGCTGTGGACTAAATCTTTGAAAGGCCTAAGAGACAACTTCCATGTTTTGACTTGAGAGGTGGTTTGTAAGCAGAGTACACTGTCCTTTTTGTGGAAGAGTTTGGTTCTGTTCTTTTCCGTGCTACAATTCCTCTTCACTTAAACAAGCCATGTTATGACTGCACTGAGATTATGCAGTCAATTCATATATATAATGTTCAAATCCTGGTATTAGATTTTATTGTAAATGGGAAAACTTTCCTGCAAATTAATAAATTCATACCTGATGTCATACAATGCCACCAGGAGCCCTTTAAAAGCTGCTGGTTATGGCTTTCCTTTCCCTCTGGGCAGTCTGTTTTCTTAAATTAGATTACTTGTGCTGTTTTTCACTTGTCCAGTCCTTCCTTGCAGCTTTCCTGCCCAGGTTGTCAGGAGACAATCTCAGAAATCAGGGTGTCCAAAGGAGAGCAGTGATTTTGGATGCTTCAGGTTTGTTTTGGACTTTGACTCGAAACACCTAAAAGAAGCCTGGGGAAAAGGAATGCTCCATTTTAAATGCATCATCCAGCCCAGGAACTCTTGACTTGTTATTATTAGGGTTAGAGTTCTACAGTTCCAGCATGAATACAGGGTGTGCAACAGTTGGAAAAGTCTCTTGTTATAGCTCCTTGAAGCCAGGGATAAGGCTTTAAAGGGCCAAGAGTCAAATGTTTTGCATGTTCCCCCCACAATAATTTGTTACCTTTTGTTAGCCATCATGTACACTTGAAAGGAAGGTCAGCATCTGATGGCTGTGAATAACCATCCCATCAGGGGTTTTTCATGAGTGTAGCAAGGACAGACAAGAAGAACCTGACAAACATCTTGTGCTGGTCTGCTGGGATTCTTGCTCTGTTGTGTACTGTCGCACCTTGCAAACAGCCATATTAATTTCCCAGAGTGGAAAAAAAGGAAAAATTCTGGTTTTGAATAATTATCTTGCCATGGAGATGACACTCTGTTCCTGGATGAAAGAGTTACAAATTTTTTTAAGAAAAGATGTCTCCCTAAACATTCACCTTGAGCAGACGGTTCTCCCTGTCTCTTTCCCATTCCCTCTCCTTCAGCTTGTGTGTTGTCTAGCATTGTATTTCAGCAGGAATAAATCAGATTTGTTCTGAATACAGCATTATGGAGCTACAGTTTCTTTTTTGGGACGTTGTTTCTGTCTATGAGGCAACGCTAGATGGCAGCATGAACGTCAGTTTAGCATTAGTTATTAGCAGCTGCCACTTAAGTCCAAACATAGCCAGGTTCTGGCCTTGCAGCCGGTATTTTCCTTGCAAATTTCTGTAACCCTCTTAGGGATCTCATTGTGTTTGCATTAGTGAGTGTGAAGGAACAAGACAGATATAGGGGCTGTCCTCTTAGCCACACGTGCCACTCATACCACTTCCCCTTTAACGTGCTCATGGTATTTGCGTACTTTACTGTCCATTTCTATCTCAGCCTGGTGAGACCAAAACCAAGTTTGTGCGTCACCTCCTTCCAGTCAAATCCGATGTTTGTACCCTATGCTTCTTTCTATTCTTCAGTCTTAACTCCATCTGCAATCTCGTGATTGCATGTATCCAGTCCTTCCCACATTTCCAGCTTCTTTTCCCTTAAAGGGAAGAGGCAAGGCATCACAGAGAGGGGAAAAAGAGGCAGGACTACCTGCAGTAGTCTCCCCTCTTTCCAATTCTCTTTTCTGGGCATTTCAGTCTTTACCACCAATCACAGCCTTTCATAAACATCCAGGGACTTTGCTGCCTCAGTGCAAACAGCTCTTGTATGTCTAGTGGAAAACATCAAAAGATGAAGGGCAGGAAGAGGCCTGTTCAGAGCTAGGAGCCTGCAAGTCCCTCTCTACTCATCCACTCCCCAGCCAGCTCTAGACCAGTGGACATGACCTTCCCTGCTAAAACCACTGCCACAGCTCTGCCTAACCTCAAAAACAGCTGCTGGTTCTTATCTCAAGCTCAGATCAAGTGTCCCACATTCCCTGTCCTTTCCCACAAAAGTTGCTTCCCTGGGGATGGTCATTGCCATGTTTCTTATTGGATTACTGTTCTTCCATCCCAAAAGTCCAGCCAAAGATACTGCACAAAGATGCAGGTCACACAAGGAGAAGGACAGCTACTAGTGCTTATCTCCTTCAGAAAACTTCAGAGGAGGTTCCCCAAACCACCCTTGGCAGTCAGTGACGAGGCAGATATGATCCCAGTCAGTCCAGGGCTTTTGTTTGCTGTCATCATCAAAATGAAGGCCCTGGGTCTTGCTGCTTCCTAAGCAACAGGACAACCCTCTTGCTGAGGTCAGTGTAACCACCTTACCCTTCCCTTTTGGGCAATGCCTCCTCTGCCATCCCTGCATCAGTCCCGCAGTGTATTTCACCCACCCCCACCCATCCAGCTGCTAGACAAGGAATCACAGCAGAAGCCATCTCCAAGACTCAAGAAACAGCACCTGGTTCCCAGACTGAAGTCTCCTGGGACAGTGCTGTGCACTGCTGCTGAGCAGAGGAGACCAGGAGACCTAGGGCATGCTAGCTGAGCCTGCTGACAGTCTGGCTGCGTGTGTCAGCTGCGTCAGGGCCCGCTACTGGTATGGTACTCTCTATCCTTGGTGAAATGCTGTTGCCAAAACAAATTCCCAGTGGATTTCCCACTAAAGTTTAGCCCTTACCAGGTAGGTTTGTACCACAGGCTACGGAACGGAAACCACCTGTCTCAGAGCAGAGTCCCAGATTCAGTTCAAACCCACTGCTCCTTTCATTTTCTCCTCGGAGCTATCCAAAGAATAGCACTGCCAAGGTTATGCTGTTTTCCTTTCCAAACTGCCTGCTGGCTGCACGCTTCTTCGGGGGTCAAGTCTGATGGAGCATTTCCCGCTTTGTGCTATGGATTTCAGATTACATCCTAAAAGCATTCCTGTAACACTAAATCCTGTAGGGGTGAGCAGCCTATATGGCAACTCACCTGTATGTTTGACACCATCAGAAGTAAAAAGTAGTGCATGAATATCTGCACCAGCTGTTATGTAGGTCTGGGTAAACGTGGAGAAAATAAAATGGACAGAGAAAATAAAATGGACACAGTGTATTTAATTCCACATTTGTTTGATTTTTTTTTCTTTTTGAAGGATAGTTTGAAAATCTATGTTACTCTGTATTTAATAAAGTGGTAACTTTTAAATGTATCAGAAGTTTAGCATACCACACAAGCTTTTTGAAATTCTGTCACAAGCTCTAAAATAATATTTTCCTTTGGTGCCACATAAACAAAACATCAGATCATTATCTTTGTGAAACAGAGGCAGTGTTGTTTGCCAAATATAATTTGTGAGGTATTTGGCAGAATATGCAACTGTAAACCGATTCTATCATTATGAATGTAATGTCTTACCAACAGTCAAGAGACCCTGGGAACAAGAAAAAAGTGGTTCTCAAGTTCTTCTAGCATGATATAATGTGTATATTTGTAGAGTCCAACCAAATAAATTATATCCTAGGTAGTACTTTTAAAAAAGAAAAAGGATTTTGTGGTTTTATTTTCATTGAGGCACTGTATACTTGAGATGACCACATGATTTCCAATAATTGTCAGTCTCTGTTCAGAAGTCTATAATCCAGTATTTATCAGGATTAAATGGTGAATATATTTACATTACAGTGATATTTATGTCTCAGCAATTTTTGATTCTGTTTAGCTCTGGATAACTCAAAATCCATTAAAAATTATATATTTATATATAGACACACATACACACAGATGCTTTGGCCATAATTTTCGAAACACCAAGCTTACTGTTCCAGCATTCACATTTTGGATATGCAGTAACTGGATTTTCAAAACTGATAACAGTAGCTCTAAGTCAAATTTCTAGTAGTTGCTGGACGCTAATGACTTTTGGAAGGTGAATTCTTTCCCTGTAGAGCTGGAAGACCCTTTTCAGCAATTCTCCTGATAAATCTATGAGACTGAAGTGGGTACTTTTACCAAATACACCCTGGATTTCTCCATGTAATGAACGAAGTCTCCGTAGAGGTTGGGATTTTTATGGGTTTTTCTCCCTAAGAGCTTGTTCTTGGGATAGAGCGGGAGTGGGGTGTTGTGTCTAACTCAAATGGAAACCCCCCAGTTTACTTGCCTGTAATGTTGAAAATCTAGCCACTAAGCTTGGGTGTCCATTAACTACGTTTAGGCTGTGCCAGTGCCATATATTATTACTACGTATTACTAGTTTGGTGCCTACATGCTTTGGTCATAGGCCAGGATGCTGTAGGTCAGATGCCATAAAGGCACAGTACAAAATGACAGTCCTTTCCCTACGTGCAGCTTCAGAATAAGAAAATACAAAACAACTTCTGTCCTCATGCATGAACAGCATACACAAGTATTGGTTATCCCATCCCACCTTATCCAAGCCACAAATAAATATGCTACATAATCTATACAGACAGGTAACACAATTTCTCATACACATAATTGCAGCTGCAAGACCTGACTATGCTCTGACTGAATTCAAGAGCAGCTTGCATTCCCACTTCTGAATGTGCTTTAGGAGCCTAAGACTGAAACAAAAGCCCAAGCTATAAAAGGAAGTGACAGTGTGCCAGACAAGCTGACCTATTAGCCTAAGAGTCAACCAACTTTGCTGTTTGAACCAGATTCCTCAAGGAAGTCATGCAGAATGCCCGCACCCCCAGAACTCCTATTTCTACAGGCCAGTAAGGGGAAGATCACCCCTTTTCCCCATGTTTGCAAGGCTGTCACACTCAGGGCAGCACCAGAGGCTGTGATCCTCAGCCTAACCCTGTCCCACCCACTGATTCACATTTACTAAATTCAGAGGGGTAAGCGGAAGAAGAAAATCTGTCTCTCCTTGTCTTGTAGGTTGAGGGCGGGTGGATTACCAAAGTCTTAAATCAAGCATTTCATTAAATCAAATGAACTGGGCAATGCTGAGTGAGGCAGCCTGTTTCTGTGCACTGGAGGCTGCAGAGAAAATCCCAGGACCTGAGGTCATGCTTTGTGGATGCAGGCCTTGGTTTCCTCTGCATGAGAAGCTATGTGCAGCATGCTGGGGCATTCCAGTCCCTTCCCAGGTTGTCCAGAGTAAGCTGTGGGGTTAATACAAAAAGTGCCTTTAGTTACAGCTTAAATACAGCTTCTCCCCAAATAAGGGAGCCTGATCTCAGCTGAGGTCTAGAGATAGTAATGCAACATAAAGAGCACCGAAGTTACTTACATTTGTTCTTTCCACTTTTCTTCAAAGATGTGTAATGCTTTCTTGTCAGGATTGTTAGCAGAAAAGTACCATACTAAAAAAGCAAACAAAAAGCCTCAACTTCACAAGAAACTGCTTAAAATCCCAGTGAAACCATGCTTAATTAACTGTCTTTTGTCGTGTTGCGTAAGTGACTTTTTTTTTTCTCTCTCTTCGTGGTTTCCACAGTTCTGTGCATGGGTGCCATCCCAATTTAATGACCCAGAATTATGTCTAATTGCTGTTCTATCCTCCTTTCCCACACCATGTGGGGCAAGGAACTTTTCTCATGACAACAGTGCCTTAGGTTTTTATTTTTTATATTGTCATTTTCACTCATATTCTTTTATGTCCTGATCTAAGGCCTCTTAAAATGAATCTGTTCCATACCATGGAAAGAGGAAGACTTGGAACAAACATCTTGCAGTGAGAACACAGCTCCCCAGAGGACAGAGTTTCCCCAGGCTGATTAGACATCTGCAAAGCAAGTGCCATCCAAATGAGGTGTCTAGACTCCTTCCACTCAGTAAGGGATGAGAGCATTTCCCGGGCACAGGAGGTGCGATTCTGAATGTCTGACATAGGTTAGATAAATCACGCCCTAAAAATACTTGGGTTTTCCCCCTTTATTGTCTTATAAAGGGTGAAGACTGATAACCATAACACAAGCACATACCCCAAACACACGCTAAGCAGAGGGACATGGACAATATCCCTGATGTCTAAATTGTGACAGTTGTAGAATCTGAAGGAAGCTACGGTAAAAGGAAGTATCAGGGGCAGAGGTGGATAGAAAGAAGCAGAAGGCCCTAGCGAAAAGCACACCTAACCACTCATGGAGCTCAAACATTCCACATCAGGCAATAGGGAAAAAAAAGTTTGTGTGTATGTGAGTGTTAGAGCAGCCTAGTTTACCTGGATCTCATTAAGCAGTTCGGGAAACTTTTCAAGGTTCTCAGCTGAAACACTTGCTCTGCCAAAGCATAATCCTAAAATTGTGCTTTTTGGCATCAGGAGCATATGGACCATTGATTAAGCTATGTTATTCCATCATCTGAATTTTCAGCAACTCCCATTTCGGCACAAAAAAAAAAAAAAAAGGGAAAATCTTTTGGAAAGGGCTCTTCCTATTTTGACAAATTTTATTTGTCACGTTTAGTTCCTATGTGAAAAGCGAGAGCTCATGACAATCTGAACCTCTTTTTCTTTCGACACCGTGCGCTGTAGAACTACATTCCACATGATTCCACTGCCGCTGCATGAGCACCAGCCCAGCCAGATGACTCCAGGCCTGCCAGGCTCCGAGAGCTGCTGAATTTACACCTCTCCTGGCCCCACACCCATCTGTGCCTTTCCCCTTGGACGCTGGCACTGCAAAACCAAAAGACTTTTTATATCCCTGGTGCCTGTTCCCCTGGGAGAGAAGGGGTCCCCTCTGTGTGTCCTCTCCCCAAGGGTCTGGTAGCTGGAGGGGAAATCGAAGCGTGGGAAGGTGCCCCAGGGCCTCACAGACAGTCCAGAAAAATTTAATTTGTTACCCAGTGTGCAACAAGCCAGTAATTACACACCTGAAAGAGACATTGATTATTCTCTCTACAGCTACCTGAAAGGAGCGTGTAGCCAGGTGGGGGTTGGCCTCTTCTCCCAGGTAACCAGTGACAGGACAAGAGGACATGGTCTTAAGTTGCGCCAGCATAGGTTTAGGTTGCACATTAGGAGAAATTTCTTCACAGAAAGGGTGATTTGACACCGGAATGGGCTGTCCAGGGAGGTGGTGGAGTCACCGTCCCTGGGCGTGTTCAAGGAAAGACTGGATGAGGCACTTGGTGCCATGGTCTGGTTGCCAAGGTGGTGTTCGGTCACAGGAGGACTCGATGGTCTCAGAGCTCTTTCACAACCTCATTGATTCTGTGATTTCTTTCAGAGTTGCACAAGCCCAGGTGCTCAGCGGTGTCCCACAAATCAGGCCCGCCGACTATCAGAATTCTTTACTCTGTACACATCCTGGCAAGCAGCGGCATTAGCGCTCCCCGGCACAGTTCATTGTTGGCATCAATCACAACCCTCGGCGCCCCTCACGGCCCCCCCGCCATGGCGCCGACACGGCCTGACGTCACTTCCGGGCCCGCGCGGGGNGGCCCCCGCGGGGCCCGCACGTGGAGGGGCGACGCCTCTCACCGCCGCGCCCCCTCCCCGCAGGAACAAGAGGAGGATTATGCGCATCTTCACCCTGCCCCCGGCCGCCGAGACGCCGCCCGAGCCCAACTTCTACGACAGCATGAAGAAGATCCGCCTGCGGCAGCAGCTGGAGATGTACTCCATCGGTAAGTCACAGGGAGGAGGGGGCTCCCCCGGGCCCGCGGGCTACTCGGGGCCGTTCCGAAAGCACTGGCCTTGTGCAGAGGGGACGCCCCCGGTCCTGTGGCACCCTGTGAGCAGGGGTTCTGCGGCAGCCAGGGCCGCAGGACTGTTGCGTGAGGAAGTACTGAGCGAGGGAGCAGCTGTGCAATTATCTTAAAGCAAATGTCGAAACGAATCCCATGTTGCACTTTGAAAGAGCTGGGAAGGCCTGGATGTTGTCAAAACGTGGGCGGATTTGTAAAAGTTGAGAGGACTGTGGTATCATGAGTAATACAATCACATAAATTGAAAATAAATGAGAATTCTACTATACCAACTAATGTTGCTGCTCCCATCATAATGCTGAAGGTCAGGATGGAGGCAGAAAAGAGCCCCATGCCCCCGATACTCCAGTAGTCCAATTCAGAGAAACATATTACCTTGCTTCACATCTGCCATAAATGCATACCTAGAGGAAATACGGCAAAAAAAAAAAAAAAACGAAACCCTTAGTGATCTGAAACCGCCTTTTAAATGCAAAGACCTGATGTAAAGATTCTTACACCAGGCCATTGCAGTCTGTAGGAACAAAACTGGATGTTCTTCCTACAGTGGAATGCCTGCTGGCATTCGCTGATGGTGTTTGTACCACTGCACACAAGTCTTTGATGTCCCTTTGCCTTGCTAACCAGATTCATTTTGAAGTCAATGTAATTGTTAGCTTGTGGCTTGTATGTAGTGGAGGAGATGAGAAATGCGGACATCAGCCTTGTGACTATTCAGTCGTTCAGGTCATCTGTAATAGAAGTTCTGAAGCCATAGCCTTTAATTTATTTCTTTTTATTTTAATAAAAGGACCTGAATGGAATCATAGTTCTCTGTCATTGGTTTACTGACATTTTGCTATGACTCTGCTGTTCAGCGTTTACAAGGCCACACGCTAAAGGTGAAGTTCCTCATGGTGACTGAAACTTCCCCTTGTGTGGCTGTGGCTGGAATTACGTTCTCTGACATTAAGCCTGTTTCTCGATTGTTGTTGTAGTTATACAAGTATATATAAACATATATGTATACAAATATATACATGTATGTAATAAATAATACAATAATCTAATAATAATTATATCTAATAAATTGTATAATCGATGTTGATTGGTGTTTCTTTTTTTCAGCAAGGAAGTACGAACAGCAGCAGCAGCAGCCACCAAAACAGACTGAAAGCGTACAGCTCTCAGTGGAATGAAGCCCACAGTTCTGTAGGAACTCAGGATATATATCCAGTGCTGATTTCAAGAGTCAATGTGGAGCTATTTTCAATGCTTTTTAATTGATACATAGCTGAAGGCAAGGGGGAAAGGAAGGGGACTGTCCCTAAAATTTTGTTCTTAGTAGCTTTTCTTTGAGCCCTCATGAGGTAAAGTGAGTGTCTACTGGAACATTCAGCATGAGAGTCTCCAACACGGCAGACCTGCTCAGAGGAACCTGAGGGTAGGGAAGGGCAGTCTTAGCAATGTGTGAAATTATTTCTCTCTCTGCTAGCACCTTGGAAATCAGCTCCTACCTTCTCTGGCAACAGCGCCCTAGAGAAAGCAAGGCAGTACCTACCTGCCTGGAAACCCTTGCATTCCTTGATCATGAGTTGTTGAATTTGCTGAATACAGTCAGTAAGTGTGAATGAAGGCACTGTGGCCTTACTGCCTGGTGAAGGTGAACAGCTCTGAGAGCCCAGAATGTTGCTGGTGGTAGTGCAGACAAACTCTGCTCTCTGTTTATTTGGGAGTTGTGTATGCAGCACTGTGAACATTTCCTGGAGAAACTTTGAGAAATACACAGTGAACTACACGTCTAGAAGACACTTAAAGCCACTACTATAATGTTAATAGCAGAGGTGGTTAGCTTAATTTAGTGAAATTGCTGTAAAGAATGGGTCTGTCTATAAAAGTCTGTATAAGCAGGTCACAGCTTATCCAGAAGAGACTTCACACTGCAGTTACTTTTTCTTTCTAGGTAAATCTCAAAATCAGTTAATTTAAAAGATTCTGCAGAAATTCCTTCTTAATAAAAGCATCTAATCATGAAAACTACTTGAAGATGTATCATGCTGTAATTCCTAAGGTTACACAACTTGAGTTGGCCAAGTGATGAACAACCAGCACAGCGCTGGGAGCCTATGTCCAGAGGTTTTCACCTATTTTGTGCTGAAATATATTAAGACTTGGAGCAGTGGTGAGCAGCATTGTGGTTCCATTTGGATATGAAGAAACTTTGCTTTAAGCACCAAATTTTACTATATTGAAATGATCTGTTACTTCAGTGTCTATGGAGACTGCAAAACGTGAATTGGGCCGAACTGACAGTGGCAGAAGGCTCAGTGGGTTTGCCCCATGAAAAGGCTCCTTGGGGTGAAGGGTGGCCCCCTGTGCCAGCTTCCTCGCGTGTAACCGCGGAGAACAGCAGGCTCCCTCCGCGGGGCCGAGGGCTCACGGCCACGGGGAGCGGGGAGGGCGCGGAGCCCCGGGCTGCCGGTGCCATGTCCTTCCCACCTTACTGTGCCCGTGTGATGACCCGGCTCCGCCACGCGTGCCCGTCACTCCGCGGGGTTTACGAGGCACAGAGATCCACGTCCGGCATTGTTCCCCGGGCGCGGGGAAAACGCCGGCTCCGCATCCCCGTCCACCCCCCGGAAACGGCGCCGTTTCCCCTCCGCGCGACCTCACTNCTGCTCGGAGGCCGGAGCGCCCGCCGGGCGGTGAGTGGGGAGTGGGGCCGCGCCGCCCTCGCTCCGCCGCCCCCCGCGCCCCGTCCGCGCCGAGGGGAGGGGGCGCCTCGCCGGGGGCCGTGGCGAGGCGGGAAGGGGCCGCCTGAGGAGAAAGCAGGGTCAGGGGCGGGGAGGGGTGTCCGGGTCCGGCTGCATCCCCGCGGGCGGGCTGCGTGCCGCCGCCGCGCCGGGCGGGCTCTCCGCTCCATCCTCCGCGGGAGCGGTCCCCGCATCTCCCGTGCCCGGGTTCGCGCCGCGGGCGCCGCATCAATGTCCCGGCACGGGGGCTCGTGGCTGTCCGCACAGCTGAGCCCTCCCTCCTTCCCACCGGCCCTGCCCACCCGCGCGGGCAGGCAGGGAACGGAGCCTTTCCGATGGCGCATCTCTGCCGGCGCCGCTGCCCGCCGCAGCCGCCCGGTGCGGCTCCGCTCGCTTCAGTGGAGCAGCACGGCGGGGTGAATCCGCGCCTTGCCGCTCACCCAACACAGCCGTCTTTCGGGCTGCAGATAATAATTTCACAGTCTGCCTCTCAGCTCAGCTGAAAGCACCGCGAAGGGCTTAGAAATCTGGAGCGGCGTGCGGCTTCGTTTGTGTTCATGGACATGAGGCAGTGGCACGAGCATCTCACAAACTTACTTGTCCAGAACAAAGAGCTTGTAAGGAGAAATACTAAAAACAAAAGGTTTTCCAAGGCCCGTGCTTTTTTTGTGCTAGGGTGTTCGAAGAATGCTGCTTGAGCCATGAGCGAAGGGCAGGTCGTGGTTTGTTTTCCTGGCAAGTGCAGCGACTAAAGTTCTGTCCCAGTGAAACTATACCCTGTTCTGAAGCGGGGTTTGTGTTTCAGCTATACAGCACAAGGATGTGTTGGGACAGAAGGTGTAGTCAGCTTTGGAAATTTTACCTAAAGTGTCTGTACTGATTTTTACCTATTAATTCATGATTCTGCATGTAGTAAAAAAATCAATGCCTAAAAGCAAAGGCAGATAGGGTAGAGCAACAGGTTTTTTTGGTTTTTGGTTTTGTTTTCTTTTGTTTTTTCCATCCATTTTTAGTAGTCAGGCTTATAGGCATACACAGGAGCAGATTCTCAAACTCTCATAGAACTTTGTTAATGCAGAATTTTAGACGTCTCAGATGGGGAAAGTTTATGACCTAACAAAAATTGGGACAAAGTTATCTTCAGTTGCATTTATTTTTGAGAATGCTGTACAGGGGGAACTCTTTCTAGCTTACCCAATACTGTTTTAAAAGCTATTATGATGTGTAGATTTAGTGGTGTCTGATCCCATGAAGCATGTGAGGGAAGGCTTTCTAAGCAGTTAAAACTTTACATCTGTAAGATGCTGCAGAAGTTGCTCTCAATTAGAACTCTGGTGTTTTTGGGAATCTGACCACTCTGTTGTCTCCATGTGAGCTGTTGAATGTCAGATCTTTGTAAATGCAGTCTTCAGATGGCGTTACAACCATGACTCTATAATCTTAAGTGAAAACTATAATCTTCTGTTAAGTGGTGGAAAAGTCATCTCTCTCCTCATAACCCAAAATGTGGCTGGCTAGGTTTTTTACTCAGCGCCGCACAGAAGATCAAAGGTTTTTGGATAGAGCTGTATAAATTCTGTGACAAGGCTCAAGAGGGTCTTAAATATTTAAGCTATGAGTATGTCTGTGTTTAAAGGAGACATCGTAAACTCTGAGTGCCTTGTAGTGAAAATATCCTCCTCCATGCCACAAGCATTTTGAGTTTCAGTCCAGTGTTATGCGCCCGGATAGTATGAACTGCTATGTGCAGGCTGAGCCCAGATGAGAACATATCCTGCAGCAGCTGCCATGATGCCTTAGAGTCAGCCATAGGAGTTAGGAATCTCAGCAGAGTGATGCTTGAGTGGTCCTAAACTTGCTCTCAAATTTCCCTTCCAAAACTGCCTGATCCATGGTGAAGACCCACAGAGGAAGCCTTTGCTGTACCACTTGTACTGCTGCTGCCAGTGGAAGCATAGAAAATGGGGAGAAGATCCCAGTGCTTTTGTCTGAGGACAGTTTGCAAGAAAGCTTCTTCAACGCAATGCAAAATTATTAATTGAGAATATTCTAACCAGTGATGAATCTTTCTGTAATTTATGTTTTGCATATACGTTTAAGCAGCATTGGCCAAAAGCCTGGTGACAGCACAGGGCTCTGGAATGTTTCCCTGTTGCCTGGGCCGTTTATTCATGTTAGCTTGCTTCCGTGAGCTTAATCGCTCCTTTTAAAGTCCTTCTGAACTCAGGAGTGCCGCTGCTATTGAGCAAGCTGAAATTATACACGCTGTGGGAAGAAAAGTGGGGATGTTGCAAGTTCACATCTCTTTTGGAGGAATTGAAAAGATTTTGCCCCAGCCCTAACGTCTGCATTAAAGAGATTGAAAATTGACGGCATGTGCCTTCTTCAACGGGGAAGCAGCACCTTGTTGGAAAATGTGTTATTAAATCCATGATGTCTTTGGCCTGTTATGCCTAAAGAGCTACAGCATTTGGAGGAGGCTTGCTGACAAAGTGGAGTCTTCAGTCATGGCTGCTTATGCTCCAGATCAGAAGTAGTGATCAAAAGGCGTTCCCTTTCCCCTCCAAACACTTTACCTGTGTTTGAGTCATGGTGAGGAACCTGGGTGTTGTTTATTAACGTAGTCACTCGAACAAAAAGGTAGCACTCGATCTTGTCCTTGAGACGGAGCTGCCACCGAGGAGCAGAAGGTTTCAGTGCCTCAGGCTCTCGAGAATGGAGGTAAGAGCCTTCACTTTGCAGCCCTGCATCTGTTGTGGCATAAGAGTTAAGGGCTATCATCCAGTTTTTTGTAGTCTTAACAAGCTCCATCAGAAAGTGGCATTGCCTGGGTCGATGGGACTCCCTGCTGGCTGTGGGAGAGATATGGAGGATGACCAGAGATACTGACTGCTGGCAGAACAGCCCAAAGCCAGCACAAATGTCTCATCAGGAATCTGACATCAGGGAGAGAAAATCGGTGCTACTTCTTCCATAACAGAAGGCAAGAAGAGAGGGGAAAAAAAAGACACACATTTGTTGGGAGCAAAAGGCTTATGATTTTTTTAGGCAGAAAAATCCTGCCTTAATTACTTTTTCCCCGTCTTTCTGATAAAAAATGGCTGATAAAATGTCTTAGTGCTCAGTTGTCTCTGTGAAAACTGTGTTTGCATTGAAAAGACTAAGAACCTTTTTAAGAATGAAGGTGCTTTGCCTTATTTTTGCAAGGAATGTCTAAGCTTTGGGTGTTACTTTAATAAAAATAATTCCTGATCTTTTTATGGAATATCTAAACTCTGGGCGTTACTTTAATAAAAATAACTTCAAACTCCAAGATTAACAGAATTGCTAAAAGGAATTAGTTCTCAATAAGAAAAACAATAAACTAACTTTGGAATTTCTGAACCAAGCCCTCGAAGGCAATTTGTGGCAGAACTCCAGGAAAAAAAATCTCATTTTTATAAAATAGCTGTATATCTTCTTTCTCAGTTATAGCTAGGCACTGCTTTGAAAAGTGATTCTCTTCTTGCAGGTGCCTAGGAATGAAGTGTTTTAAGAGCATTTGGTTTAATTTTAATCTACCAGTAAAATGAATTAATCTTGAAAAGGGGCTGTTCAAATTTGGGGTTTACCAAAACTGTAGTCTGAGCAAATACTTTACATTTGCATATCTGAAGGAGAACTTAGATCCTGAGACTGCGAAGGAGTAGTCCCCTTCAGTTTCTGCCAGGCTGTCAGACTTGCTGGAACTGGTTTTGGACACCCATGATGTATAAAATGCACGCATGGATCTACAGCTTGCTCCTGAGAAAGACCGTGGTTTCAATAAGATAATAGCAGCATTTGTCTTTTTCATAATGGAGTAGAACAGGTATTTTGAAAAGACTCAGCCAACAGGAGGGCTGTATTACTTTCCAAAATATCCTCTGGATCATCTTGGAAACATGGCTTGTAATATGCTCTTGACTGACAGCATAGGGTGTGAGGCGTAAATTCCTGAGCAGGAAAGATGTATGTGGGTTGTGCAATGGGAGACTCCATGTGATGTCGTTATTTATGGCGCTTCTCTCAGATGTCTTTCTGGGACTCAGACAGCTGCTGTGAACTTTACCCAGCACTGAGTACTAGGTATGTTTGAACGACTATTTTGCTGTTGCTTGGATGGAGGTGATAAGCAGTACAGAGCCAGATTCTGTGACACTGGTTGAAAGAACAGAGCAGAACTTTCACTGATTGATGAAAACCTTGCAGGGGGGAAAAAGTAAGATTATCATCTTCCATAGCTTTGGTAGGTGGACATCAGAGAGTGATAGTTGAAGGCAACCTATTTCTTTCTGCTGTAATATGGAAGGAAGGGTGGACTGACAGAAGAGGAAGACTTGCTTTTCCTTTTCAGGGAAAGGTCTGAAGGACAGAAGCAGAGGTGCAGGTTTTTCACTCTTTACCTCTTTTCCTCCTGACTGTGTTGTTAAATGGCAGTAACCATTGTTTGCAGGAACTTTTCCTTGCTTTAGTAAAGAGCAATGGGTTGTCATGCGTTTTGATATGTGGCAGTGCTGTTGTTAAACAGATCCAAATCTACAGTCAGATAAGGCTCGGAATAATTGATGTTTTTAGCTCAGCTAAATAACTGAGTTCACATGATCTGTAAGTGGCCAGCAGGTTTTTTTTTCTTAGGCAAAGTATGTACTGCTTGTATTGTACATTTATTTAAAGCTAATTTTATCACAACAGATTGAGAATTCTAGCAACCAAAAATACCTTAGTTGAGTCCGTTAAAAAAGTTTCCTTACCCAAAGTCTGTTTCTGTGTATGACAAACAGAAAATATCACTTCTTTTTGACTTCAGAGTCAGTAACGACCCCAAAGTGGTGAAAGCATTGCACTCTGTGCCTCCAAGATTACTTTTGCCACTGCTGATGGGAGAATTGTTCTATATCATTACTGTCTTCCCTTTCAACCTCAGCACATTCTGAAATGCCAAAGGCAAACCACTCAGTGGCTGATCAGAGGTCCTGGTGATGCTGGTATGGCAGTGCTCTGAACCTTGTGGCTTGGACCACTCTTTGAGCATTGCCTAAGAGCATTGTCCAAGTACCCAGCTCAGTATGTTGTCTTTTCACGTGTGAGACAGAAGAACAGGAAAGTGTTTACGGCCTCTTGGAAAGAAAGTGTCAAGATCCTTGCTCTGAAACAGAGTTTCTAAGACTGCTATAACTATTAAAAAGCATGGAGGGGTCCTTGAGAAATATGCAAAAAGACAATTTTACTGCCATTATGAGACCTGTCACTTTATTGACTAATCAGTCTCTGATACTCAAATAGAAAAAAAAGTTGCATGTTTTTGGGCTATTTAATGAGGTAGCTGTTGACAAAGTGGTGCCTATTACCAGTTCTGTTAGTGCTATTTTGATCTTTAAAGAGCTCCATTTGTTTCTGGACCATGAGCTGGAACGGGCTTTATCTCTCAAGCTCTTCCTTGCCCGAAGGTTGTTCCAAAGAGGGATGAAATGGTGTAATTTTCGTTCTGGTTGAGGCATAGAAGTATTCTCTTGCCATAACTCACCAGTTCCAAGCCCGTAATAACAACATTTGTGGTAAAACAGCGATGACTGTGTGGTATTTCTCACAGATGCTCTAACAACTCTGTCATCTCCTTGGGGGGCCATCTTCCCATGAGATGCCAGCCTTTCTCTCTTTCTGTCCTGAAGACTTTCGGACTAAGAACCTGTGGCCTGGCGTCCGAAGTTTTAGCTTCAAAGGCTTGGAGAAGAAAATGCAGCCCAAGTAATGACTGAAAGCAGTACTGTGTTTTGAGGAGACGAGAGGATCCAGAACTTCAAGTGTGCTTTAAGACTCTCCCTTTCTTGTCTGCTGCTTGCATATATAATTTTTTTTCCCCACCAAACTTCTGTTGAATGAAGGTGTGGCTTTATACCTTGATGCATGTTGCACATGTTGTATGAGCAGAAACAGCAGAGAGCACTGGGACTTTAATAAGTACTTGCCATAATAATCATGATAAATATGTCATGAGCTCATCTGTAAGGAACAAAGGTAGCAACACAGGCTAAAGTTATTGCACAGGGGAACCTGCAGCCCACAGGAACTTCAGCCAAGAGCAAAATGGAATTGGTGTTGCATGGTTGGACCCTGTTCTTTATTCATGTATGGAGATGAGAGGGCAGTTCTTTGCTTGGAGAGGTTACTGTACAGCCCTTAAAAAGCTCAGCATAGTTATGCTTTTTGTATGTTCTAAGTAATTTTATCAGAATCTTGAAGGGGGAGTTAAGAGCACAAGGTAGAGCAAAACATCTTGCTTACCAGGGTGGCAGCCTTGGAGTGGAAAACATCATAAAAGTGAGCTTGCAGGATCTAGAAGAGGGTAGGGCCTGCTGAAATCTTGGTGGAACTACCAACTTTCCTGCAGATGCCAGAAATGTTGCTTAAAAAAATGTTGCTAGGTATCTGATAGGAGTTGCTCAGTTGTTGCCTTAAAAATCCTCAGATTATGCTCCTGCTCTGTCATAGGGCGTGGTGTGGCATGGAAATTTATGGTGCAAGGCAGGCTGGAGCTCTTGGAAGGGGAACAGAGGTGATTAATGGCTATGCTAGTTCCCATAGTGCAAGAACAAAGGGATATTTAAATGACATTCAAAGTCAGTACATTTGAAATTGGGCATAAATACACTGCACGATATTACCAAGGGCAAAAGTTTAGTCAGATTCCAAGCAGACTTGGGCATTTGTATATATAATGACAATGTCCAGAGTTGCAGTAAATAGGATTAGAAATAAATTAAGCACATAAACCTTCATGCTAATTGATGAGGTCAGGAAGGAATTTCCCTTTTGGGTGAATTACATTATTGTTCTCTACCTGAGCTCTTCCACCTTCTTAAGCATCTGGTCCTGATCACAGGAGGCAGGATTCTCAAGGAAACGGACCAGCACTCTGACTTGTCGTGGCAGTGCTTAGCTTAACCTGCCTGGGTAGGATATTGTTGAAAGGGTTTGAGAAGCATATATTTTTTTAGGGTTTTCTGAGGCCACCTGTGCTGCAGTGTATGTCTGCTTTTCCAGATTCCCACTGGTGAAACAGGACAGCTGTTGTCCAAGCGCCTTTAATGAATCCTGAGAACTGCCAACTGATGTGTCAGCAGCAGCCCACATAGAGATGGAAGATGTGATGGGCTCATAAGGCGTTGCTGAGTTGCTCCATAGATTCAAAGGTAGCTCTGTGAGCACATGAACTAGTGAAGATAAGACTTTCCCACAGCTTTCTTGGTTTTGGTGGCACTGTGGTACCTTACACAGATCTTTCCTTCTTTCTCTCTTTCCATTACACAGCAGTACTGTTAGCACCTCTGATTTTCCCAACAGCACAGTGCCTGAGCAGCTTCTCACTGCCTCATAGTTCTTGGGTATATTTAATCAAAACATGCTGTCTCCCTGATGTTTGTGAACCTGACTTATTGCTCAGGGGGCTGCCCTGGTTACTTTGCAAGTCTACTGTAGGAATTGAGCACCTGTGAAATCTCCATGCTTTTGCATGAGATTAGGCTGAAGTTGGCATTATTAGTTTACATTTCTGTGCATGGGACAATCAGTGTGGTTGTATAACCACTGTTTCCTTGGGAAACAGGGAACAATTTCAGTCTTGCAAGCAAGTTGCTGTAGAATATTTTTTCTCTCAAAGCAATTAGGTGCATGAAGAGTTACACCAAGTAATTGAGGCATATGTGCTTTTAAAACATGCACTGTTTAATATTTTAAGATTTTCCCCAAGGTATAAGGGGAAGGCTTCCTTGCCAAAATACTGTAATTGAGTTAACATTCTGGGAGGTTTCTGTGTTTTGTTACTGAGCTGCAAAGCTTCAGAACTTCTGTTACTGAGCTTCTGCTGGTGTTGGAAGGAAGGAAGATCAAAGTTAGAAGTACCAGCCTGCCAGTAAATTGTCTCTTCAAAAGAAAACTGAAAATTCCTCGGTTGTTTCAGGTGGCAGCCAGCACCAGATCTTTTTGACAATTATTAATCTTTTCCTGCAGTTCTCTTTCTTCATGCAACAGTGAGCAGACAGGATGTCTTGCAGTCCGTATGTGTGGATGCTGACCGTGGAAAGCAGCATATACATCATACTGTGGATTTGTTAATCTTATTAACAAGTGAGATGTCAATAATAGATTGAATTACTTGTCCTCAGTTAATTTCTGCTGCTCAGAGAGAATATGGAGTTATGATGACTACAAAGCAGTAAAATCATGGTTTCTGTTTCTTGTATTCAGTGATCATCATGATAAAAGGTTAAGAATCACTGTGGTATAAAATAATTGGATAGTATATGGACATGTTTTGGATGTCCTGACAGCTGGACATTTGTGGCTGCCTCAGCTTTAATGCTTTTCAAAGCTTGTAAGCTCTTGAAATCTGTGATAATTACCTTTCCTGAGTAGGCAGTAGCATGTCTCAGTGGCAGGCATGATCACTGAGGCACGAGCTTTCAGGACTGTTTCCCTTCTAAGCACTTTTGAGGGTAAAGACTTAATAAGAGTTCAGGATTGAGGGAATATGTATTTTTCTTTGACCTTTAATCCCAGCTCAGCAAATACGTTTCTTTCCAGTTACTTAAAAGCTATTGTTTCTGCAATAGCCAGAGCACGCTCAGAGGGTTTCTTGCTTTGACTGTCTAAGGCTCAGTTATCTTTTTGACTGTGATGTGCAAGAACCAAAGCCAAGACTTTTCTCTGGTGGGACTCTGTCCCTACAGCTGTCCCTCATTTCTGCTGCAAGAAAGCCAAGATGACGCCCTGTTTCACAGGGAGGAGCTGGTGAAGGACTACGCTGCCTTTCTGATGCATGCGTATGGAGCATGCTGCTGTCAAGTGTTTCTGCAGAAGAAAGAAGGATTTTAGATGGGGTGTGGAATTCTGAGAAGTTTAAGTGATAGCTGATAAGATGTAGGGTCTGCTCTGCTTCTGGTACAAAGAGGTTTTGATGCTAATGTTTATTTAAAGATGGCCTTAACCCTAAAAAGGAGAGATAAAATTGCTTTCATGCTTCTGTTTCACTGAGAGCTGGCTGGCAGAATGGTTTTGGTGCCTGCTTATCTGCCCTGAAGGCTTCATGGCTGGGGGGGCTGCAGAAATAATTCTTCTGTACCCCCTCATTCAGCATACAGGCGAAATCGTAAGGCAGGCAAATGGTTTAGGCCGCATCTTTGGACACAAGATGTGTGTCTGCATTATGCAGATGAGTCACCCCTTTGCTGTTTTGTTGTTAGACTCTGAATAGTGCTGCTGTTGGCTTTGGGCCTGCTTGGTCCCAAGTTTTGGATGGCAGAAACAGATAGGTGCGTGCCTTCCACCCCAACGCCAGATTTTATGACAGGTTGAAAATACCTTAGGCCTTTGTCACCTTGTAGTTAAGCTGCTGTGATGCAGAGAAAGCTTTGTCTTCTCTTGTACTTGATAAGTGTATTAAAACACAAACTGTGTGCTGTGGAAGTTGTGTAGATTAGGGAGCAATGGAAAAGTAGAGGAGAGGCTTACTTACATCTTTGTTTTTCATCTCACTTGTGGGCTAGAGCTCTGCTTGGACAAAT
The DNA here is from genome assembly GCA_013398015.1 of Oreocharis arfaki. NCBI lineage: Eukaryota > Metazoa > Chordata > Aves > Passeriformes > Paramythiidae > Oreocharis > Oreocharis arfaki. The sequence goes on along the minus strand of VZRR01002045.1, from coordinate 31,361 downwards.
GAGTCCTGGGTAAAGATGACTGGCATTGTTTTCAGTAGCGGGTAAGTCAGCAGATGGGTCAGCAGTTTCTTTTAGTTGAGCTGGCTGCCGCAGACTAGTTCTGCAAGCTTGGCACCCAATAGTATTTTCCACAGCATGTAAGGCTAGCTGGTACAGGATTTCTCCTGCTCATCGTGTCAGGATCAGAGGTGCAGATCGGGAGATTCCATTGGTTACCCCATTTTTGGCACGCGATGTTTTGCCGAACTAGGTTTGTAAGCTTTGCACTTGTGAAAGGAACTCTGATTTCCTAAAAGGAACTTGAATGAAAGTTGGGATTTTATTAAAGACACAGAGGCATATTATTATTCATCTTTCATTGCTTCATCCCTGTGATGTTTCCTGTTTTGCTTCTTGAGATACAGGTGTCATGATGAGGAGCTTCTCAGAAACAGAAGTGGATGATGAGTGGAGATGAAGAAATCATACATTTAAGAAGGTGGCTCAAGTTTCCGTTACAGGCATGGAAAGTTTCTGAGACCAAGCCATGCGAGAAGAACATGAGTAAAGAAGAGGGAGATGTAGACCCAGACTTTCTAGAAGGGATTGCAGGATTTGAGAGGACGCTGCACAAACGTCACGTAGTTTTCTTGCTTATTCATTTTCCTGCACCCCTGAACTGTAATACTTTGTTTGCATGTCTGTTTGGAAGTTGAAAGATCCCCTCATATCTGTGTCTTTAATATAATCATGGCTTCAAGCTTGTTTTAGGAAGAGCAGAACATCGCTGTAGTTTTTATTTGTGGATGAGATAGCTGCTGCTTTGTACTTGAAATCAATTTGGGGTTTTTTTTGTTGAAACATACATTGAATATGGAAAAGCTCAGACTATTAGAAAATAGGAAGTTAGGGGTTTTGCTTACATTAAATAAACAGTCTTTGCATAGAAAGTATGACAGGTGCATAGGTAAAAGAAAAAAAAGTAATGCTAGCCCTCTAATTTGAGTAACCTTATAATGTATTGTTCTTATGGTGTCCTTAGACAGACGTCAGAATCAAGTATTAATCAATTTTATCTTTTTTATCTGACTGCTGGTCAGAAAAATGTTCTAGATGGATAAGATTTCTTGTCAGGGCTGCGGGGTTATAAGTGCAGGTTACTTAGCATTGAGTTAGGAGAGAGCTTTTTGGAGAGGTAGTTTTTTGAACATCTTGGCTGTTCCATGAAGTATCTCCAAGGAAATACTAGCCATGCAGTCCAACAACCTAATGATGCTGTGAACAGACTTAATTGTAGTAAGTCTCTGATACAAAGTTATTAAGACTTTGACGTATATGTATTTAAAATTTTAAAAGTAAATGTATTTTCCTATATTGAAAAGTATTGCTGGTAGAGGCAGGCAAAGAGCATCTTTATTTTTCTTATGAGCTCCTGTCTGGTGTCTTATCCTTAATAAAAGGCTATGGTTATTTTTGTATACTGACTGAATATTTGGCCTTTAAGAGTATATAATTAGATGGAAGAGTAAAAGCAGTTGTTAAAGGACTGTTTTTCTAATGAAAATAGTTTGAAATCATATAATTTTAGTTTCTTCCGAATAGATGTGATTAGTGTGTTGGAAATAGTTTTACAGTGGATATAAAGGGAACAGTTGAGAGACAGTGGCTGAGAATTGTGTCCAGCTATTTTTGTAGCTAACAGTTATATTTTTTCAGTCTCTTTGCTTAGATATTTCCATATAATCGAACTGCTGAATCACAATGGGATACAAAAACTACTTGCACTTTATAATATTCACATTTTAAAATAGGTTTTATTGTACTAATTGATAAGTAAATTGCAATGACTGTGAGAAAATCCTAGCCTATTTTATTACTTTGATAGAAATTTGAATATGGGATAGTATTGTCTGTATGATATAAGAATGTTTTCATGGATTTTTAGCTGCTGAAACTGAAATCAATAAACTTTAGCTACTGTTGTTGACTGGAACAAGTAAATCTGCACATTTGTTTTCTTCGTGTTCCCTGTACCTCCGTGTTCACCTAGTGTTTCTCTCAGCATTACTCCTTTCATGGTGTTTGCCCATGAGGCACACTCGGTGTGGGTTTCTGCATGTACTTGTGGAAGACTTTCTTGATGGAGAACTGTGAATCCGAGCTTGTGCAATTACTCTGTTTTCTGAATAAACCTTAGAGAATCTCAGTCAAAATAGAATCCCAGGATGAGAGTAGCCAGTGGGTCAGTAAATTTTAAAAGAGGTTTTTCAGCAATTGATGATAGTTTTAAAGTAGATAGAGAATGGTTTTCTGCACCTCTGAATTTCACATTCGATTTGTGCATCGGCGTATCCCAGATTGAAAGTACATCAGTTAACAATATGGTCCAGGTTCCGTATTACTTTAGAGAATGTGAAATACTTTTTGCTTGATTGAGAAATCTTTAAAACTAGAAAGGATTATTTTTCTTTTAAAACCATAGTATTTTGGATTTGAAAGAAACAAACTTGTAATATAGCCCAAATTTATTGTAATCTATTTAGTTATTTGTATTAATTTAAGTGATTAAATTAATTTGTATTAATTTAATTTCATGTCTGCTGAAGTTTTAAAGAAAAATCAAATTCTGAGATACCTGGTTAAAGGCTTGGAGATGGTGTTGATTGAAATATTAAGCCCATTTTGGGAGTAATGTATTCCACTGTTTCAGAGCAACTCTTTTCCTCACATAATTTTATTAATTTGATTTAATTAAATATCTGCTTGATTTGAAGTAGAGAAACTGATTGGTAGTTAAAGAAATGGCGTAACTAATTTTCCCCTTTTTAATATATGTGTAGAAGAGATGGAAGAGGAAATGTTTTATATGACTTCTGAAAGTCTTGGTGATAAGAAACAACCATTTTTTAATTAGTGATAGATTCCTTGATTACTTCCTTAAAGGAAAAAATATTTTATATTCTTTTTGCCTAAGTATTCAGTGTTCTTTATTTATATGATCATCTACTCGCTCGTTTGTTTTATGGATAACAGTGAGTTAATTTTCCTTATCAGTATGACAGAGGTGGACCCTTCCAGGTCCTGCAAGAAATGTGCTCTTCATGTTCTTCCATATTTCTGAGGACTCTTGACACAGTGTGGTTGTCATGCATGCCTGCTGTAGACTTAATTTTATTTATTTATTGGGGTTATTTTCTCCTTTTCTGCTTGATTTTTTTCAGCTAATTCCGGAATTCGCACCCTTCCTTGGAGTGGTGTGGCTCTTCTCTCAGTGCTTGTGTGGAGCGGAGAGGTCTGTGTCAGTGCTGTGCCATTCCCCTTGTTGGGTTGGTCATTTTCTGCGAGGGAGGTGCATAGTCTGGAGAAGTCCCAGCTTGAGCCATGGTGGGCATAGCAGGATCCTGGCATGATTAGCTCTGATTCTCACACCAGAAGGCAGGGAAGAGGGGAGGGCTCCTTATGGAATCCCTTTTGCTATTCCTGCCCCTCTCAGCAGCACCCATTCTATCTTTTCTCCTCTGGGCAGCCATCAGGCTGTTGTAATGCATCACTGTCATCGTCGTGGCTTAGCTAGGAACACCTTTTCCTGAGGATGAGGCACAGTAGCCACCGGCCCTGTTTGCTGGTGCCCTGTACTCAAATGTATTCTGCTGCCTAATAACCTGCTCTTCCCTACAACCTCTGTCAAGCAGGGAAATCCTAGTTGTTCATGCTCTTTCTGAAGATGAGTGTGCTCGTCAGTCCATGTGTCCCATTATCTTGCCTGAACCTTTAGGAAGACTCTTTGTGCTCCAGCTGGACATTGGCACAGGACCACTGGGTCTGCTCCCTGGCTCTCCATGAGAGATAAAGCCTGACTTTTCTCGACCTGCTTCACATGACCACACACTCTTAGTAAGTCCTCTTGGAGGTGTTTGCTAAGCCAAGAACCCAGCTGTGGGTCGCTCTTTGGTGTGTTGCATTGACAGTGATTTAATCCCTAGCCTATGTGACGAGTCTGTTGGCCACTTCTTTGCCTCAGTAGCATTGCCAACCTACGGTGAAGCAACCAGGACGTTAATGCTGCCTGGTAGGTGGAACTCAAGGTATTTGCTTCACCACTGTGCTCCTCATGTCTCAAGCAGCAAAGGCTACAGGACACAGATATGGACTATTGCATGGACTCAGAAGAACAGAGATCAGCAGCTGCTGGACTTTGAGGGGGAAATAGGCCTATTAATTGACAGAAGCCATGCTTTGCATGGTCACCAGGCAGCATAAGCACGATCACCAGCCTCCTGGTGTAGTATTTGGCTCCTATTCCTGTGAAATGAAGCCAAGGTCACAGCTTTCATTGCTGTTTCCCCCTTTATATCTCTATTACTGCTATGCTCATAGGGAAAAAAAAAACCCCGCAAAATTTCCATTGCAACAATGTATTGGCCTCATCTACTTCCATTTACCCCCATAACTCTGGTTGACACCCCTATGAGTGTCATTGTCCCTCCTCTGTTTGGTTATACCCCTGGTCCTTTCCTTCTTTTGGCATTCAGCTAGCTCATTTCAGCAGTGCTTGGTCTTCTGTCCTGTGGGCCACACCGATTTTGGAGGTTGTTGGTGAGAGCCAGCCAGTGTGGTTTGGCATGTTGATAGCTACTCACTCGCTCCAGCTCTGTTGGAGAGGGGGTGACTGGACTCAAGGGAGCTCCAGCCATCTCTTCTGGCTCAAACAGAAGGCTCCATGGTGGTTGTTCTCTGAAACCCAAACTGAAATGGAAATGGCAGGCAATCTGGGGCTGGGCGTGTCAGGTTTCCTTTATCTGAAAAATTTGCATTGTTGACTTTTGGCAACCACACTCTGGCTTTTCACCAAGGGCATCTTTGCATAAGCCTCTGAATTTTCAAAATGCATATATTTGGATTGCCACAGGAGTGTTTCATGGGCAGTTTTTATGTTCTGTGTAAAGTTAGTACAGGTCTGTTAGTATTTCAGGATAACGCTCCTTGAGTTGTCAGCAGTAGCCAGGGCTTTTATAATACTGTGCCCATGCTGATTGGTTTTTTGGATATGGGTCTGGGGAGGGGAAGATTAAGCTCAGGGTGGCTCAGAACAGCATTTCACCTTTTTCTGTGGTCTTACTATGGACATAGGTACACTCAGTCTCTGGTCAATCGACTGAAGTCACAGGCAATCCGAGGCCAGTTCCCAGCAATAACTGGGGCAGTGCTTGAATCAGCGCTGGCCAAAGCCTTGCTCCTTCAGGATTGCTTTGCTGCCTTTGAACTCCTCCTGGCTTGACACGGGCTTGGTGCTGTGGCAGAGCTTGGAGTCAGCATGGCTCTCCCAGGCCACACAACACCCAGAGCCTGTGTCATCCTCTGTGCCAGCCTTCGCCTCCAGCAATTCCACTTGTGGGTTCCTCCCTTTCATTTCCCAGGGCTCGCTCACTCAATAGACAAGTGTGATCTCAAGCAGAGTCACATGCTGTAACATGGCAGCTCTCCATGCATGCCTGTGCAAGCACAGCTAATTCACCTCGACCACTGGGAGTGGAAGTCCCCCAACAGGGGTGGGATGTCCTCTTTGGGAGCCCGCAGGCTTGCCGGAAAAAAAAAGTTTGGATGACGGGGTGACAGAGTTCAGAGCCATCAAGAAAGCCCATCCAAGGGGTTTGATTCCTTGGAGCAGAGGAGTTGCTCCATCCCTGAATGCTAAATGACTTCTTAATTTTTATGTCTACCGCATTAAACTTTCCAGAGAGTCCCTGAGATGGTTTTTCTTGCAGTGAAACACGGATGTATCTCTTTTGGAGATTATCCTGATAGATAACAGAATGTTTTGGAGCTTGCTATCCAATATGCAAAAGCAGATGTGCTTTTATTGGCTTTTTTTAACTTGAACTGTGTTTGCAGCTCTCTGCACAGAGCGGATGCTCCGAGTTTTGTTGGTATTCATTGGGTGTAATAGAATTACCAGAGCACTGAGAAGAGGTGCTGTGTTTGGTAGAGCAGTGTTGAATCTCTGTTAGTCTCAAGGAGCTCAGGGCTGATTTCCAGGTAATGACTGGCATGTGATGTCCTGCTTCAAGGCCCCCATGGTGGAGGTGGTCACGGGGGCCTTCAATACCAGAAAGAAAAGGGGATTACAGGACATGGATTTCTTCGAGATACTATGGGCAGTCATCTGCCACCCATTTTCATTCTTCCTCATTAATTTTATTTTCTTTGTTTATAGATTGAGAGGGAATAAGGATTCTCAGGCAGGGGCAGGGTCTCCAGTTCCAGGTGCTTATGGCTCCCAATTTTAGAGTACCAACAGGTATGTGAGAGCCCAGAAGCTCCTGTGGCTGGTCAGTAACTGTATTGAAGCTGGCACAATGCAACTGGAACAACATCCTGCAGCTTTTGGATGTTTTTATTGCATTTCTGTTCCTGACTAAATGCATTTTACAGGTATTCAGGTTCCAATTCTTACAAATTTTTTATGTTAGAAAATTATACTCATCCCCCATTATTTTCTACTCAAAATGCATGTGTTTTAAAATATGAGTAATCACTCACATTTGTAGCCTTCCAACCTGAATGGCAAAAAAGGCCAGTTGCATTTGATATAGAAGTTACACTAAGTTGCAAAATTAACTTTGTTTTAGTGGTCACTGGGAAATGAGAATCTGGGTATCTTTCAGAAAATAGCTGATGCAGAAATGGAAAACAAAGGGGGGTTAAAATTAAATATTTAAATTGGCTTGTCCTATTACATTATTTAAGCCTGAATATAAATCTGCCTAGCATGAGTTTGTTGAATCAAACAAGGATCTATCAATTGTGGATTTACCAGAATAAATGACAATTAAAACCAGATTATGATATCTGATAGAGATTGTAATTTATCATTTCTACAAATGTTTGATTTGGTGGGAACCAAACTGGTGCTGCCATTTCCAAAAACCAATCCTCGCAATTTATTCTGTGGTCTTACAAATTTTCCTTTGCTTGCTTCTTTAGTGGTGTCCCAAATTACAACTCTTTTTAATGGTCAACCTATCTTGGCTTGAATTTTCCCATGCCTGAAGTCCACAATGCTGATTTAGCAGAACAAAAACTTTGAAGATATTTCCTTTTCTCTGTGCTGTTTATTATATCCTTTGCTTTGCGTGTAGACCGAGCTCTGAAGCTTAGGTCAACAAGAAACCACCGTTGTGGCCGGGCTGGCTCGTGGGAAGCAGCGCTCAAATGGTTCCAGTTTGTAGCTCTCCTGGGCCTGAGATGATTCCCACAGGTCAGGCCGGCAGCTTCTGGGGTTTGAAGTTGAAATAGATACCTCTCAAAGGACGTGTCCCCTCGACAGTGTTTTTACCTGCCTCTGCACACTGGTGGTGGTTACTCTAGGCTGAGGGAATGGTCCTTTAAGGGGAACTAGGATGGATTTAACGCTTACTCAGACCCTTCGGGTTGGAGGCAAACATCAGCTATAAAGAGAAGATGAAATAATATTTTGCAATTCTTTTTTTTTTACTTTATAAAGTTAAACAAGTGCTCCAAGAAGTTCTGTGCTTGTTTATTCACTTTCTTGAAACTTTGGAATCCAGATTTATAAATACAGGCTGACTTAATGTTTACAATTATGATCGCTCTCACTTGAATTGATTGATGCTACTTGTTGAAAGAAAAAAAAAAGTAAAAAAAGGTATTAAGATATATAATCTGCAGGAAAAGATTAATGTACTTGTTGTTAAAATATGTTGCTTTTGTCCATAAGGGAAAACCATTGTGAAAGCATTAGCCTCTCAGTTTTCTAAAAACTGGAAGCCTGTTTGCCAGCTATTACAGAAGCAAAAGGAAAGACATCACAACCAGACTTAAGAGATGTATCTTTCCATAAGGATAGCAGCTATATCACAGACTTAGTGGTAGTTGGTATCAACCTTAAATAAAGAAGCAACATTTCTTAAAAATAATCATGAAATCATGGCCCAATAGTTATAATTCTTTTTTTTTTTTTGTGGGGCGATTTTAATGTCATTTCTTCATTGCAGATTTCTAGCTGGAGTTTTGCCCTAATTCATTTTAGAAGGTGATGTAGGCTTGCTAATCCATGTGAATTTTCTTAAGAAATGTAAAACACTTCTCAGTTTTACCAAATTATCCCTGCAGATGTGCAGCTGAATTTAACCAATTCAGAAAACTTTTGACTTCTTGTTAGGAAATATCCTTTATTCAAACTTGAAAAAATAGATGAGGAAAGGATTATGTTTCCAAGTCTGTGTTTACAAATCTAAATTGATTTGGTTTTCTCAAATGTTCAGGATGCAGAAAATTTACAGATTTAATTTTATTAAGTTGGAATATCATTACACACCTTTTAGTGACTCAGAATGGAGATAAATTTAAAGCATCATTTATTTATAAACCATAAGTGTGTCCAAATAAATTTTTGTCTGTCAGATTTTTAACTGTGACAATGCAGTTTTGATTTTAATTCCTTTTTGCTGAATATGATAGCTTAATGGCATTAGATAGTCTTAAAGCAAGTATTTTACATAAAGCTAAGCTGGGTACTTTTAGGCAAACATTAGTTTTGCCTTGACTTAAGTGCAAAAATGTTTCCCACTTGAAGGAAAGCGGTTGAAGGAATCTGGATTGGGTAATTTAGGCTGAACTGTTGAAAGTGAAGTTGTTTGCTTAGGCATCGATCCAGTCAAAACTTGTGCACATCTTTAACTTTCTGCAGTCTGTGTAGCCTGTGGGACCTCTACTGACATGGATAATGTATCAAGCATGCAACATCATTCCCAAATTGGATGTACATACCCTACTGTCACATGCACTTGAATTAAAAGTGCATTTAAGTGTGCTTGCAAATAGAACATCTGGGACTCCTCAGAGATTACCTGATCTCACCAAAATGCCCAGCTGACAGTCAAAAATGAGATTTCCTTTCTTGTCTATGCCTATGCCTGGGGGTTGGGGGGAGGGAAGGGAACGTTTTGTTGCTTTTAATACGAGCTTCATTGGATTGGTTTGTCTCTCTGGTGCAGTCGTGACGCAGTGTTGTGTTTTATCAGTGCCCACCCCCAGCAGAATTCTTTGCTTAAGAGGAGGCAGATTTTCACCTACTGAATAAGAATCTGGACTCACACTGATGCTTCTCGGTGTTGTCTTGTGTGCTCTCCTGTGCCGGAGTGAATTTTATCCCCGGACTGCCTGGTGTAAGTTATAGCCCTCTTTCTACCCTCTAAAGTTTGCATGTTCAGATGTGACTGTGCTGAATGATAGGATGTCTATTTTAGACTTCAACCTGTATTTACAATCTGGAGGGAAGGTTGCTAGAAGAACTTAGCTCCTTTTTCTCTTGAAACAACTTTTAAATACTGGGTGAGTTTTAAAGACTTCTCTGCATGGTTTTCTTTAATAAAACATGTTTTCTGTAACCATGAACACTTGTTTTCTCTAAATGGATCTTGAAAATCTGTAGTAGTGAGTCATAAAAACAACTTGCCTGTTAGACTTTCTTCAGTCACTGAAGGGTCAAATTGTCCTTTAGTTAGAGAAAAAGATATTTATCAGCAAATGCACGAGAACTTGTTGATACTTTACCTTACTTGTTTTTAGAATTGCTGAAAGTGACTGCTGTCTGTGATTTTAGTGAATGTTTTCAGCAGCAAAATCTCATGCTAGATATTTTATATGCATTTTTAACCTTTCAGTGGTGGGAACAAAAGGCTGATAGGGACTAAGAAAAGGAAGCATCCTCTGGAAGTTTTGGGAGCTGACAGTGACAGTCCCTCTCTGCTATGTTAAACTGGATGGGAATCCTTGGAAAGCTATCAACTTCAGTCTTGTTTCCATATCAAGTAGTAGCATGAAGTGTGCTTAAGCACATTGTGAATGTGTAAAAATAGGAACTGATTGATACAAAACCTGCTTCTGATGATGTGGTAATTGATTTTTTTTTATAGTAAGTCGGGAGTGCTTTTTGTGTACTGGAGCATTAAACTTGCATAATATTTGGCCTTGTGACAAGTCCTGTGCATGTAATTTAGAGCCATATAGGGATGTTCTCAGTCTTGAACCACTTGATTCAATACCACCTTTCATATCATGAATGTAGCATTAGTAATTTAAAGAATTTGTGAGCCTTGTGGCCTGAGCGTGAACTGGAAGTGATAAGGACTATTGATATGAATGATGTTAGTAACTCTGGTTATAAATCAGGCTTGGTTTCTATGCAGTGCTGTGTTTAGTACCCATAGACTGGAACGCCAGATCTGGCCTGAGTTTATATACATAGGTGGGAAGCCTGACAGATCAGTTTTATGTGAAAAGCAACATACAGAAATAGAGAGGATATGGACTAACCTCCTAGAAGCTGCTGTCTGGTAAGCATTTTAGACAGACTTTTCAGCCACTGGTAACTAGAAGTGAACCTGCCTGTCAGTACAAATTCAGTGCCACTGTCAATCATGAAACGTCTACTGGCAGAGGAAAAGAAATTGTGCTCCCTTGTCTGCCTTGCTATAATGCAAAGCGGAGTAGTCATAAAAATTATTTTGGGAAGTGCTACACTAGCTGCTGTCCTTTGATTTTTGTTCATACTTGGGCAACAACAAATTGGTTAAAACTGGGACGTCGCAGAATCTCTGTCCCATCCAGAGTAGAAGAAAATTTTCAGCTGCAGCATGGGGCAGCTTCTGAGAGTAGCAGAGCTGCATACAGCATGATTTATATACGGTATGAGCTGCATACCTTTCAGTGTTTCACAAGTGCTGTAGGTTCTTCCCTAATTTTCTGTGAAGAGAAGATTAAAGGACATTTATGGGATCTCTGTTTGTTCCTTTATGTCACACAGTTGGATTGCAGGTGGGTAATGCACTCTGATTGCTTCCCTAGAACTTGAACTTAGTCCTGAGCTTTTATTTATCCATTCATTCCCGCTGTTAGATACTTCTCTGTTCTCTTTAGCAGCAGTTTGTTTAACAAAAACAAAAATCCCCAAACCCTGACATCTTTGATTTTCAAATTTAGTATTATTTTTTTCACTAAAACTTGTCTAGGTTTAGTTGTGTACTGTGAATAATTTCCAGGAGAGCTGTCTTAGTAAATGTCCATATATAAACATGTCCTAAAATGATCTCATGATTACCACGAGATCCTAACTTTTTCCTGAGGATTCACTTGTCATTGTGCATGAATCAAGGTGCTTTTTTACCTAGGTTTTGTTCTCATCTTTCCCTTAGGGAAGAAACAGCACTCTGTGTTGACAGAGTTATAACAAGCTGTTTAGTTAACAACAAAACACGGTCCGAGGGGGGTGTCTGGATCATCTGCCAGTGAGGCAGAGGGACGTGCTTAGCATTTCCAAAAATCAAATTTTTCTAGCTGAGGTGCAAGTTTCTAAGTCTGTTTAAAAGGCTTCAACTCAGACCTCCTAAGTATGGTATGCTGACTATGGATCATAAGTAAACTCTATTAGCTAAAGAACTTGCCTTAATGCAGAATTAGTTTCTTAAAGCTTGAAATGTCATCTCTACGCATTTCTCTCCACTCTCATAGCCATCAGAGATGCACGCTCCAGCTTCAGGTCCTGCAGCTCCCTGGTCCTAACACAGTTCCTCTGCCCTGCTGATGCCCGAGCGTGAGTTTGCAGCATGGCAGAACAGGTTGGGCTGTTATAGGAAGAGTTATCCAAAGCCTGGATAGGCAAATGTACTTTTCCACCCAGAGTCTGCTGTGGTAGCACAGCACACCTGACTGCAGAGGTGTCAGTCCCAGAGATAGATGGGAGGATCTCCCAGCATCCAGCAGGTCAGGTGGAATTGCATTTGTGTTGCATAGAGCCACGATGATGAAATATGAGAACAGGAGAGACACAGGCTGGTGACTTCCAGGTGTCACACGCAGAGCAGATCACCTGCCATTCCCTACTGCTGCTGTTTTTTCCAGTTTCTTTTTCATCCCAGTAACAACATGAAATACCACAGGCTCTTGGGTTAGATTAGGTGATGAGGGGCATAGCTCAGCATGTCTGAGCGTGCCAGATGTATTTTGGGCTCTAGAAAGAAGTGTCCTACAAGATTTAGTCTGTATTTAGTCACTGGCCTGCTTTGCAGGATGTTTTGCATTTCTGAAAACTTTCTTAGCAGAGATGTGCCTTTTTTTCCTCTCTTTTTTTATAAGCATTTAAAATCTCTTACCATTTTTTAAGGTTGCAAGTAGTAGCACCTAGCCATTCAAGGGCAGCCTACGTGTTAATTTTTAAACAGGTGTTTATTCCTGTTTTCCTTTTGATTTCCATCTTCTTAAAGACACAGCCTGACCGCTGCTGTGCTGTTGCTTGTGCCAACACAGTGGACACATCAAGCTGAGCCTCTCAAGTTTTGGAGGAAGCTCTATTTTGAACCATCACCTTGCATAAAATGACAGGAGGGGTGACTTCTTACTTAAGGCATCCTTTCTCCTAAGGCCATATATCCTATTTCACAGGGAGGGAGTTTATGTAGCTGCCTCTCTGTGCCGCTTGCCAAAAGCCCTGCTGACAGTCTTTTGGAGACTCTTTGGCCTTCATGAGGCCGTTTAGGAGCACACATACACACACTTGAAGTCTTAATTTCTTTGGGACCATCTGGAGGAGTTCTCCCCACCCTCTCCCAGGGAAGTTAATAAAGGCAGCCTTGTGACTTAGTGGTTTATTTTGGAAACTGCATGAACTCGCTGTGGCTGGAGGAGCCAGATTTGGCAAACATTGTCCCATGAATTCTGTTGTGGTGGGGGAATGTCACAATCCCCCTGCTCTTTCTTATCCCAGGAATTGGGTCACCACAATAAATTGGTAGGTTGGTAGATAAGTGGAGAAAAGACAGATCTCTATTGGGAATAGGGGTGTGCTTTCATCTAGCTGGTCCAAAGAAATGGGTCTCCTATAATCGCAGAGTCTGTGGATGCATGCGTGGACCTCAGTCAGCTTTGCTCATTTTCAGGAGAAGAAACTGGGGCACTGAGGCTGACTTGGCAAAGGTACTGTGGAAAGCCATGCAGGATGAAGAATTTAATCATTAATCTCCAGGATCAAGGAAGGACCTTAGCCCAGCATTTCATCTCCTAGCAAAAATCTGATATGCATAATAGAAATTTTTTAGCAAATGCTTTTAGTGGGGTTTTGTCTTCATTCACAGGCAAACAAGTGCTAACTATAATTGTTTCTTCCAAATATCATTAGCCTTTTCGGTTTCTGTCAAGCCCTTTTCCACTCAGTGGGCTGAGTGCTCATGAATTATAAAAAAGCAACAAGTCTTCAAAGAGAAAACATGCTTTGGTGCTTCGTTTTCTCATGTTATCTCATAGTATAAAAATCCTTATACAAATGTTTTTAGCCGTTAAGACCTTATGAAATGTTATTTTAGAGTGTAAGGCATTCAAGGATTGATGCCTGCTCCATGTCTGGAAAAGACTGGAGCAACAGTTGTTCAGTCAGTTTGGAGCCTGCATAAAAAAAGAGAGACATCTTTTTTTTTGCTGAATATGTATATGTACAGAAAGCATCAATCCTTGACATCAGTTTAAGAGGTTTCTAGGAAACACTTACAGATAGATGTGTTATTTTCCTCTTGGTTGTTCTCAAGGATACAGCACCTCAGGAATATGCAAAATCTCTTTTAATTTTACTGTTATTTCAGGGGTTTCAGAGACCCTTCCTCCTTGCTACCACAGGACCTATATTGCATTTGAGTCACTGACAGAAATTGAGCATGATCTTAAAACTGTGCATGTGGGAATAGTGTATGAAACTGAAGTGACTGTGGGGAAATGGAGTGAGCAGGAAGTGGGCTAAGAGCTTTAATCTGACATCCCCTGCTCTCAAGAAGTGCTTCTTAAAACAGCACTTCTGGAGTTGGCTCATGCATAATTGCTGCTAAATGTTCCTTTAACTCCACACCATAGGACACCTTTGTGGTGGCCGGAAACAGAAGAGAATTAGCCCTTGAAGGAGGCAGGTGGTTTGGGAAATTTGCTTCTAGCTTTTGTCCATCTTCATATCACTGTGGACCTTATCGCTCTGTTTAACACTCTTTTGGATGATGAAGGTTGTTTTTTTTTTTTTAATTCCCTTTCTCCTTGTCCATTTTTTGCTTTGAAAGAACTTACTCTTCTATCAGACTGAGAAATATGTCATTCAAAAGGCGGTCATAAAACTGAAACTGTCAAAATAAATACTCAAAGTCATCTATGACAATAGTTTGAATATAATAACTGTTAGTAGTTGGTAACTATCCATAGGAAAAAACCAGAGAGTTCAAAGTTTCCGTTGCACCTTTTTCATAGATTTCTCTAAACCAGTAGGGATACATGGAAATATTGAAATTGTTGTGCTGTTTCAGTGACTGAAAGGCTGTAAGGAAATTGTGTTGTTACTGCATGGGATTTGATAACAGCCACAGATGATTATTAATGTTCTTCAGAGTATTTTCAGTATATATAAAATAATTTTTCAAAAGAGCGTATCCACGGCTGCAGCTGATAAAATATTGAGAGCTCTGCTGAGATCTGTGGAGCTAGGTGTTATTTATCAGCTGGGCATCAGGCTGTATGGTATGGTCTATGTACTGTATATGTTTTATATTCACTAGGTGCAAAAAGCCAAGAGGAATCCTCCTACTAGAAAGAGGGCTTATTGCTCTGCTTTGTAAATTCAACACAAACAAAACTTCCAAACTTTTTAAATCCTTCTAAATTGCTCGAAATGTTTTCTTGGTCAGTGATACTGTAAGAAACATATTGCTTTGGAAGTGACCTAATTTGAATCTTTTCTGAATTGCTTTATGATTAGAGCAGTCACATGCTGAGGTAGGACCCCATTAGTGGGTTTAAATCATCTGTTTACTTCTGAAAACGCGCATTGTTATGAGCTCTGCTGAGTATTCCCCCCCTCCTTTTTTTTTTTTTTATTTTTTTTTTTTTTTTTTTTTTTTTTTTTTTTTTTTTTTTTTTTTTTTTTTTTTATCTCTGTTGCAGGACAGAACATCGCAGCCGTACCGGTTTGGAAGCAAAATATGGAATGTGTTTCACTGCTGACCGAAGGCAGCCAAATGAACAGTATTTATAGTAGTTTGAAAATCAGCAGTTAGCAGTTTCTTCACATTCTAACACTACCCAGCACTTTCCAGAGAGAACTCATTGTTTACAAGAAATCTGCTTTCCAAATCCGTTGCGGTGCCCTCCAGCCTTGACTATTAACTATTTGCAAAGGGGAAGCTAATCTACGGTTTGGGGAAAGATGGCAATGGATGAGTACCTGTGGATGGTCATTGTGGGTTTTATCATTGCTTTTATTTTAGCTTTTTCGGTTGGTGCAAATGATGTTGCAAATTCTTTCGGGACGGCTGTGGGCTCTGGTGTTGTTACTTTACGCCAGGCTTGCATTTTGGCTTCAGTTTTTGAAACCACTGGCTCAGTATTACTGGGAGCAAAAGTAGGAGAAACGATTCGGAAAGGTATCATTGATGTTAACCTGTACAACAACACTGTCCCGCTGCTGATGGCAGGAGAAGTGAGTGCAATGGTTGGTAAGTAATAATTTCCTATTTCAAGTAACGTTTGTTGTGTGTTTGTCACCCTGCTCGTCGTGAACATTGTTAATTAAGTCTTCCCATCTTCTGGACCTGCACATCTGTTTTTGTGTGAATGCAGGGGCCTGTATTCCTTTTTAAGTCTCCTATGTTGTTTTTAAATGCTTCTAATTTACATTTTTCAACGATTCAGCCATTTAACTAATAGATGAAAATAAATGTTTAACACAATGGATCCTATTTATATATAAGGTACTGAAAAAAATTATTTTGGAGATTTTTTTGATGTCAAATGGAAAATATAAAAGCATAGTATTTGTGTCTGTGCAGAAGATCCTACAGAATCAGCAGTTTGCAATGAGTATGTATGAGATGGAATCCTTTTAAAAAATGTTACAGAAAATCCAAAAACATTTGTGTAAACTGGTTGCCTAGCTGAGTGATTGCAATTAATCCTACACTTCGCCCTTGCCCACGGCAAAGCTAAGGGAGCAGTAAAGATAATCACACATTTAAAGGTCTTTTAAGTTTTTCTGACCCAAACGACAGCATGTCAGTACCTTAGAGTCTGCCCCCGTGCTTGAGTTTTTAGTTAACTAAATCTCTGTTCAGAACAAACAGCATATTCCGAGGTAAGTAACATTAAGCCGCGGTATTTACTCTTTGTTTATATGCAAGAGGCTTTGTGGGCTTTTAGAGAGCTCCCTCAAGGAGCAAACCTGCTTTTAAAGAGCAGGAGGCAGCAGGGAGGAAACCCTTTAAGTGTGGGAGAGGGGCCAGCCCTCCCACCTCTGTCTGACAGGCTGCTGATATCCCGTGACAGGGTGGTGTGATTTATACAAGCATCGCAGCATCATCCTGTGCTTGAAAGGGGTGTTCCACTTGAAGATTTTCTTCCTTAAACCTACTTAAACCTGACCTAAATATTATTTCCACCTACCCCTTCTAACCTCCTCACACTTTTTATGCAAGACCTGCACATGAGGTAGGTGAGTCTGTGCAGAGATCTACTACATGTGGTTACTTTCCTGTTTTCCTTCGAGAAAGGGGAAATTTTAGCGCTTTTAAAAAATTATTTTTTAAAAAAAAATTTAATGGATCAAAATGGACATTGAGTGACAGTTTCTGGAGTTGGCAGAGTTGGCTTTGTGTGCCTGAGAGCGTGGAGGTAGTTCTCTTGGTTCTTTGGCTGCTCCTGAGCCTCCTGGAGGTTGGCCACTTTTCCTTGCCCAAGGGGAAGAGGGTTTAGTTAGCAAGAAATCACTGCTGGGACCGCAGCCACTTCCACGGATGGTCCCACCTTAAACCACCTCAGGTGCTCTTGGACTCCTTCCATCAGTTCCTCTTTCCTGATACCTTGCAAGGTCAGCTGCAGGTTTCTGGTCTTTCCCTCAAGGTGTAGGGTGGCTTTTTAGCACCATTCCACTTGCATCTTTTATCCTTGTGCTTGCTGAGATAGCTCTGTCTTCTCCCGTGGGCGTGAGCCAGGAGCAGTTCACACCATCTGAAATGTTGAGTGACCTGTGTGTTCTTGGTACTCGTGATTCCCATTGAAGGAAGGGTCCGTTTTCTTTTCTGTATCTATTTCTGGTATCCTGATCCTGGCAGGACAAAGTTTTAAGTCTCAGATACCCCCTGCAGAGGCAACTGGCCAGAAGCTCAGAGAAAACAACTTATTTGCATGCTTATTTACATAAGCCTGTGTGAACTTCATGTTCAGTTGCATTCCCTTCCTCCAGTAGGGGCATTAAGAAGGAATTCCACATTTTAAGTCTCAGAATTAATCACAAGTTACAAAATGCAGATTTCAATTTTTTTTTCTCAAATCCATCTTCAGCTTTTCTCTGGATGTATGATATTTTTTTCTGTGTTTTCTCTGAGCCGTCTTGGATGTTTTCTTTTCCTCTTTCTGTTTTTGCTCTACATTTTCCCCCACCCTGTTCTCTCATGCCTCATGATCATGTTTTTGCAAATGGATTTAGCTTCTGAATTTCAATGAGGCTTAAATGAGTCAACAGTCTGGGAGAGACCAAAAGTCACTGTATCCTCTTTCCAGATGTTGATGGAAGATCCTTTGATGCTTGCAGCAAACACCAGATGCAATTTTCAGGTCGACCTTCTCTCCTAAGAGAAAAGCAAGCAGGAAGTAATGGGATTAAAATTTTAGAATGTAGCATTTTGTAGTAATTTATAGCATATTAAAATGTTGTTTACTAGGCAGATGAGAAGTTAAGGACTGTTGCTCTTGGGGGTAAATTGTAGTATTTCCCCAGCATTAATTAATTGTCAGGTTATTGTTAGGACTTGCCTGTGTGTTGTTCTAGAAGTTCTGGTGTGAGGTGAAGTCAGCAGCTGCTGTGAGCGAGGAGATGCCACCAGCAGAGAGGACATCCCAGTCAGGATTAGCAGAGCCAAGTACTAATCTAGTCCTGCAGGCGACGTGGTATTTGATGGGGGCTCACGGCTGGCACAGAGCACCAGAGCCTCAGGAGAATGGATGAGGCAGGGGAGCATGAAACACACCCTGGCCGAAAGCTGGTGCAGGCAACTCCTGGTCAGGGCCGTCCGCAGCCAGCCCTCTGTCTTTAGGGGATATTAGCTGAGAGGAAAAGGTGTGGGCCATGGTGTCAGCAGGCATGAAGAGTCTGAATTTGGGACTCTGTGACTGGCCTAGTGAGATTCCTGCTTCCTAGGTTAGTTTTGCAAAGGTAAGGATTGGGAACATATGTTTTATGTTAAAGAGGAGTTAAATCTTTGATGTAGGTAGTTAAAGCACTGCAAGTCCCAGAGGAAAGTCCTGCTCTGGCATCATTTGTATTTTCTTCTGTTCCTTAATCTTCTTTAGATTATGCATTGTCCTTCTCAGAACATCCACTGGTCCTCCACCACCTTTTTCTTTCTCTCCTGTTTGTTTTCAATTGAGCAACCTGGTCTAGTGGAAGGTGTCCTTACCCATGGCACAGGGTTTGGAATTAGATGATGTTTTAAAGTCCCTTCCAACACAAACCATTCTATGATTCTATGAAGGTAAATAAGCAAGAAATAGTTCCATACTCCCTCTATTTCCACTGACAAAAACCCTCCAGTCTTCACTAGACATTTGCCATGCAGCTGTGGCATTTTCCATTTTTTATACTGAGTATTTTGTAATTACATATCTATGGTTGGTTTATCTTTTTATTTGGCTTCTTTCAGATGTAACCATCTGATTTCTCCTTCTCCTTACTTCCACTTGCTGGTCTCTAAGTTCATGTCAAAGGTTTCAAAGTGTTTTTATTTTAGTCCTGGGGAAAAGAAGCCAAAAAATTAAAGAGCAGGTGTTCCTTGATTGATCTAGAATTTCCACTAGCAAGAGAAGTAACAGTTGTTTTGGGTTAGTACGCGAGGAGAGATCAGTTTTACAAACTGGTTGACTTCCAAATGCAGCCACATATGATACCAGCAAATCACTATTTGCAGATGGCTCTGTTTCAAGACCTTCAAACCATCTTCTCATGTTGGAATTGAGGATGGAGGTTGAAACTTTGGGTAATCTGCCAGCGTTAAGTTCAGCGACCTTGCTTTATCACCCATGTCTGCTGCAGATCTGTTAAGAGAGGTGGCACGGGCCAGAAAATCCAGGATCTCTTATGGCAGCCTGATTGCTGCCATTGGTGACTCTTAATACATGAAGCTTTAGTCTTAAGGCCATGAAGTAGTATGATGAAGATGAGATCTTTGTAAGAATTCTCTAATATTAGGTGAGGTCTACAGGAAGCTTTTGTTACTCTCAAAAGTATTTTGGTGTCCTGAGGTTAGTGCCACTGCAAGAGGAGCAGGGATCGTGTGTCTTTTGCAAAGTGAAAATGAGTCGGAGCATGGAGCTGCGTGCTCGAGAGCTTGGTGGCCAGCTGTGTCTGATCTAACACCTGAAAGTGGTGCTTGGGGTACTTCTTTTTCCCCATCACTCTTGGCCAGCATCCTTCCTGGATGTTTTGTTGGGACACCAGATGTTGCATTTCCTTTATAGACCATTAACCACCATCCCTTAGTTAGTTAGGTGAACTTATTTCCTTCTGCCAGGGGTGTCTTTGGCTTCTCCATGACTAAGATAAGCTTTTTCTGCAGTCTTGAATTTCTCCAGTGCAGCGATGAGCTGCAAATGAAGGCAGTGAGAGAGTCTTTATTCCCTCCTCATTCCATTTTTCCTATAGCAGACTGAATGGCTGTGTATCACTGAGATGAGGCATAAAATCTCTCTGCCCCACAATTTGAACCTTTCTCTGGTAGTATCCGTGTTTAGGAGCATGGGTAGTTCACTAGTGAAATGGTGAATACCTCTTCATACTGATCACTTGGAGGCTCCTGGGGTCAGCTGTCAAGAATGAGGTTTTCTGAGCTTGATGTACACTAGGAGCAGCTTGTGTACTTAACCAGACAGGCTGTAAATACTGAAAGCAGAGCTGTTGTGAACTGTAGGGAGCTGTTAGTCATAAACAGTCATAAGTAAGACGTAGCATTCAAAGCTGCTATTAAACTGTCTTCGTATCTGCTTTTAGAGACAGAACAGGAACAAAACTCTCTTTAGAAGATCTCTCTTACGTATGTGGAGTGTAGGCAGCACTTGTAAAAGAATGTGGGCACGTGGCAAAGAATTTTCTGTGTTACATTATTGTTGTTGTTGTTGTTAATACCATATGGTTCGTTTGTTTCTAGGTTCTGCTGTGTGGCAGCTAATTGCATCATTCTTGAAACTCCCGATATCAGGGACCCATTGCATTGTAGGTGCTACGATTGGATTTTCTCTGGTGGCAATTGGCACGCAGGGTGTCCAGTGGATGCAGCTTGTCAAGATTGGTAAGTGCTGCCTCCTTTTATGTGTGAGGGTATGTGAAACAGTGTGTGCTACCTGCAAAATACATTCCCAGAAATCTGCTTTGTGCTGATAGCACTCCCTCATTAATTTATTTTCCACCCCAGTCGTGTCATTCAGAAAATGCACTGGTGCCATGTTCATTAAGGGCTGCAGTGTGCCTCCAGTGGAGAAAGGGGTAAGACAAAAGTTGTACTTCTCCAGTGGTAAGCTGGGGACACACTGTCCCTCAAGAGACATGCTTCAAGGTGACATTCCTCCTCTTCTAATTCTTTTTGTGGTGGCTCATACTACCCTGTTCTTGCTCTCAACAATGTGAATGCTATCATGTGAATGCCCACAGTCATGTTTCTCCACCCACCACCTTCAGGGCATACGGCACGTTTAACTCACAGCCTCCCCTTGCCAAGATCAGTACATCCAAGCAGGGATGTGATGGAGTGTTTTGTTACTGTTTTGGAAGCCTTTGGAGCTTGAGGTGCAGCCTTAAAGTCTCTGTTGAAAGGATTTTGTGCTGAAGGCATGGAAATACATTTGGATTTTAGCAATACATGTATTTTTAAAAATTCTGTCAGTAGTAAAAGAGAGTTTTCAGTGGCGGCAGAATCAATGTTAACCATGCTGCAAACAATAAATCACTCTGGATGAGATTTCCAGAGTGCTGCCCTAATCTGGTTTTATTGAAATCAGTGGGAGCTTTGCCACCTACTTCAGTTAAATCGGTCCCGGACACTTGCAGTGCTGGCCTGCAAAAAATGTACACACATTATACATTACAGTTGATGCTTCTGTGGCATTTTGGAACTCGAGACTGTTACCCTGGGAGCAGCATGGCATCCTGCTAGATGCAGTTGCTTTCCACTTGCTTGCAACATTCATGATCATGGTGATTAGGAAATTACAGCGCTTTCTTGGTCTACTCTGATTCAAACTACAAGAAACTTTTCTGATGAATTTGGTTGCTAAACTTGCAAAATTAGCAGGAAATGCTTTGGCTGATGTTTCTAATGGTGCCTAGCATTACTTTGACTTTAATAAGTGTTGGTGGACATTGAGTTGCACCAGTTGTAAGTAAACATACAGAACATTTATTCCAGCTGTATAAGAACTGTTTTAAATTTATTGCTCATTAGCAATGTACTTAAACAGTATTCTTGCATAATAGTTATTTCAAGTTTCGTTCTTTCTTCAACACAGTTGCCTCTTGGTTTATTTCCCCACTGTTATCTGGCTTGATGTCTGGAATCCTTTTTGTGCTGATCAGATTCTTCATTTTAAACAAGGTAAAGAAATCTCACTACTGAAATGAGGGCTTAGTATGAAGGTTGTGTTTTAGCCTCCCATTTGAGTGCTGGCATTTCCAGAGTTGAAAGTTTGTGACCTCTTTTTGGACAGAAGGAAACCAGTCATTTTTGTGATAGCCTTTTGAGTTACACTTGCTCTTAGCAGTTCTGAAAGCTCACAGTAAGTAATCAGACATGTATTTGAGGCTTAGAAGGTGCTATGTGTTAACTAATATTGTATATTTTGTTTGGTCAGAGGATGGTACATTGAGGCTGCTTCTATGTTAGTACAAGTTTGCTGGCATTGACTTAGCCTCACAATAGCTGTTCTGATTGTAATTTAAACAGAACAGTCCTCCCTTGAAGATACTCTCATTGGTGTTTTTAAGTTGTGAAATTTTAAGCCTTGGTTTTCCAGCACATCAGACATTAGAAGATGGGCATCTGCCTATTTTGTGGATTCTCAAGAAACCTGAATCAATGGGTTTTAGTGACCTGAGGTAACATCAGTCCATATATCTCCAGTGCAAAAGATGACTTGCCTGCCACCCAGCATGAACTGGAAACTTGAACACTTTTATCTGCCTTTTCCACTTCTCTCACACTTGTTGTTATGCTTAAATGGGGAAGTGCAGTGCATGACAGTGACCTAAAATAAGGGACACTATATTAGCAGTTATACAGGGAACCTAAATAGATGAGGGATTAATTCTTCTGTTATAAATAGCACCACCTGTAACCTCAGCTTCATCGTTCTTCATTTCTGCTCTAAATAAATGTCGATGATAAAAACAGATGATAGATTTGATCAGATTCAGCTTTGGATAAAAAATAACTCAAGTTGCATAAAAGATGAGGAAAGGTTCCACTATTGTATTCAAAGCCTAGCAACTTAAGAAATTAGTCATCAAAATCACGTGAACTCTGGTATTAAAGCCACATATTTAAGCATTCAAGAGGCAGAAAAGGTTCAAGTTAAGGAAACTGCCTCCCAACTGCCATGTGTGCCATTCACTAAGTAGTAAGATCTGTAGAGCTTCTGGCATAAGCAGGTAGTGACTTCTGTGCACGCATAAAAGAGGAGCAGCTTTCTATCTTGTGAGTCTGTGGCCTGTTATAGGGCTCCATGCCCTTGCTAGGGGTGTCTGTGAGTAGCAGCTGGCCCTGCAAATACAGCCCATCTGCATCACGCTTTGGGACTGGGGCATAGCACAGGGCGGCCACAGCCTTTTCTCAGCTCCCTTTTATAGCTCATGGCAGCAAGAAACAAAACCAAATTAGCCAGCCTTCAGCTTTGCCAGGCTCTTTGCAAACACGTGGAGCCCCTCAAAAGGCCAAAGCAGTCCCTCACAAAGGCTTTGTCTGTGGCTCTCACGGTGCGTTTCCGCTGCACCGTCAGCTGAGTCTTTCCTTGTGAGTATCGAGAGCACGAGAGCACAGCGGGCAGCAAATACGGTGCCATGCTGAACACTGGCTGCTCACTTTGTGTCTGTTACCTGTTTAATACAGCCAGACACTTGGGATTTCAGAGATTTCTATTAGCTGGTAGGAAGTCTGTCTTCTCTGCCGGGCTGTCTCGGTCGAAACGGAGAGCTCAGGAATATGGTTTTGGGATGGATGCATTGCACTGCTGCTTGTAGCACTGGTCCAAAACATCAAAACCTTCTCCTGCTTGGCATCCTTCAGTCGTGCTAAGTGAAAGGGGCTCCTCATCTTGGACATAAAATAAATGAGAACACACTTGCAGAAAGAAACCTGCCCCCAGGTCACTCAGCAGGTCTGCAGCTGACCGGAAAGTATGTAAAATGTGTCCCGGGTTCCCTTTAACAGTGTCAAGGTTCCCCAGAATATTGGTACTTGCCAGGACCAGCATTGTGGATTTGGGTGTAACCAGGCAGGTCGCCATCCTTTCCTTGACATCCGAAAGCTTTACCTGCCTGTAACTGACTCAGGAGCACGTGTTTTCCACATGACGTTTATACAACGTCAGATTAAGCTGACGTTAATCTGCTGCAAAATCCAACTAATGTTTCCTTTTTTTCGTGGTTTCTGTGCAGGAAGATCCTGTGCCCAATGGTCTCCGCGCACTCCCAGTGTTTTATGCTGCTACCATAGCTATTAACGTGTTTTCCATCATGTACACTGGGGCACCAGGTGAGTGAGTTGGGGGAGGCATGGGAGGGAGGCTTCCCAAAGTGTGTAAGGATGCTCTGCCAGTGTCACCCAGACACCACAGGGTTATCTCCTGCCTTAGGAGTTAACGAGGGCAAAAGTAAATCATTCACCTCCCCACATGCTTCTGTTTGTGCGTGTGTTTTTGTGACACCCTCCTGATCGCTCTGGTCAGTGGGGAAGAGTGCACAGCTAGTAAAAAGATCCCTCTTTAGAGGGAGGGAAATTACTGAGATGCGGCTTTGGCGTCGTAAATCTGAGCCCATGCTGGGCTCTCAAAGGTATTCTAGGTTTGTGCAGCAAGGAGTGAAGGTGCAGAGCAGGGTGGGAGAGCAGGTGCTGTTTGCACTCAGTGTAATGCTGTCACTCCACTGATATCAGCGGAGTCTCTCTTCTGGCAGGTCTGGCTCCAAGACTGTTATTTAAATTTACTTCTTTATTTCCCTTTGATGATAAGAAACCCCAAGCCTGCTTCTTCATTGAATGCATCTTCTTTCTTTGGTATTGTGTTTTGGTTGCAACTCGGTAGAAGGAAATGAAGTTGAAAGACTTTCTATATTTGTATATTTTATGTGCTCTTACATATTTGTGTTTATTCATATGTATATTTTAATTTTAATTTTTATATTATTTGGATTTATATATTCTTGTATTTGTGTATTTATATTCTCACATTTTATGTTTATGTATTTGCATTTATATTTTTGTAGTTTACTGAAGTATTGTACATTTAAACACGCACTTTTAGCAAAAAGGTTCAGAACAAAGATGTTCAGTGATCTCAACTACTTTGTTGAAGACTCTGGTCATTGAATGTTATCTTTAGGTTAGATTATTGTCCAAGAGCTATGAACAACCAGGCAATTGAAGGTAGGGTCCTGAACATGACCCTGAATTAAGAAAGCAGGCTTAGAAAGTGACCTTTTTTTGAACGGAAATATTTCTCTAAAATCCAACACACTGCATGTACTATATAAATGCAGTTGGTAGACCCTACTCCATAGCATAGCATTACTGGAATTAATAAAGAATGTGAGACATTCCCAATTTGGAGATAACATAACTATTCCTCTCAAGTCTAATTGGCTGTGTATCCAATAAATCAGCTGTATAACTCACATTTCCTCATTAGTTGTACTGCAGAAGTAGGTCAGGCACTCACAGTGACTCATTAAGCAAAATAAATTAAATAAGAATCTTAATGTCTCTTCTGTTTCAGCTTAGCAGTCCCTACAGTGTGTGAATAAAAAGGTGGGACTCCATTTTTGATACCAGGGAAATACATATTTATTCTCCAAGGCCTCTGTTCTGGCAACATTTACTCACAAGGATGAATTAATCATGTAGGTTTCAAGATAGGCAATGTATACATGGGTTTGAAAGATCAGGGTCCAAGCTTTTTGTTCATCAAGAGTGGGATTGTTTCATTGAACAAGTGCAAGGATCTCTGTTGGGGGAATAATTACAGAAACATGAATTGTTGATGTCGCTGTGCCTTGCAGGATGAAGCCTCAGCTTTGGAGCGCTGCATTAACCTAATATTGTAAGCAAATAAGGGCTTAGGGTAAGCTAAGCATCAGGCTTTATGGAGCAGAGCAAAGGTCAGGTGAACACTTACCCTAATGGGCAGTGTGGCTCAACATGCATTCATGTATAAAAGCACTGCAAACTTGTTTTAGCAGCCCTGATGTGGCAGTTTTACCCTTGGCTCTTTTGGAAGTAAGGTCACAGTGGGGCAAAAGGAAACTGGAAGACTAAACCTGCGAATGTTTCCATGTCAACTATACCTTTAAAACCTGCAGTAACTGATAATATGTTAAAAGCCATCAGCTCCTTCATGTTGATTTTGACTATATTGTGAACACTGTCTTTTCTGCAAAAGACTGATCTTCCACTGCCTGGAATAATTAAGTCATGTTAATTTATGGCTAGCTTGGGTTTTGTTTCTTTTGTCTTTACAGTACTGGGACTGATACTGCCAATGTGGGCCATTGCTCTAATATCATTTGGCGTGTCCTTAGTATTTGCTGTCTTAGTCTGGATTTTTGTGTGTCCCTGGATGAAGAGAAAAATAGAAAGTAAGTAGTTATTTGATGAAATGTGAGTGATCTGAAATCATGGAAAATTACATTTCAGAGGTGAAAGTGCCCTTGAGAGGTCGCCTAGTTCAGTCCCCACCCACAGGCAGGATGTGCCTAAACTATTCCTCATGTATTTGGGTAATTTGCTCTAAAAATCTGCAGTGGTAGAAATTCAAAACCTTGTTAGGCAAGCCATTGCAGTGCTCACTTTCGGAGTCTAGCAGAAACAGGAAAATAAAACCTGGAATATAATCTGGTTTATATTTTATTAAGAAAAAGTTAAATAGAAAAAACCTGTCAGAATGATCATCTTTAAGTGACTGTTTTAACTTTACAGTAAGTTGGGCTGATCACAGCTTTTAGCTTTACAGTCGTTTGCTTGTTTGCTTTGCTACTCTCAACAAATACATTGTTTAAAATGCAGAGGAGAGTTTCAGGTTTCATTAATAGATGAACAGCCCAGCGTTTTACTTCAGTTACCTGCTTGGGTGAATTTTATAGGAAGAAACAAAGGTGTGGAATTTTCACACATGAACTTAGTAAAGATAAGTGTTAGAAATAAATAGTGTGTGTATGAAATGAAGCTTGGTTATTGTAGCCAAGTTAACCTATGCTTGAACGACGCGAACAGTGGAAACTTAAGTAACAAGTGCTATAGGTTGGGTTTAACATTACAGTACTGTTATTCCCTTAGGCCGCTTAAAGAAAGATGCTGCACTGTCAAGGATATCAGATGAAAGTCTTGATAAAATTCAAGATGAAGAAACACCAGTCTTTAAAGAGCTTCCTGGTGCCAAAGCATCTGATGAGAGCACAATTCCCCTTACTGGCTCAGTTACAGAAGCTGCTGGGGCATCAGATACTATTGCAAATGGAAACCATCCACGTGTACCATATGGTAAGGAACTAAGACAACTTAGACAGTTTGTGCTCCTCCTGTTTCAATGAGGTTTCTTAACTGCAAGTAGGTCTCTGCTGTAAATAGCAAATTAGTGTTTGGAATTTCCATCTCTGATCTCTTTTCAGTGCTTGTTTGGAAAGATGCTCATTTACAAGTGACATTTTCTGGAGAGGACGTAAAATCAATTACATTTTGTTTGGCTGTATTTCAGTTTTAGAAACAGCTGAAAAAAAATTACTTGCCTTTTTGCGTTGCTTTACTTTGTATTCTTAATGGTGTTTCCATCCTTTCAAGCAGTGGAAAAATACAGAGCACACAGATTGCTGATGTATGAAGGTTAAATTCAGCATAAAGATGATTAGCATACTACAACAGGAGATGAAAAGATTTGGGCTTTAGTTGACAAATGTACGACCATTTGGAGCGTGTCCACTAGAACAATCTCACACATTGTTTTCAGAACATATATTTGTAAGAAGTAGGCTTGTGTGCATAAATCTCTTTCTGTTCTGCCGCGTGGTGGGATCACCCCCCTCCACTTAGCGGTCTGCTGATTTTGGTATCACTTTGCTAACATCTACAAAGCCCTGTAATTTGGTTAATAAATGCTTAATATATTCAACTGATTCTTACAAAATCAAATAAGTCATGACGTGGAGCCCTTAGCGTGTGTGCTTCCAGTTTAAAAATAGCTAAACCCAGTTCTGGATGTTGCACAGTGAAAATCCGGGAAGTCAGGAAATGAAAAAGACAGTTTCTTCAGAAATATTACTTGTGATACATTTTGATATGTCTCCTACAGTGTATGCTAACATTAAATGTATACAGTGGGAATAATCATCATCATGTTCATAGAGCTTGTATATAGAAAATGTTGCAATAGCTAAGGAAATACTTCTGCAGAACGTGACCTTTTTTGCTTTGTTTCTTTTAAAATTATTTTTTAAAAGCTATGTAAATGTCTCCTAAACAAACGAGTATGAATGAAATGTCTCTTAAACATTTAAGTCCCGGTATGAAATTGCAGTAAACCACATTTCAGAAATCCTAATTATTCCTATTCAATGTAGCCAAAACCTCAGAAAAAGTAGAGCTTGCTTTACAAGAAAAGAATTTTATGGAAATTTACTTTTTCAAAGAACCTGAGGATTTAACCATGAAGTACCACATTCAAATAGCTGATCCCAAGTGACTTGCTGCAGGTTATACGGCATGTCTGGGGGGACTCAACACTGGAACAAAGCTCTTTTTGCACAGAAGATGAGAAACTTTATTTTTCAGTGAATTGAATCTCAGCTTATTCACTCCATGTAGTGCAAACTGATCTTCTTTGTCCTGTATTCTCAGATGGTGGCCACATTATTGTCTTGTGTTGGAGGAAGGGGGCTTTTGTATTGCATTTTGTGTAAATAAAACCTCTAAATCTCTCCCTTTTTAGGAAGGGCATTTTCAGTGACACACACCTCAGTGAAATCACCTGTTTCCAATGGCACCTTCAGCTTCGATGGCCACGTGAGGAGCGATGGCCACGTTTATCACACTGTGCACAAGGACTCAGGTTTATACAAAGACTTGCTCCACAAAATCCACCTGGACAGGGCCAACGATGAGAGGCCCACTGCAGAAAACAACTACAAACTCTTACGGCGCAACAACAGCTACACCTGTTACACTGCTGCTATTTGTGGCATGCCTGTGCATTCCTCCTTCAAGGCAGCAGATACTTCTGCTCCAGAAGACAGCGAGAAGTTAGTGGGAGACACCGTTTCCTACTCCAAGAAGCGAGTCCGCTATGACAGCTACTCCAGCTATTGCAACGCAGTGGCTGAGGCAGAGATTGAGGCGGAGGAAGGTGGGGTGGAAATGAAGTTGGCCTCTGAACTCGCAGATCCTAACCGGCCCCCCGTTGAGCCTGTGGAAGAGGATAAGGAAGAGAAAGACACATCTCAGGTCCATCTACTTTTCCACTTCCTCCAGATCTTGACAGCCTGCTTTGGATCCTTTGCCCATGGAGGCAATGATGTCAGGTAAGAGAACGAGATCTCACAAACCAGCAATTTTAAGTATGTGGAGAGAGGTTTGACAGCTTGGCTGGTTGGAAAGCACATTCATTTCTGCAGGTAGATGATCACTGGGGCTGTGTTTTACAAAGCATGTGACATGAATGTCCCTGGTGCTTTCCTGGAGTTGCACTGCTTAGTCCATAGTTTCTTTTCTTCTCAAGGGTAAAATCTTTTTTATTCACTGCTAAATAATTGTTGAGTAATTAGTTTAATTTAGGTTTATTTTTGGCAATCTTGGAGGCATTGAGACTCCCCCCAACATTCAAGACACTGTAAAAGCAAACAGGACAGTCCCAGCCCTGTTGAATTTGCAACCTATTTTAACTGCAAAATCAGAAACCTTCAACAGATGAGAGGTTTTATACTATTTTTGCCATTGGATGAATTTCATCTCTTGTCACACAGCACCTCACCATCTTGGTGGCATGTGGCTGAAGGGCAATTTGGGTGGGTTTTCTGTGTCTCTGGGAACATTGTGTATTTTTCCTTTAGGATTTGGCTGGACTGCCTCTTCCCTAGACCTGGAGTGATCCATTTGGTATTTGATAGACACTTTTTCCAGTATCATGATAAGGTCCCCTGAGAAATTCTCTCAAGTGGCTTGTTGAGGCAGCTGTCCTTTTTTGGGTTGTGGCTGGGGCTGTACTGAGTCCCCTTCCTGCTGGACCCTTGCCATGTTAGCCATGCCCTGACGGTGTTGGTTTTGGTGTTTTCAGCAGGACTTTACAGTGTTCATAATTTTTATCGTCCTCCTTAGGCTTCTGGGCAAACCCTGGCCCGCTCTGCAAGGAGAACACTTATTGCTCCTCGCTCTTGTCAGCCACCCAATTTAACTCATAACTCATCGTGAAAACACTTAAAAACATGTTTCTTCATTCTCCATCCATCCAGCATCCTGGGAATTCAGAACAGGGCTTTCTGAAGAGCCTTTTGTACTTCCTTGGTATCCGCAGGGATCTGGCTCTGGGAAGGAGTCCAGAGTCCCCTCATGCTCTGGATCAGAGGGCAATGGTGCAGCTTTCTTTCCTCTCAGATGGTCTCTGTTGTTAAAGACCTCTGCTCTGAGCACACTGGCCAAGAGCAAAGACCCATGGAGGGGCCACTGTCGAAGCTCTGCAAGTGGCCAGCAGTGAGTGCTGAAAGGAACATAGGGATAAGAACAAAGACTGCTGGCATTTCTTGTAATGCACCCTGGGAAATACCAATGCAGAAGGTTCACAGCCTACCTCAGTAGGTGCCCCCGCTCCTTTATTCCCTGCAGGTGGGGCTTATACATACTTCTCAAGGACTCAAATGTTTATGCAAGCATCACTTGCATGTGATGTAGGAGGAAGGAGTAGTCGATTCTGTGAGAAGTGATCTGTAAGGATGCAGTTAGTTCAGAAATCAGATTTGGTCTCGACAGGAGCTGGCCAGGATGAAATACAAAGTTCAGACTCTGTTCTGTATGTGTTGTTGCATCTTACAGCCTAATTCCCTTAGAATTTTGCGTTTGGACTGGCTTGTTACCGTGGCAATATCCTTTCCTGAAAATTCATATGTTTTTAGTGTTTTTCAGATCCCTACTTCCGTTGGTGATCCTATCAAATTTTCCAGGAAGTATGTTTTTATTAAATGCTATTTATTCCAAAATCTCTTCTTAGGCTGAATTTATATAATTGCAAAACTAAAGAACAAGTCGGCTTCGTTTTGTCAAAGCTGGTAGAAAAGCAGGAAGATGGTCATGTGTGTAGGACTGGATAGGAACCCATCCTTGCAATTGTACTGAGTTCCAGCTAAACAATAAAATTAAAGACCCCTTTGTATGCCTAAAAGATTTAGTAGATAAAATTCTCTGGGAATGCAGATGTCTGTCCTGAGGATCATATAGCAGAGATGTTTTGCCAGTTTTGTCTACTGGAGCAAAAGATGTCTTGGCTCCTCCACATGTTGCATGAGGATCTGCAGAGCTCAAAAGGCAGTGCATTGTTTAAAAAATGATGCAGTAGAACCTAGGGGGTACCACAGCTTTCTGTTCACATTTCTGTAACAAAGTAAGCCCTGGCAGTCCATCTTCCACTGACGAGTGCCATCTTTTCATCTCCCTCCTTCGTACACTTTCCTTCTGCTCATTTTAGGTGCTGCTGTCAAGCTGTTTCTCTAATTTTTTTCCTCAGCCTTGAATCCTGTTGTTAAAATCCTGCTTTCCCCTGCATTTGGTTTTAAGCTCCTCACTCATGTATTTAGGATAGCACTTCCATTGTCCACATCTTTTTCTTTGGGCTTGACTCCAACATTTTCTTTACCTATTGTGGAACTTACTCTTGTGCCATGTTTTCTGTTTATTTTCCATCAGGCTGTTTGTTGGTATTTCTTGAAGGGAAGGGAGCAGATAAGAGGAGCAAAGAAAGAAAAATAAAAAGTCAATATGAAACTTAAAAGCTGCAGGTGATTGCAAGGTAAAGAGCATATTTAATCATGGGGCGTACAGTACAGACTGAACCGTGAT
>VZRR01002043.1:6397-16708 GCA_013398015.1 Oreocharis arfaki | reverse complement strand
TTTAATGTTACTTGAAAAATTCACAGGGCATAAAAGGAAAATCTCGGCAGACATTGCCTCATCTGGTGTCAAAACTGGTAATATTTGAGGCAGAACAGGGAGAAATAATCCATAAAGTTCCATCATTATTGGTTATCATGTGTTGTCAGCCACTGTCACGTTGTGATTTACACAGTGTTAATGTAATGCCATCACTGATACCAAAGGATCCAACAGCTGTACAGCACAGTGCTATGAGGAAATTGCAAAATCTTGCCATTAAACCTCAAAATGACATTTTTAGTAGCAACATCAGAATTTTAATGTCCCAAAATTAGTCTTCTTTCCAGGAGTTTTCAGCATGCTGTCTTATCAGAGAAATCACACCGCAATTAGCTTTCCCTATGCCCTGCACAATGTCAGGGAACAAATATTATCTTCCCCTTGCAACGTGCAATGCATTGATACTTCCTTTGAGCCTTAATTCACTTTTTTTTTCTCTTCCCCTCAATGAAGGCAGTGCTCCACTTACTGAGGAAGCAAATTACTTTTCCATTATAATGTAATGATGCGGGAGAGTGGTATGTTCTAACAATAGAAAATAAAATCTCGCTGTCTTTCTGAGCAAGAAAAACACTTCACAACTATTAGAAAATGCTATAAAGCAAAATAAAATTAGCTTCCAGTGGATATTGTGATAAATAACAAATTAATGCCAGAAATAAATTTGCTGCTACTGTTCCTGTTTCTGCTGCCTTTCTCAAATCAGGTTCATTGTCTGTAGTTATGCCCAGCTTTGGGAAGCAGTAGGGCAGAGTGGAGGTGCATTAGTTCAGGGTACAAGCTTGATGTCTGTAATTCATTCAGGAGAGCCACCAACTGTTCTTTCCAAACTTTTGATTAAATGGATGATTTCAGAACTACTTGAACACATACCTTGAGTTAAAAACTGCTAAAAATCATGTTTGATGGCAGACAGAATAATAAGTCAAAGTGTCAGGAAATAAATTTTCCTCAAGCAAATCTACTTGTAATTGTCAAGATTGAAAACATCACTGGACCATAAATATGCACAGGAAGTGATTCTTTGTTCCTCTAAAAAGGTACAAGTTGTCACAACGTTCCTATTCATTAGATAAAAATCTTTGCCAAAAGAGATGAGAACCACTTTCTGTATTTCTAGGAGCCTGACACTTCCACCTTCACACTGAGATACAAGATCCAAGTCTCTCAGTTATTTCTTCTGCCTATAATTAATTATTTACACAGTTTGGAACAAAGACTGAAGGTGGCTCAGCTGAGAACACTAACGTGGCACTAGGGCAAAATTAGGGTTCAAAACTGGATGTCCCACAGCACAGCTAAATGTCCTTTATTGCCACTGACTGATGTCCCTTAACACAGCTAAGTGTCCTTTACTGCCACTGACTGGGTTTTGTTCTGAAATTGAACCTAGAAATCTGAATGCCTGAATTTCAAAACCCCACTTCATTATGGGACACAATATAATTTCTGTTTACAAATGAGCAATTTCCCATTTGAGACAAATGTCTTCAATTTTTTTTTTCCTCTCCACACATATTTATTGCTTAGTCTGAATGTCCCACATTGACAGCCTCCCCCTTGGTGTGCTCTGCATGACTGAGGGGTAGGAAAAAGATCTAATGATTAAAACTGATTTTAAAGATATGCTGTTTTTAACACCGTTTTATCTTGTGGCATCGACCTTCAGCTGAAGGAGTGTCAGTCACAGCCTACCATGCTGCAAGTGGCAAAGGCCTCTGTCCTTTGGAGAGTTCTACGTCAGCAAGATCCAGTTCAGCAATGCTGAGCTGGGATCTCTTATACTGGGCTGTGCCTTTTCAGCCACAGCTGAAAACCCAACGCTGTATCTTCTATCCTGGCAAGGATTGGTCTTATCAGGTGGCACAGCAAGAAATTAATCTGGTTTATTCGCCCATTTTGGTAACTGCTGAGAAAATTATATGGGAACTTGGGAAAAAAAAAAATCCAAAACCCAAAGAACACCCCTAAATCCAAAATACATCTCTCATCATGAATAGATTTTGTTCCACAATGAGATGACTTTCTGAGCTAAGCGAGAGCATCCCTGAGGAGGTTAACTTTGAAAGGTGTTTTCCCATCTGTATTTGATTAGTGGGCATTTTCTGGAGTTCACGCAGAGCCTGACTTGTACAGAGATCATGGAGGTATTTCTGTGTCAGGTGTCAGAAAAATATCTACTTGTTCTCTGTCATCATCTGTTTACAGTTACCAAACCACTTTCTTTTTACAGTGAATTATTAGTAGCAACATCAAACTCTTCATAACAGCGGGGGCAATAAAATATACTCTTTTCTCCTTAGAAAAAGTGTGAAATCTTCTGTACAACTCCAGCATGATAAGCACAGGAAGCACATTTTGTTGCCAAACAAATCGAAATGTTAATGGAATAACGGGACTGGGAATGGAATGCTAATGGAAAGCCATTGTTAGCGCTAGTTTGAGGTAATTTAACTCGGTTGTGGCACCGTTTAACAACCTTGTGACTGATTAATGCAAAACAATGACATGGATCTGAGCCTGGATTGACTGACAACACTCATTTGCACAGGAGAATGAAATAAAAACTATTACCTTGTGCATAATGCTGAACCTGCAATTTAGAAACACACACACGGTTGGAAAATTACAGCACATCTACATATAAAAGCCTGATTTAGTGAATCTATAGCATTTAGTTTAGCTTCAATAAACTCACTATTATACAACAATTTATCACATTTAGTTAAGTACAGTCAAGGGCATAAATATAAAATTGAAAACACTAGGATAGGATGAAGTTTTACAGAAAAATAAGGAGACAAGGAATCCCAAAAGATCATAAAAGACATATAAGATGTATATGTTTGTCATCTACTTCTAATTGGTTTTTGACAGGAAAAATGAATTTACTAAAGTCTCAAAATAGTTCTCATCTACCTGTTTGTCCTCTCCTTACTGAATACTACAGAATGTATGAGATTACACAAAAAAAGGAGCACAGGGGTTTTGTGGGGGGAGAAGAATAAGACAAGAACTCAAAATCCCAAATTTGCTGGGTAATGGAATAAAAATTCCTAGTCCACCTGCATGAACCCAGCCATGTGCCATTTGGAGATCATGTATGGCATATGTGATACTTCAACATCTTCCTTTTCTGGAACCTCTCACCCACACGGTCTAGAAAATAATTGCAAACTAAAGAATTTCAAAATTTCATTAAATTTGAATTTCATCAAATGTTCGTTGCTTCTCCTCCTGTCCCTGAAGAGACAGAATTAGGTTAAATTGGTGGGAACAAATTCTTACCTGGTAAAAAGTATTGTCAGAGTCCAAGAAGAAATAATGACTAAACCACAGAAAACAATCTAAGGAGTGTACCTCATGCACTTGCTGTGAGTTTTGGTCCATAAAGTAGGAATCCACTTTGTGCTCCTGAGCTAATGAAAGCGGGGAGGACTTTGGAGCCACTACATTTCTACCCTTATTACTTAATAGACTTCCCACATATCCATTCCAGATAAGAACATTTCAGGTCTAAACTCCTCTCTGGGATTATGTATTTCTTCATTACATCTCTAAAGCCCTTCTGTGCTATTATTCTGCTAATGTTAATGCACAATGAACATTCAGCTCCGTGTCTTTTTGCCAAGTGCCCTCTCCCTTCTCTTTCCAATAATTCATTAAACCCACATCTTCCAGGAACCATTCCTACTTCGGTTTTTTTTCCTAATCATTAATCTCTTCATGCTTTTCACTACTTTAAATCCTGTTCAAATCCCCATTCCCTCCCTATCATTAGGTGAAGTTGACTGCTTCTTGTAACTTTGATTAAGGATAAAATGTGAATCCCTCACCATGTGGAGCCCTTGTTTAAACAACTAGGAGGGGAAAAAAGAAGGGGTATTTTTTTCTCATAACTTGCAGAGTGAAAACATTTGGTTAGAGGAGCTCAGGTAGCCAGAAGGACCCAAATGCGGCTTCATGGGTGAAATATTTCTGATAAAGATTAATTATCTATCGAACTATGAATGATTGGGCATTGCAAACTCTTTAAGAATCCCTTAGAAATGCCTTGACTGGAGCAATAAATTGGTTTATTTCCTTGTTATATGCCCAGGGTTTTCCATGTGTGGGCCTGTCATTACAGTCAAAATCTTCTTACAACTCAAGATTTTGGTACAAGCCAAGTGGTACAATTTTTATTTGTAGAGCTTAAAACTTGATTTTAGCCCAATTAATATTAAGACTGCCTAAACAAACTTCATCAGCTTTCATTTGTGGTTCAACTGCAATCTTCTATATTAGTTTTTTGTGGAGTTAAATCTGACAGAACCCCATTGGACACTGACATTTGGATCTATCTTGCAAAAATAGATGAACCTCTGATATTTAGGACACATATTCCCAACCACATATGAGAGCTACAGAAACTGGAGTGAACTGGAAGAAAAATGTATTTAAATAAAAGGTTGAATAATCTGGGCGTGTCTGAGCCTCATTTATGGAGAAGAGGCAGGCAAAATGGGAAGGATTACACTAGTGTATCTCAAATTCCATGACTGTGAAATTACAAATACCACTGATTTTTAAGCCAGACTAGGAACTCATGTCACCCCTTCCCACTGAAAAGCAGAGTTATTTCTTCCACAGTGTTGCTTCTTCCTTCCTGCTGCTTTCATTTGAATAATCTTGTTCACCTGCAACCCTCTCCTCCTCCTGTTTTAATCTCCTCCAACCAGGGGATTATCCCTCTCTCCACCTCTGGTGATTTAATCACCCCGAAGTTCAGCAACAAGATTAGTGTTTCCATATTTGATGGGTTTATGCTGTACTAGTGAGAAATTTTGGTCAAAATGCTGGGGTTTTTTAATCACACTTCAGTCTGTTATATAGGAAGAACTTCAATTTTAACGGCACTGCATTGTAAACTCTTCCCATACCTCAAGTATATCCAACAATAATTACTAAATTGCTGTCAGTGTCAAGTTTATGAAGATAGCACATTGTTGAAAACAGCTTCATAATTTACAAGTTTTCATTTTAGAAACTCCTTAAGCTTCTCTTAACATTATATACCATATAGAAATCACTTACCCTAACTCATTTATTGGATTTTTCCTCCTAAAATTTCCTGCTTTACATTTTCCCACAGTGGATTTAGTGATGTCTCCAAGCTGTCCGAGCCAGAACTGAAATTACAGCTGTGTTTCTTACAGCCCTTTGGGTTCCCTTCTCTCCTTTGTCCGGTTTTGTGCCACTTAAATTTTATGGATATTAAGTTCTTTTTACCAGCCTATTAAGAAAGAGAAAACTGCTCTGTTTTTGACCCCAGAGCCTGAGGTATCCCATAGGTGACCCCCATCTTTACCAAACTCTTCAAATGCTGAATATTGCAAGACTTCAGTATTAACATGGTGAAGTTTGGAAGCGTCTTTTGCCACTGGAGCTCCTTTAGTGGCTCTGTAGAGGAATCATGGTGGGGTTCCTTGGAGCACCAGCTCTGCCCTGACTGATCCCTCTGGCTGCTCCACAGCAGGGGTGGGAGCTACTCCTGAGCTCCATGGAGGGGCCCAGGAACCTCCCAAGTGTGGTTTGGTTTCAAATAGCTCCGAACAAGGAAATTTGGTACTAAACACTAAACCTCCATGTGGGAAATGTCTCATGAACCCTTCAGAGGGTGTTGGACTCTGACGTCCAGAGAAGCTGTGGCTGCCCCACCCCTGGAAGTTTTCACAGACAGGCTGGATGGGGCTTGGAGAAACCTGGAGTAGTGGAAGGTATCCTTGTCCATGGCAGGGGGTGGTGTTTCTTTCAAGGTGTTTCTTTCAAGGTTTAAGGATGTGCTGGGGAGAAGCAGATACACAGAGCTGTTAACAATTTTAAGCCCCTGTGACATGTTTTGGGAAGGACACTGGACAGTGACATTCCCATTCTCTTGGGGAATATTCATACATGGTTTTCTGAGATCTTTTCAGTGTCTGGGCCTACAGTGGGATCATCCCATTCAGGGGCCAGGACACGAGCAAGGGTTGGACAACAGAATCACAGAGTCGTTAAGGGTGGAAAAGACCTCTAAGATCACCAAGCCCAACCATCAGCCCAGATCCAGCACCATGTTCACCACTAATCCATGTCCTCCAGTGCCACATCCACGTGTTTTTGAACACTTCCAGGGATGGTGACTCCACTACTTCCCTAGGCAGGCTATTCCAGTGCTTTACAACCCCTTCCATAAAGATATTTTTCCTGTTATCCAATCTAAACCTCTTCTGGTGCACCTTGAGGCCATTTCTTCTTGTCCTGTTATTTAATATAAAGCAGCTGGATGTGAATGCCCTGGGTCCATGATGCTGGTCCTAACTGGGCTGGAGGAGCAGAGCCCATGCTGGTGTGTGAACACTGGTGACTAGAAACCCTTGAACAGAAATTGTAACCCATCCTGCCTCACAAACTTTAAACGAGCTGTTCTTGCAGCTGTTTGCACCATGACAAAAATACAAGCCCTTGTGGTGAGTCTGATGCTTGAGGAGAAGGGAAATTAAAACCATGTGTGAAAGTTAAGAGGATTAAGGAGGTGTGTGTAGAAGCTGAAAGTTGTAATCAGTGTGAAAATCTCTTTGAGCAGGCTCATGGAGGCACTGCTGGGAAGCAGAATCGGAGTCAATGTGTTTACGGTAAACCTTATCTTGACCATCTGCCACCACTAATCAGATACAATTGGCACTTTTAGTTTGAAGGGAAACACACTCAAGACCTGAGATCCCTCCTGGATGGCAAGGATCTCAAAGTTTATCTGCACACAACACTTCATTTGAATTTGTTTACCTCGGAGGAAAACAAGATTAAGGATGAAGCATATGCTCCAACAAGCCACTGAATTGGTTTGAGGTGATAACTGTGGAAACAAACTCCAGGGGTAGAAGTAAACCAGTGAAATAAATTCATATTGTGTTGAATAAACAGGTTCTTTCCTAATCAAAATATTGTAACAGCTGTTGGAGCGAGTCCAGAGGAGGCACCAGGGTAATCAGAGAGGGATGGAGCTGCTCTGCTGGGAGGAAAGGCTGGGAGAGCTGGGATTGTTCAGCCTGGAGAAGAGAAGCTTTGAGGTGACCTCATTTTGGCCTTGCAGTGCCTGAAGGGAGCCAACAGGAAAGAAAGAGACAATTTGCAAGGGATGGAGGGACAGGACACAGGGAGTGGCTTCCCACTGCCAGAGTACAGATTAGATTAAATATTAGGAAGAAATTGTTCCCTGGGAGGGTGGTGGGACCCTGGCACAGGGTGCCCAGAGAAGCTGTGGCTGCCCCTGGATCCCTGGCAGTGCCCAAGGCCAGGTTGGATGGGGCTTGGAGCACCCTGGGCTAGTGGAAGGTGTCCCTGCCCATGGCAGGGGGTGGATTGGGAAGAGCTTAGAGGTCACTTCAAACCAAACCATTCCATGCTTCCATGGCTGCTCAGAGGGCAGGTAAACCAGACTTCATCTCTCTCTCCTGACGCTGGTTCAGAGTCTCATCTCCAAGAGTGTCAGACATTCTCTACTGCAGCTCAACATCCAACAGCCTGGTAGTGCCTCACCATTTCCCTGCTTCTGTTTTGGGGGATCAGGCCCCAAAATGCAAAAGTGGCATGTGAAGAGCTTGTCTGATTCCATAACTAACACCCTTTGTCCAGCTTATATACCATTTCCTACTCGCATTTTAAAATACTGCATTAAACTTTTAGCATGAGAAGTAATTCTGTCCCTGCATTTTATTTAATTTTCTACCTAAAATGCAGCTGTATCTATTCACAAATGTGATATTTCAATCACACAGGTGACAGATCTGGCATTTAGGTTCCTTAGTTACTTTTGTTGCCTTCTCTCTGTCAGCTGTAGGTCTTAAACTGACACAGTATCATTGACAATTTTTGATGGGAGGTTTGTCTGCTTGTTGGAGGGTGGAGGGTTTTGTGTTTCGGGTGTTTTTGTGTGGTTTTTTGGCTGTGTTTATTTACTTGTTTGGTTTGGTTTGGGTTTTGTTCTTGCTGTTGGGTTGTTTTTTTTTTTTTCTTTAAAAAAGGAAATGTTTTAACAACCAAAATATGCACAAACCTTTCGGGAAAAATGGTCTGACTGGAACTGCAGCTTCCGTGAGGGAAAATGCCTGTCCTGTGTAATCCTCCTGATGGGATTATGTGTGATACAATCTCTGTGAGAGGAAAAAAAAAGAGAAAAGGCAAATTGTTTTGTGAAAAGGTGGGCTTCATCCATAAAGAAAAGAGGATCTTATACCAGATTCATTCCTTCTCCACAAAGAATATGAATTTTAAAAATTCAGCTAGAAGTTGATTAACAAGCCATCCAATTATTGTCAGGATGTGTTTGCCTTTCTACTGATTTTTTTAAAACCTATTGTTTGCAGAGATTCAAATCCTTCCTTCCTTTTTTCTTTCTTTCTTTCTTTCTTTTTCTTTCTTTCTTTCTCTTTCTTTCTTTCTTTCTCTTTCTTTCTTTCCCTTTCTTTCTTTCTTCCTTCCTTTTTCTTTCTTTCTCCCTCCCTTCCCCCCTCCCTTCCTTCCTTCCTTCTTTCCTTCTTTCCTTCCTTGNCTTCCTTCCTTTTTCTTTCTTTCTCCCTCCCTTTTTTTCTCCCTTCCTTCCTTCCTTCTTTCTTTCTTTCCTTCCTTCCTTCCTTGCTTTCCCTGGAATTCTTTGAGAGAAAAGGCAGCTTGGGGTGACAATAGCAGCACAAGGCTGCTTTGCTCCACAAGAACAGCAGTTTGAAATATTACAACTTCATCCTTTTCCAAGCGCTGGTGGTTTTTTGGGGAATGCTTCCCCTGAACACCTCCAAGGCATTTCTTAACTCGTGGGAAAGACAGATTTTAAAGCAGTGCCAACCCCTGAAAAACTGCATTGGCCACACCACATTCTGACAATTCTTTACTCCAAACTCTTGGACAACATCGACATCACACCTGATAAAACACCCCAGTCACCTTTCCTGGTTGGGGTAAAGACCTGCCTATTTTCAAGGAAGGCAAAGATAGGATAGGAGCTGTGGTTAATTTTGTTGTTGTTGTTGTTATTTTCCAGGAAGAACATATTAAAAAAACCCCAAACCCTTACATTTTCCATTATTTTATATCTTCTTATTTTGGATGGCATTTGGGCGCTGAATTAAAATGAAATCCTCCTGAAAAACTTCTGGAATCAAATGATTGTGTATTATTCCCGAAAGGTTTGTGTTTGGTTTTTTTTTCCCCCCAAAACAAATCCTGACATTTCCAATCAAACAAACCTTAAAATGTTAAAAATATCCAACAAGACTCTTAGAAAAAGCAAGCTTTTCCTAATTTAGGACTGTTGCTTTTAAAATTCACATCTGCATACTGATGACCTAAAAATTATTTGTGAAAGAAAAGGAATAGGAGGTAGTAAACAATGAGGATTGACAGGTTTTGATTGTATTTAATTTTGTTTTGACATATCTGGAATGCACAAAAGATTCTAAATGTCTAGAGCATGCAAGAACAAATTCTATTAATAGAACACCGGGAAGAGAGAAAATAGCATGCAAGACTTTAATCTAAATGAAGACATTTATTTTATATTATTATTTTATTTTATTTATATTATTTTTAGCACAGCCCATGAAAGATTATATTCTAGTCTGCACTACTTTTCACATAGGAGAATTCCCATGTCTGAACTCAATACTTTACCAGGCGAACATGAACGAACAGATCTTTTTGAATGTTATGGGAGTGTGGGCAAACAATTCTTAAAGAATTATTGCCAAGTCACTTTGCTGCCAAATGGTAATCTCAGCCAAAGAGATGTGATTAAGACAAGGCAATTAAAAAAATCCAGCAATGTGGGTTAACATTAATAGGAAAAATACAAATACAGCTGTGAAAAACTGGGGAAGCTTTTCATGTATTATTTCTGGGGGGGGGGAAGAAAAATCCCAGGAAAATGTGCCCTCTTTTCCTTAACACCTGTCTTTGAGTTTAGCAAGTTGGAGTGTGCTGGCAGGACTTTAAAGATCAGTAATATAGTTGTGTATCCAGAGCAAGATCCTTCTGCAATGGCTGTTAAGGAGAGAGAAGTGAAACAGGAGGTGTCATCCCACTCATCTAGCATGTCTTGGTTTGAAAGACAGGCGTCTGCTAAGGAAGGCAGAAGCTCCCCTTGGAATGGAAGGTGCAACCCTCTTCTCTTTGGATTATTATAAATTTGAAATCAAGGGGCTTTCAGGCAAGGATATGAGAAATAGGAATAACAGTTCTTTACTAATATATATA
>VZRR01002041.1:522182-582761 GCA_013398015.1 Oreocharis arfaki | reverse complement strand
GCCTGTGCCTGTGCCTGTGCCTGTGCCTGAGCCTCTGCCTCTGCCTCTGCCTCTGCCTCTGCCTCTGCTCGGCAGCGATTCCCTGGCGCTGGATGTGCTGGGAGCTGGAATGTGGGTCAGTGTGTCACACCCAGCCCGGGCAGCACCTCGGGCACAAAACCAGCCAAAGGCTTCATTTTATATTGGCAGGATGGTCAAAAATGCCTCAGACAACCCAATTTGTTGAAATGTTTTGTTATAAAAATCTAAAGGAGCTTAGAGAAGTCGAGCAAGTTGCTGAGAGCTCCAGGCTTGTCGTTCTGGTGGAGCTGTGGAAGGAAAACTGGGAATTAGTCCTTATTAAGGTGTTAATCTGATGCAAGAATTACCTTTTGGGCAAAGCTCTGCGGTAATCAAGGTTCCTGACTGCTTTGCAAGGTTTCTGGCGTTCTTTCCCCTAAGAACAAGAGACTATGGGTCACTTTATTTTAACATTTGCGGTGCTACTGCCTTGGGTTGAGGTTCCATGGATTAACACTTGGAATTCTTGTTCAGATTCAACAGGCTCAGTCCACATGAAGTGCCTTTTTAAATGCTTATTTCTTAAGTTGTTTCTGAAATGCTCCTAAAGCCTTGCAGTAAATCCAGTGAAGATAATAAAAAGCAGCAGAGATAACTCGTGCCGTGCAGCAAACTGAGGTTCCTGCAGTCCTGGGTAAGACTGGGCCTCGGCAGTGGTTTGTGAACTGATTTGTGTGGTTTCAGGGTGAGTTTATCTTGCCTGTTCAGTAAAACTTTAGAGTTTTTGAGGTTCTGATCTGGATTTAGTCAGAAATAACCATTACATGTTAACTACCTTGCCTCAGGCAGTAATAAACTGTTTTAAAGTCATCCTGATTTATTGCTCTTAAATGTAACCACTTTTTTTTTGCTTTTAAATACTGTTTGTGACTAAATAATTTTGCTGTTAGAGAAATGTGTGAGTAACTGTGCACTTCTATAGCAAAGAGGGTGTTTTGAGGGAAAATTTTATTTTCCTTTAATGAGCTACATATGCTGCTTGATTTCAAGTACAGGAGGATCTGGAATTGTGGAGGAGCCTTGTGGAGCGTAAAATTTAATAGAAAATAACTCTCAATTTGTCAAATCCCAGGCACTGTAGATCTTCATCCCTGTGCTGGATGGGAATGTTGTCTCTGTTCCTCTTTCCCAAATATTTCCTCTGTTGTGTTTACTTAGCCTTTATGGAGGATATACAGAACTCAAAGCAATTTGAATGCTTAAAATGTAATGAATTGAATATATAAATATTTGAGGGAAAAGGTGCTAG
Organism: Oreocharis arfaki; assembly: GCA_013398015.1. Lineage (NCBI taxonomy): Eukaryota > Metazoa > Chordata > Aves > Passeriformes > Paramythiidae > Oreocharis > Oreocharis arfaki. Next base: position 581,452 of record VZRR01002041.1, on the reverse strand, counting down.
TTTAAATCCTTGCTGTAATTGTACAGTTATTTAAAACTGGGCTGAGCAACAACAAACTTAAAAATTTACACTTTGTTTGTCTAAATGCTGGAATCTTGATTCTTGGAAATAGAGGGGAAGGAAGGAAAGTTGTCTCAGATATCCTTACACCACATAACCATTACGGTTTTAATATATATAAAAATATATATAGCTTTTAATAGTCTATTTTATACACAGGCCTGATGTCTTGTAGAATTTTGTCTTTGGTTCTGCTCAGGAACTTTGGATGGAGCCTGATCTGTGAGAATTGATGGAAATCAGAGTAATTTGTTGGCTTAGTGAGTGTCCAGCCCGGATCGATGGCGGGGCGTTCGCAGCCAACCAGCAGCACCAGTTTGCTGTAGCTGCCCTGGGAGGGGGGACGGGACTGGGCTCCAGTGCTGCTGCCTAAAGCCACGTTCATTTCCTCTGCCAGGCCCTGTTTTAGTCCAAGTCCCCCCGGCTCAGGAGTGCAGAATGAGCTGGCATTATCCGCTCTGCCCGCATCAATAGCGGGGCAGCAGCGGGGAACCGCTTGCAAGTCCCCAGCCTTTTCCTGGAGAAGGATTCCCAGTCCTCTGAGTCCTTTAGCAAGCCCGAGTCATTGATCTCAGCTGGGTGTCCTGGACGTTTTCTCTGCTGTACAAAGGTTTCAGTCAACAGGTGCAGGATTTCAGTCACGAAAGTGTCTTGGTTCACATCGGTTTCGGAAGGGAAGAGTCTCATGTAAAAGTCATTGAAATTAAAACTCAGTTCTTTGTGTGCGCTGAGATCGTCCCTCTGGAGACAGGTTTTAGTGCTTCCTCACAAAGGTTGAGAATTAGGAGGTTTTCATAATATTTCAGGTTGTTACTCTCTTACAAAGAAACAGAATGTATCCAGCTGAGAAAAATACCTTCACTCTTCTTTTCAGGAGCTAATGGGGGCTCTGACTGCAGAATCCTCCTTTTCAGCACTGAGAGAAGGGTTTGTTCCCGTCTCGCCCTCACCCGCAGCACGGCTGGGGCTGAAAGGGGCTCTCAGTGTTCTCAGAATAGTCGGATTCTGCTGTGGAATCTGTCAGTGATGCTGAGAGCTCCTTAGGGCACTGTTTAATTGAGGCCATCTCCTGAAATCCCCCGTGACGCTGCAGCCGCAGCCCTGGGCTTGTCCCGCTGCCTTGGCCTCGTGTGCCGTGTGATCCCGGGAGCTGGGGCAGAGGTGGCAGTGGATCCTGGTGCTGCTTTTCCAAAACACATCAGTTCTGCCACGCAGGAACCACTTGGGAAAGAAATTCCCTTCTCCCCAAACTTTCCCTGCGGCCTGGGGGTTTCCAGCTCCTGGGGCCGGTGGGGGAAGCTCTGATGTCTCACTGAGGTCATGGAACTGACTCTCCCTGCCCATGAGCTCCGTGGCCATTTTATTGTAATAGCTTAATTAGTTTGATTAGCTAAATGTACATTATCTGGGGTAGGTGTTGAAATGTTCTTTAGATGGGATTGAACATGGAAAAATCTTGTGCTTTGCTGTCTCTGCACAGAATTCCAGAGTGCCAGGTGATGCCGCTTGTTTTGAGGCAGTAGACCTTTTAATTAATTAATTAAGCTTTGCAGGAAGTAGTTTTACCCTTTAATTAATTGATTAAGCTTTGCATGAAGTAGTTTTTGATCTCCCTTCCTTACTGGAGCACATATTTTCGCTCTTTGCTCTGAGTTTATTGACTAAAAATTGGTGTTTTGTGAGATAATCTTGAGGAAAAGATGGGATAAAGCCCAGCTTTGGCTGTTTGTTTTTCCCCCTGGTTGTGGGTAAAGCTGCAAATCCTGGGAAGGCCTCTCTGGAGCAGATGGTGCTGGCACGGCTCCTCCTCAGGACGGAATTCAGGCGCCTTTCCCGAGCCAGCTCCTCCCGAGGAGCCTGGCGGGGCTTCCCGCTCCCCTCGGCTCCCGTGGCATTTCCAGACCCTGCTTAAAAATAGCTCGAGTATTCCCGGGAAGCTTGTGTCGGAGCAGGGCTTTGGGGGTGGCTTCTCTCCGTGTCCCACTTCTCCAGCAGCCGCTTTCCCTCCCCGCTCGGCCCCGTTTTCCTGGGGATCCACGTTTGTCCGTGGTGCTCTGGAGGAAGCCTCTGGCAGATGGGTCCCCAGCTCCCGGGGCTCATCCCAGGGGTGGGAGATGCTGTTTCCTCTTTGTATTCCTGCAAAACGTTTGTGTAGGAAATCCTTCCCCTGGGAATGGATCAATCTGTGGCTTCTCTTGAAGTGCTGACCCTGAAACAGCAATTTTTGTTCTCAAAAGGCAATTTTTGTTCCTTGTTTGGCAAGGTTGGGAACCTCCTTGGGCAGGGCCACCCTGAAGATGGAGGGGTTGGTTAAAGGGCCCTTTTGTTTCCAAACTGCAACAATTTCTGTTGGGAATTGAAAGTATCTGTTGGGGTGAAATGGTGTTTTTCTCCCTCAATTGGTTTTGCTCTGGGATTTCCTGCAATACTGGGGTTCATAATTTGATTTTATTCTGGACTGGGCTCTGCATCTCTGGCTCCTGGCTTGGGAAGGGCTTTTCTGACTGTGATTTTATGCATAAAATTCCTTTGAAGACTCCTTGGGGAAGGGCTTAAGACTTGCAGATCCTTGTTTTGAAACAAATTTACGTAAAAGTTACCCTGTAAAATTCTAATGTTTTCTGGCTTCTAAAATTTCGCTCAAAACTGTTCATGTGCCTTTGAAATGAAAAGTTTTTAAAACTAAACCTTGGTGCCCTGGGTGTGGAATCTGTCCACATTGGTGTGTGATGCTGATTTTCATCCCGGAAGCTGGGAGCACTCGCTGGCTCTGGAGTGGGTTCTGTGCCGCACTCACACATTTAGACACAGACCTGGGAGTGTTCCCTGTTTTATTTTGTGTTTTCCCAGCACTACGAGTACTTCTAGGAGCCTCTGCAATACTGCTTGGCTAGTTTGAAATCGGTTTAGATGCACAAATGCTTTGCTCGGGGCTTTAAAAGTCAGGCTGGACGCGTTTCCCGGCGCCGCTGCAGCTCCATCCTCCCGCAGCCCAGCACTGCCATCTCGTGAGCGCTCGGCGTGTGCGAGCTGCTCCTCCGACATGGAGAACACCCTCGTGGCGATATTTGCAACTGAAATGCCATTAAAGCATTTTATTTCCCTTGCAGATTTCCAGCATAGCCTTTAAAATGTCCGTTTTTAAAATTGTGATTTCATCCTGAATAGTTTGAGAGTTTGTTTTGGATGTTTTGGGATTGTGCATCTGTGTTTCTTGTAAGACTTGTCCGACACTGTGTTTTATTTATGTACATTGCAAATACCAAGGGTAGTGAAGCTACATTTAAAAACTTCCTTTATTTTATAATTTTTACTGTAGTCTAGCATGTGAAAAACCCCCAAACATTGGGGAAAGCTGTTGGGTTTGAACCTAAACAGAAAATGATGGAGCATTTGGTGGAAAACCTGCAGGGTGGCAAGTTCTGCACACTGACCATGCTGAAGGTGGTGAGAAGTTGTTATTTTTGTGGCACCATCCTGATGAGACACCACTTTCTGCGATGAACTGGGGGGAGATGTTAAGCCCATGGTCTCTGTTTAGCCCCTCTCCGAGCTCTCGGGTGATCCTGGTATCAGGAGCTCCTGACTAAGTGGATTTTTGGTCAGAAGCTCCTCATGTCCATGTTAGAGGATGGTTCTTACAAATCTCCCCTTGCGGGAGCACAGGGAGAGAATGAAAAATCTCTCCGGGCTTTCTGTGGAACTCATTGAAGTTGGGAGTTCAAAACCAAAGGTTTTAACCACTGTCTTTTTCTGCCCCTTTCCCTGCTGTGTCCCTGTGTTTCCCCCCTCCAGCCGCTGGACTGGAACTATGGGGTCGGAAAACCCGAGCCCGCAGAACCCTGGCTGCAAGATCATGACCTTCCGGCCCTCGCTGGAGGAGTTCCGCGACTTCGGCAAGTTCATCGCCTACATGGAGTCCCAGGGAGCTCACCGGGCAGGGCTGGCCAAGGTGAGCAGTCGGCTCAGGGAGGCAGAGCTGCCCTCCCCAGGGGTGCAGATCCTGTCCCTCGGGAGCCGTTTGGATTCCTTTTGGAAGACTGTACCTGGAATCTCTGTTTTGGTTATGGAGAGAGGGAAGGAGAGGAGTTACAGGGCTTTTGTAGAGCCATGGAATGTCCTGAGTTGGGAGGGACCCACAGGATCATCCAGGCCAGCTCCTGACCCTGCCCAGACACCCCAACAACCCCACCCTGTCCCACAGTGGTGTCCAAATGCTCCTGGAGCTCTGGCAGCCTCAGGGCTGTGCCCATTCCCTGGGGAGCCTGGGCAGTGCCCAGCACCCTCTGGTTATGAGAACTTTTCATGTGAAGCTTCTAAATTCCAGTACTGGACATAGAACTGCTTGGAAAAATCCAGGACTGAGTGATTAGAAGGGGTATTTCTGTGGCCATGTCACCACAGGCTGATGAGATCATTTGTTCTGACAAGGAGTTGTTAGGAGTGGTATTTAGCTGGACTTAATAAAGCACAGAGGAGAAATAAAGCTGTTAGGCATGAAGTAATTCTTATTTCTTCTAAAACATAGGTCAATTACTGGGTTTATTGCTGCTCTAAAGAGATCTGGCTATTGATGAAGAGCTCTCCGTGGAATGTTTCCTTGTCCACTCAAGTGTACAAGCAATTACCTTCCAGGACTCTGCTAGGGAGATTATTTTAATAAAGCTTGTTGGTGACTTCCAGATGTTGTAAAGAAATTACTCTACTTGTAGGATTAATCTGAGCATTCCGGGTCAGTTTTGTGTCTCTCTTGCAGCTGCAGTTCAGAGCCCTGTAAGGGAAGTTGAGCCCATCCTGGAGGAGCCCTGCCCACCAAAATCCACAGCTCGGCCTCCGGTTTCTGTAGCAAGTGCCGTATTTTTCGTTCTCCCCCAATTCCAGGTGATTCCCCCCAAGGAGTGGAAGCCCCGGCGGACGTACGATGACATCGATGACATGGTGATCCCAGCCCCCATCCAGCAGGTGGTCACGGGGCAGTCGGGGCTCTTCACCCAGTACAACATCCAGAAGAAGCCCATGACCGTGGGCGAGTACCGGCGCCTGGCCAACAGCGAGAAGTGCGTGGGTGGGCGGGCTGTGCTTCCAGCTGGGCACGGGGCAGTTCGTGGGAAGCTTTTCTTTCCGGAAATGAGCTGGCAAGAAAGTGCAGCCATGTTAAATGTGAAGCATTTTGGGGGAAGCTGCTTTTCCTTGAGTCTCAAACAAGTTTGGAACTTGGTGGGCTTTGGTGTAGCTTGGGTCTTTTCCTAGGAGTTAGTGTAGAAAGGTTGTTCGAGTATTTGGCTGAGAATCTTCCTGAGAAGAATGGCTTGGGACCAAAAGAGGATCTCTTGTCTGTTCTGGAAAAGGTGCTCCATGGCTGGGGTAGAAATACAAATACCTCGGAGTGCTTGGGCCGATACTGGTGACATGAGTGTCTGCCAGAGTGCCCGGGGGCTCTGCAGAGCACTTCAGTCAGCTGGGATGTGCCAGCTGCAGTTGCATCCCGTTTACAGAGTCCTGGAGTACCCTGGGTTTTAACCAGTGCTGAGATTATGCACTCATGGCTTTAAGCTGAAGGAGGGTGGATTTAAATGGGATATTTAAAAGGTGTGGCAGGGGGTGGGACTGCGTGAGCTGTGAGGTCCCTTCCAACCCAACCACTCCATAATCAGCTTTGGAGTTTTTCTGGCACCTGAGAGCTCCACCTGCCCTCAGCTCCCTGTGGGATAGCATCACCTCATGTTTCCGTGGGATGGGGATGTGGTGCTGCCCATCCTGTCTGCCAGCCTGCCCCGAGAGGGTTTGTGGAGAGGTGGAAAAGGCACTAAATTCTATGCATTGAAGATGAAATGCACCCTCAGCACCTGCTGGGGGTCCAGCTCTGACACCCCTGGGTGTTCTCAGGACTCCTCACATCCCTGTGCTCCCTGGCAGGTACTGCACCCCTCGCCACCAGGATTTTGAAGACCTGGAGCGCAAGTACTGGAAGAATCTCACGTTTGTGTCTCCCATTTATGGGGCTGATATCAGTGGCTCCCTGTATGATGCAGTAAGTGCAATGCTTCTCCTTTATTTATTTTGGACATGGACTCTGACTTCCTTATTGCACTTTTCTCATTAAGGAGCAGTAATTCAGAATTTCATTGATGTAGCCACCCTAAAAAAAACCCAATACCTTTGTTTTTTCCCCCTCATTACAAAACTGGGACTAAATTTCCCCTGAGATTCAAGATGTCAGTGGAAGCTGTGAAAAGCACAACTGTTCTCCAGATGGTTTCCCTATTTTTACCTGAAGCACTGAGCTGAGGTGGAAGATTCTGCCCCTTTGGCCACACTGGGGTGTTTCTGATCAGGGGAAGAGCATCTGAGAGAAGGGTGTTTTACCCCGAGTTTTTGCTGTGTTCATTACCAGAACAGTTAATTAATGCTGGGGTATTGTGCAGTGCAAGAGCTCTTCAGGGTGCTGGAGCTCCTCCTGCCTGTGGTCAGGGAGGAACATTAAATAAACCTTTCTGGAGGCAGAGGGTGTTAAATTAATCCACATTATCTCCACACTCTAAGGCACTGAGAGGGAGCTGTGGGCTGTGGTTCTGGCTTTTCCAGTACAAACCATTTCTGTTGGATTCCAGGACGTGGATGAATGGAACATTGGCAATCTGAACACCCTCCTGGACATGGTGGAGCACGAGTGTGGCATCATCATAGAGGGTGTGAACACTCCCTACCTCTACTTCGGGATGTGGAAGACAACCTTTGCTTGGCATACAGAGGACATGGATCTCTACAGCATCAATTACTTGCATTTTGGGGAGCCCAAATCCTGGTGAGTGAGGGCTCTTGGACACTGCTGAAATGTCCATTCCACAGCTCTACCAGATTCCGTCAGGTTTATCTGCTCTCTCAGTTCCCATTTTTTCTCTCCTCTCCTACTCTACATTTAAAAGCAATTTCGCTTTCTTTCATGCTGGCTTGCTCAGAGGCCTAATTCCTGACTTGCAGCAGGATTAGGGGGACTTGTTGACATCACGATTAAAACCAGATTTCAACACTTGGGGATTTTTGCAAACTAATGCACGGGAGAGCAGATGGGGGTGGGAATGCGTGGATGCTTCAGGGGCACCGTCATAGTGAAACACTGTTGCTCTTGCACTGTGCTCTAGGCAGGAAACATCTGTTACTTTCAGATTTCCATTATTTAGATACATAAATATGTTCACAGCTCCAGGGACAAGTTAAGTTAAAAGGTTACTTTTCCATGGTCATTTTTTGGCGTGATGGTAAAGCATTTGTCAACACTGTTGATGCATAGACTGGTTGGAAATAACTTTCCACAAAAGCAACTGATAGTTAAGGATGAAATGAAGAACGTAGGAAGTCTGGAATAAGTTACCAAGAGCCAATATTCTTCTTTTTTAAGCAATCTGAAAGTGTAAGTGCAGAGACTCAGCAACCCAGGGGAGCTTTGCCGAAGATCTTGATGTGACTAATAAATATTGACATTTGCGTGCAAATTAGAGCTGAAATGTCACGGGGAGGCTCTGCTGTCACCGTGCCCTGGCAGTGGCAGACGAGATCCTCCCACCTCTCAGGGCTATGGGTCCCTGGTGGCTCCGAGTGGCTCCGGGTGTTGGTGCCTGTGGTGCATAAAAGCCCCCAAGAGCCAGGAGGCTGTAAATGAATGGCTCCAGTGCTCTTTTCCAGGCCTGGAGAGGGGTGGAAGGAGGGGCTGAATCTCTGAAACATGAATGGGAATTTTATAAATCCTTCCAACACGTCATGAAATCTGTTCCCCAGCATTCCTGGTCCTCAGGCTCACTGTCCGAGGCAGCTGCACGAGGGTTTTGCAGAGTCTCTTGTGATGCCTCTGTTAAACAAAGCTGAGCTCCAGAAATGTATTTCTGGGTTATGGCTGGGACGTGACTGCTCTCAGGGAAAGGTTCTTTCCCCCGAGGGTGCTGGGCACTGCCCAGGCTCCCCAGGGAATGCCAGAGCTCCAGGAGCCTTTGGGCAGCGCTGCCAGGGATGCCCAGGGTGGGATTTTTGGGGTGCCTGTGCAGGGCCAGGAGCTGGACTGGATGATCCTTGTGGGTCCCTCCCAGCTCAGGATATTCCATGATTCCCTCAGTTTGGATCCTTGTCAGTTTTTCCTCCAGAATCCCTTCATTCCAACCCATTTTCCTGGTCCCATCTCCAGCAGATGGTGCCACAGACCACGGGAAGCTCCTCATCCCCTTTGCTCACAGAACACAGGGGCACCAGCACGGTCCCAGTAGGAGTGGGCTGCTCCAGGAGGGGTGGGAGCAGCTGATCTGAGGTTTGGGTTGGGTTGTTCCATCCTTTCTCCAGCCATCCTGTGTTTGTGAGAGTCACTCGTTCTCTAAAGCTCCCCCAGCTGGGGGAAAATGAGGATTCTGAGGGCAGACCATGTTTGGAGGAGGAGGTTTTCCCTTTCAGTGGAGTTGTTGTAGGTGGGTGACAGTGTGTGACACAGAACTGGATGGCTTGTGACAGGATGCCACTGCTGGTTTGGCAGGGCCTCCCTGCTCTTCCCTTGAGCATAAGGCAGGAGTTTGCCACTTCCCAAATCACTCCTTCCTTGTTCTGCCCTGTGACAGCTCCTCTTAAGGAGCTTCCAGGCTCTTCTCTGAACAAGCATTGGCTTCAAAGAGTAAATCCAAATCCCCTTGGAGCAGATCTGGAACTTTCCAGGTACCTGAGCCATTCTGGGAGTGGCTGCAGCCATCCCAGAGCTCAGCTGGGGGAGCTCTTGGACTGCACTGATGGAATTCCAGTGCTGCAGCCTGGCTTTACTCAGGGATGGCTGAGATGTTCGTTCTGTTTTGCTGGCACCACCTCTGTGGAAATTTCCCAGCTTCCTCCATCCTTTTTATAGACTCCGTGACTCTGACAGTGATCATCTTGGAAGCACCTCAGGGAATAGCAGGAGTGTGGAGAGTTACAAAGTCTACCAGTTTGGGGTTGAGCTCTAAAATAAGAGGCAGAGTTATTGTTTGGCTGTCAGAGATATTTATTCGGTGGAACCGAGGACTCTGTATATTGGTAGTATCTGCTTCGAAATTGCCTGTTAAAAACCGTAACTCTTTCTTGGTGTCTCCCATAAATTATCTTGGGGTGCTTCTCTCCAGGCTGTGGGAATTGTGAGGAGCCACGAGCCCTGCTTCCTTCTCAAGGGAAAGGGGGAGAGAAGTCAGTTCCCTCCCAGACCTCGTTCAAGTGGGTTTTAAGAAAAATCTGTGTTTATTTCACAAAAATCCCAGAATTGTTTGGGTTGGAAGGGACCTCTGGAGACCCCCCAGTCCAACCCCTTGCAAGATGGCTTCACCAGCTGAAAGTGGCTTCTCTGTACAAGCTAATGAGCATCTGCCTGGTCTTACAAGTCCTTGGTTGAGGAGTGCCTCTGTCAGTGCAGAGGAGTCCTGGTGCCAGCCCTCCCCGTGCCCGTCAGAGCAGGACAGGCTGCAGCACTCGGACGTGTCCGCGCAGGGCTGGGTCCCTGGGATGCAGCTCGAAAACTTGTTCAGCACCAGGTGAAGCAGTTGAGCAATGAAAGCTCACCCAGTGATGAAGGAGAACAAAGGGGTAATGGAAAACAGCCATTTTCCTGTTTCCAGCCTCATTAAATGATTTATCTGTGCCTGTAGATTGTGTTTATTTATTGAGTTCTGTTGTGCTGTAGCGAGGAGAGCAGGACTGTTCGTGCTCAGCCCCCATCCCACCGTGCCCTGGCTTGGACTCACCTCATTCCAGGGGGGATTGTCCCTCCTGATGTGCTGTTCCCAGGCTCGTGCTCTGCCCCACGCTGCTGTTTGCAGCTGGGAAATCAGCCTGACAGGTCGAGGAGGAAGCGTGGAAGGTGTGGGCACTTCCCATGCAGCACCCCCGGAGCTGGGAGCAGTTGTGTAACCTCGTGTGAAGCCCCTCAGGCAGGGAGCTGCCAGATCCAGCCTTTTACTTGCTTTTTTCTCAAATTACAGTAAAATGTCCCTCTCACATTAGGAATTTAATTGCCACCTTTTCATAGTCTCAAACTTTTGAAAAAACTGAAATGTGTTTCATTCTGCAGCCCCATATTAAACCTCTCGTGGTAGGAATTTTTACTGTATCAATTATACATATTATGTATAATTACCTCATACACTCCTGTGTGAGATCTAAAATTGAGCGTATTGTCAAACGGTGCAAGCAGAAACTGATTTTATAATGACAGAAGCAACAAAGCTGAGTGCCAGGCCTCATTCTTCATGGTTATTATGGCATTTTATTGAGGAATGGATGTGGCTCAGCCTTTGCAATTCCAAAAGAATATTTTCAAATGCTGACGTGCTCCACCAGCCCTTCCTTTTATCTCCATAAAGATGTGCAATCCCTACCTGGAGGCTTCCTGGGGTGGGGGAGTGCTGCAGGAAACTTCGAATCTCACTGTTCTGAATTTGCCAGATGCACAGGAGTGTAACATCTGTTTGGTTTTTTTTTTTGCCAACAATGTAACACCCGATTGGGTTATGAAGTTATTTTTCTTGGATATTTTGTGACTGCTCTTGCTGTACAGCAACAGTGTTTAATTTTCCTTCTCTGAGTGCTGGTGGGATGTCACTCTCTTCCTTCTCTCAGAAACTGTAGGTGTTAAACCAGGCTGACACTGAGGAAGGTAATTGATTTTTATAAAATGTCCCTTTTCCCTTATCATGATGGATGTTTAATCCCCTTTAATTAAAACAGGGAGCCAGCTTTAGCTTTTAAGTTATATCATCTCCTCTCCAAAACATTCCCTCGCTGGAAGTGGATCATGCCTAATCTGTTTGACTTTGATATCACAAAGTACACTTTATGCCAGAACAGCAGTTTATGTGGAATTAAGGACAAATTACCAAAGGAACTTTAAAATAATGTGATTAGTTGGAAGCACTGGTCACAGATACAATTACGTTCTAGAAACACTTCTGGAATTCTGTTTTGTGGAAGTCTGAAGGCTGCAAACCTGAGGGTCCACTGAGTTACCCCAAACTTTTGTTGATTAAAATGTTTTAGAATTTCTGCTTTCTTCCCTCCATGTGCCCAGCGAGGCTCCCTGGTGGGGTGAGTCCAGTCTTCAGCAGCCAGGGAGGGCAAATCCATGGGAGGACTTGTGGCTGCCCCTGGGTCCCTGGCAGTGCCCAAGGCCAGGCTGGACAGGGCTTGGAGCACCCTGGGACAGTGGAAGGTGTCCCTGCCATGGCAGGGGTGGCACTGGGTGGGATTTAAGGTCCTTTCCAACCCAAACAATTCTGTGATTCCATGACTTTCTCATAACATCTACGCTTTAGTACCTTTCTAGTATCTGGTAGTGCTGCTGTCAGCAGGGAAACCTCACCTTTCCTAAAGGCCTGTGAGGGGGAGATTTAAACCAAGACCTGGTTGTTCCTGTGGGAGAGGATTCCCAAAGGAGCCCTCTCTGTCCTTGGCTAAAAGCAGCTCCTGAGGCAGCAGCAGATCTGAAGTGCTGAGGATCTCCCTGGTTTTATTTCTCACTCCTGTCTTGGGCAGCACTGCAGCTTTCTTAGCTGAACTCTTGTCCTGTCCGCCCCTTAGAATAGAAAATGTTAATCCCTGGAAAACTGCCTGGGAGGAGGAAAATGACCTAATACAGTCATGGAGCTTAACTCTTCCAGCTTCTCTCCTCATTTTCCATGCAGGATGCTGGCCCCTCACGGCCTCTCCTGTGTGATGTTCTGCTCTGTCCCCCTGCCTTAACACTCTCCCAGATGTTCCATGAGCTCAGTGTAATCCCATTGAAAGCAGCTGCTTTAATGTTTGGTAGGGAACTGTGGCTGCAGGGGGCAGGGCATTGTCCCTTCATCATTTATTGCCTCCTGCCATTCCATCCTCTCAGGGGACACTGCCCGGGCTGCTGGAATCACTGCAGGGACCAGAGGTGACCACAAGTGTTGATTATTGGGATCTCAGTAGCCCTTGCAGTCTGGAGATCCTGAAATTCCTAAGGCTACCTTAGCTGGAATCACAGCTGAGATTTGCCCTTGAGGGAGCTGATGCTCCGTGCTGAGAATTTTTATTTTTCTGAGTTTCACTTTTCCTGTTTCTTGGTGTTAGGGAATTCAGGAGAAGATTCTGCAGCCTTTCCTCCCTCAGTCCCCAAGGTCTGCATCATCTTCCCTGGGAAGTGTGTGCAGTGTCCTTGCTCTAAACATGTTCCAGGCCTGGCAGCAGAGGTTTGGAGGCTTTTTGGGTGGAGTGGGGAGAAAGGAGAAGCAGGGAAGGCCATTTGGCCACGATGGCAGCTCCTCACAGCTCCCAGATTTCCTTCCCGCCTCTGCTGTCCTATGTAATCTGTTTTACAGCTCTGCAGTTTTGGATGGAGAAAAAGCAGAATTTATGGTGATGATTGATTTATAGATTAACTGCAACACCATTTGCTCTCAGGCAGATTTGGCAAAGCAAGACCCTTTTCTGTTGATAAAAGGGAGAGAGAAAGGAACAGGGATATTCATTAAAAGGAATAAAAGGAAAGTGAGATAAAGTGAGGCCAGGCAGAACAGCTTTTCACTCTCTTGACTCTTCTAAAATGAAGGTGAAAGCTGCCTTGGAATGGGCTTTCTGCACTGAGAGTCCACGTGCATGTTGATTTGCTGGGAGATGCATGGAAGGAGGGATGTGTTGGGATGCAGAGTTGTATCCCCCTGTAATTCCCTGGTAACTGAGAGCAGAGCAGTGAGTTATTAATACAGCCCTGCACGCACTGCAGTCATTAGTTAATCAATAGAAACCACTTTGCTGCCAGTACCCAGCTGCCCAGCCCTTCCTCCTGGAGGTGGTGCTGTGGGAGAAGAATGAGGTGGCTCCGTTGGGAAGGGGACAGTGCTAACTGGTGGTTTGCTTTCAGAATCCACGGGGTCACCACGTTGTCCAGGACCTGAATGAGCTCTGGCTTGTGTTTGTGGGTTATCCTCCCAGTCAGGTGCTGCAGTTGGAATAGTGTAGATTTCTCCTTTTAATAGACTCAGGTTTTTGTGGTCTTTCATTAGGCTGCTGTAGACAGATTGTTAAAAGGTCATTTTTCTGCTGCAGAGGAGGCACAGGATTTGGGGAGTTAGGACTCATGTATTGCCTTTCTTCATTCACCCTCATCTGACGGAGAGAAAATGCCACGAAGGTCAAGCCAGACTCTGGGGCTGATGGAATCAGCTGTGGAACTTGTCTGAGGAGGGGCTGGTGCTCTGTGAGAGCACAGAGGGGTTGACCTCAGCCTCAGGACCCCTTTCACTCCGCTCAGTGCTGTGTCTGTGCTTCCCCTCCAGAGCCCTGTTTGATTTTATTCTCACCCAAACCCGCTGCAAAAGGCAGGGAATTGTTTTGTACTCTGCTGCCGTTTTAGTTTTCAGTTTGTGCATTTTATGGCTGTCTTTGCTGAGCCTCTTCTGCTGGTTGAAATCAAAAATCTTAGAGGCTGAGGTTCATCTGTGAGTTGTTGTACCTGACCCAGCAAAGAGGAGACCCTTCCCACCTGTGGTTCCTCTTGCCACTTTCCATAATGATCTCAGAAGGAGGAGGTGCTGGTCTGGGGTCTCATCTCCATTTCCCCAGCAGCATCCTCGGGGGGCTCCTGCCCCACTGCCCTGGTGCTCTCAGCTCGGGAGCCCCAGCTGGACTGAGAGAAGCAGGTCTTTGATCCTGGCAGGCTCTTGCTCCAACTCACTCCTGCCTTCAGAAAGTGTCTGCTCAGAGCTCAGGCCTGATTTGAAATGAAGATCTGTGGAAGCCTGACAGGATCACAGATTGGTTTAATAACAGAGGCTTTTGAGCAGAGCCCTGAGACAGGAGGGGAGGGAGATGTGCTTCCATGCTCCATCTCACTCCTTCAGCCTGATCTGACTTGGGCCCTGTGGGACAATGAGCTTGCAAATTCCAGCTTGGCATCGTGCTGGAAGCAGGGCTTGGAAAGGCTGGGAGGAACCAAGAGTGGTGCTGCAGAGCTTTGTCTTTATTCACATTTTGTTAACACATTGGCAGAAATCAGCGGGGATTTTTTTTTTTTCTTTACTCAGCAGAGAAAATTGTCGAGGGGTGATGCCAAGTGCAGCACAAGTGTGGTTTAAAATAAGAGGAGCCTGTAGTAATGACAGCATTTAAATAGCACTCGGTGCTGTCTGAGAGCTGTGCACTTGTTAACCCCTTAATGTCCCGAGGAATAAATGTGCTGGGTTTGCATCCACTTCATTTCCAGCTGCCCAATCAGCGGCACAAAGGGGATCAAACAGAAGAAATAAAGGAAACTTTACAAACTGTGTCGGTGATCTTTATCAAATCTCAGCTACAACACTTGTGGCTTTGATGCTGACAAGAACACAGCACTCACTTCAAAGCTGTTGTAGTTGGAAACGGTGCAGTTTGATGGATGAGGAGCATTAAGCCTTTGGAATGCTGGATTTTTTTTCTCCTCGAGAAAGAAAAGAGTGTGTGTGCAGAGGCATTGCACCTCTAGCACAAGGGGTTTCCTAATCTAAGAATATCTTTCATTACTCATGGGCAAATTTCTTTTGTTCTGCTGTAGGCAATTAGTGGTTTTTCAGGAGTTCGTGTTGCTGTGCCCCGACGAGGAGGCAGCTCACACAGGTCACTTGGTACAAGGCACAGGTAGCTCTGATCTCCCCTGGTTACCTCTTTTCCCCTTGTGTCTGGAGCTGAAATGAGCTATTATTTTACAATACAGGCTCTTTGAAGTATAATCTTTGCTTTTCTTCCTATTTGTACGGTATCCACTACAAAAACAACCAGTAATTAATAATCTGATTGCCAATTTAGGGAAATAAATCAGATGTGAACAGGTTCTTCCAAACAAATAACGGGGAATGGCAAGGGGATGAATATTGCAGTCATTCATCTCTGTTGAATTGTGTACTAATTATCTTCTTGGCTAAACTGAATGAGTAAATGACTTCATAGTGTTTTTCCCCAAACACCTTTTCTTAGTGAAATGGCTCCTTCATGCTGCTCATTCACTGCAGGCAGAGGCAGGCTGTGGGTTATTTTTACACGTGGAGGGAGAGACACTCCAATGTGCTCTGTAATTCTGTGCTTTGTGCCTGGCATTTGTGCTGTGGAGCTGACTGGACTGGGGCAGTGAGAGTCCTTCCAAGAGCAGATGGTTGCTCACATTAAATTCTCTGCTTTAAAATAGTATTTAAAAATTGCATTTGGAGTTCTGGAAAAATCTCTTTGTATTCACTGAGTTGGGGGTTAGTGAATCACTGAAAGTAGCCCATTGTGCTAATCTCAGAGCTCAGTTGCACCTCTTGAAAATTCATATTGCCTTAAAATCAGAATTTTGAAAAGCTCCTGTCTAATGTCACTTCTTGAGGCTAATGGCTCTTTAATCCTATTTCTAGCTCAAGGCAACTTTAAGGGTTGAAGAGTCTTTTAGAAGTACGTGATTGGCACAAGTTAGGCTTGGCTCTAATCTTCCAATATTCAATCCCTGGGGATTTGATCCCAGCTTCAGAGTAACCTGAGATATTCTGCCCATCCTTACTGGAAAACAAATGGAGAGTTTCCATCACAACTTCAGTTTCTTTGGGGAAGGAGGAAGTTTTGCACCCTGCTGTTCCACTGGCAGCAAAATCGCTGCCATTTCTTCAAATTGTGGATCATGAGGAGGTTCTGTGTGTGGAAAAGTGATTGTCTGGAGTGAAACGGGCCCTGTGGGTGAGTGCTGGGTGTGTTTGGTGCTGCCCAGGCCCTTCCTGAGCAGGTTTGCCCTGATTTTCTCTCTGTGCTGGTTCCCCAAGGGTTGCATTGAGCAGCTGTGGGAGGCAGAAGGGTTTGGTGTGTTTTGGGGTTGTAATTTGGTCTTGTCATTATCTATTTACTCCTAATTACGGCTTTTGGAGTTGATACTCCCCAGCCTCTGTGTTTATCTCTCTCCCTGGGTGTATTTCAATAAAAATGTCATTATTTGAAATCATTGACACTGCTGGTTAAAGATACTGAATTCCATCATCTATTGTCCTGTGAAATGATCCATTAAAGATAAAACTGCAGGCACTTGATAAAGGTTCTTTCCCAGGAACAAGGAGCTCTCTGATCCCTGTGTGATCTTATCTCCAGAGCAGTGCTTGCATTCCTGATGGGAAGGAGCTGCAGCAGAAGGGGATAGGAGAGGGAAGACAGAGATTTTCCTTTCCTAACCAGGATCTTGGGAAGGGAAATGGGATATTTCCAGCCCACTCAGTGTAGGCCAACCTCAGATTTGATGAGGAGAAGAAGAAAGGGAGTTAATTTCAGTATTTTAACAAATTGTTGGGAGAGGGGGGTGAGGGGAGGTTAATTCTGGAGGAAGGTAAAGAGGAGGGAAAGAGAGGTGACCGTAGAAGGGAGGTGACAGTGCTACCAACAAAGGAACAGTCAGTTCTTCTTGTTGAAATACCTTTTTTCTTTTCCCTACAGGCAAAACCGCTTAAAAATAGTGTTGGACAATAGGAGTTGGACTCTGATCCCTGTGGGTCCCTTCCAGCTCAGGGTACTCTGGGACGTTCTAGTGTGGAAACCCCGAGTTCTGCCCTGAGCTCTGCTCTGACAGTGAGGAGGTGTTGTTTAAGACGTGTTTTACCTTGTAGGAAAATGAGGCCTTAGGAGCAGGATCTGAACTTTGCAGGGAGGGCCCACCCTGTGCTGGTGGTGGTTCTTAATGGTTCTGTTGGGTGATAAATATTCCTGATGGATGGAGGGGTTTTCTTTGGAGCCTTTGCTGCTGTCGTGGGGGCTAAAGATGCTGAAGGTCAGGGTTCAGATTCTGGGTTTATGGGCACCCTTTGCCTTAGAGAGACTGAAATAGCAGCTTTTCATTCTGCTTGTCGTGGCTGAGAGCAGGTTGGCATTTGAATCTTCAAAGGGTCAGCGTTCTTGGCACAATTAAATCTGCTTTGAAGACAGATAACTCACCCCAGCTTGACACATGGGCCTGGGCATTTTAAATGAGCTGCTCCCGTTCTGTTTCTGTTCCTTATTCCAGTAATTATGGTGTGTTAAACTGTGTGGGGCCTGCTGGGGCAGACCTTGTGCAGACTCTGTGAAATTGAGTTTCTTACCTTCTCACAGCAACCACACTGAAGTGACATTTCCCAGCTCTCGTGGTTGAAGCTCCTCCTGCCCAGGGAGCCCAGACTCCCAGAGAGTGGGGGGTGAGATTTGGTGGCCTAATCACTGCTTAATTGCTCTGTGTTGGTGCAAGAGAGTGTAAATGAGGTGTGGAACAAGGTGTACCTGTCAGAAACTCTGGGAGTGACAGCTGGAGGAGAAAAGGTCTTGGAAGCTTTGGGGGATGTTGGATGAAGGGGCAGGATGGTCTGGCCCTCTGCCAAAGGTAGAGATGGCTTCAGGTGAGAAAAATCCCTCTCGAACAAGGAGAAAACAGATAGGAGCAGGATGCCATGGATGAAGTTTTGGTGTCTTTTTGGCCACTGGAAGCCACAACTGAGCTGACTCCCTTTGAGGAAGCAGCAGTGAGGGGAGAACCTGAGACTGGGAGGTCCCTGAGGAGCACCTGGTGCTGGAAGCTGCCCGAGTGAATTCCCTGTTACATCATTCCTTGCTGGCCTCCAAAGGGGTCCCAGGATGGCCTGAACGCTCGTTTTTACTGACACACTTGTTTAATTCTTAATTCACAAGACATTTGCTTATTTATTCTCATTGTTCCTGATAATAATTCTAAGCCATTAGAGGGGAAAATTGTATTCAGAAATGCTGTTTCACACTTTATTTGTTTGATGATTTAGAGCGATAGAAAATAGCACATTTGCTGGCTTTTATAGTCTGATAATTATCCACATCCATCAAGCCCCATTCCAGGGGAATAAACAAAACACCAAGAAAATTACTCTATTAATGATATCCTATGATGGCAAATAGGACAGATCTCTCTTTTGTGGTAAGGATAGAGAGGGGACTGTCCAGTTAAACTCGTGTTGGGAAGGAATTCTTCCCTGTGAGGGTGGGCAGGCCCTGGCACAGGGTGCCCTGAGCAGCTGTGGCTGCCCCTGGATCCCTGGCAGTGCCCAAGGCCAGGCTGGACATTGGGGCTTGGAGCAGCCTGGGACAGTGGGAGGTGTCCCTGCCATGGCAGGGCTGGAAATGGATATTTAAGGTCTCTTCCAACCCAAACCATTTTGGGATTCCATGATTCCATACTAACAAAAGCGAGCTACCGCTCCAGGAAGATCATTTTCTAACACGTTTATAGTTTTGGGGCAAAACTTTTTGGACTTGTGATCCTGACTCAAGAACTCATAAAATTACATGGAAGTAGAGATCAGAAATGCTGGAATTAGGTTTCATGAAATAAGTTTGGAAGCTGAGAGTCTTTCCTGCAGAACAGCAAGTTCTGGATGTGTACAAGTGGTACTTGATCCACTTCAGGGATTTTCTGTTGTTTTGGTGGAAAGTAGAAAAAGGTAATTTAAAAGGCTCAGTATATTACTTTCAGGTTGTTGACTTCGGGGTAAGATGACATTTGAGTCACAGAACTATAACTTTTTTTATCTTGAGCTGGTTTTTTCTTTCCCCATTGCGTAAATCTCGCGCTCCCTGGCAGGGCAGCAGCACATTTTTCCTGCTGTAATCCCCCAAACTGCTGAGTGGCAGGGTTTTGGGTGAAGCCTGGCCCTTTGTCTTGGTCACCCTCTGCAAGGCTGACCCTTGGAACACGGACTGAAGGGTGGTTTGCAAGCTCAGTGCCTTGGAAGTTTGATTTATCTTCAGGCAGCTGCTGGTTTAGCTCTGTGGCCACAAATCTCCCTTCTGCTGGGGACCAGGCTGAGCCAGAGGCACAGATCCTGCCCTGGGAGCCGTGGCTCCAGGTCAGCGTTCCCAGCACCGGGGGCTGTTGGAGTCCTGCCTGTAGGAAAGGAAATGATTGGCAGCTTTTCACCCCGCACAGACCTGGGGTTGCCTGTGGAATGGAGGTTTTGCAGCTGAGCTGAGCCCCAGCTGTGGGGACGGTGACAAATTGTGCTGAGGGACACCAGGACTTCTGTCCCCAGCAAGTGCTGGGATGTTCTGCCCAGAGAGCAGGGGCTCTGTGCCAGCAGTGCCACACAGAGCCAGCCCTCCGTGGGTGTTCATTGCTCAGTAGCTGCACCCCTTTGATTGCAGCGATTTTTAATCTTTCCATTGTTGTTCTGCCTTGTAATCAATCATTTTGTGTGTAGATGGAGCTCAATCTGTGCCATACGTGCAGGAGCCTCCTGTTTCTCTTCCTGGTTTTAAATAGCAGCCCAAATTCTGTCTTTATTGCCTATCTTTATGTAAATCAGTCAGATTTGTGAGCATAACTTAAAGCAGAATTTGACCTACTTTTAATTCTCTTCTGCAGTTAATATTTTGAATTCCTAAGAATAAATGCAGAGGGATGTGTAGGCTCTGCTTCCTAAAGACTGGCCCAAAGATAAAAGTTAATTTCTAAAATTGGAGTCAGCTATTGCCATTCTATGCTGGGGTATTTTGATTTGTATATTATTGCATACAGTTCTTTTTTATAAGCTGGAAATTCCTCCTCTCTGGCTGGTTTCTATCCAAGCAAGTCTTTTTTCTTTGTCTCTCCATGGGCCGTCCTCTAAAGCCTGGCTTGGCTTTTTGCAGGCTGCAGTTTCAGATAACACAATAACCATGTTCCAATGTATTAAACTTTTAACATCCTCAAGATTCAATTAATCTTATCTTTACAACTCCCAATTACAGGCACTAATTAAGTGAAGGTTGCATTGTAGACTGGGGATATTACATTAATCATCAGCAGCCTTGTAGCCATAAATTAGTTCTTTCCCAATCCTTCAGCATTTTTCCCAGAAGGAATGGAATGTCTCATTTCCCTGTTTTAAGGGACATTAATCCCACAAAGGAGCTTTGGATCGGGATTAGTTTTATCACATTTATGTAAGTGATGAATGGTCTTTGTAAAATAAAAGCCACTAGCTTTGTCCCAGACAAATGAAATTGAATTGTTTGATAATTATGCAATTTAAGGCACTGTCAAACTTTGGTCAGGGGATGTTGGGAGTCCATTGCAGCATTTGTTATTTTACAAGAATAGGTGCTACACAGTGTTTTGCCTTAATTTTTTTTTAAGCCATCAGTTTAAATCAGCTTAGTGTGTAAACCCTGCAGGCCCCTCAGCGTGCTTTGTGTGCTGTTGTCCCCCTGCTCAGCCAGCACAGGTGGGTTTGGTTTTGTGGCACAGGTTGTGCCTTGGAGCTGCTTCTCCCCACGTCGTGGTTTTACACTTGGAAACGGAGAATTTGCCTGGCTGAAACCCCCCAAATCAGGTGCATTTTGGGCCCCCACCCTAAGAGGGGCAGTGCTGGGCACTTGTTGCTGAGCCCCCTCCTGCAATATCCTGTTCCCAGCGTGTGGGAACGAGACAGGACGGGTTTGACATCTTTATTGGAAATAGCAAAAATAATGCATTTTTTATTATTCACTTTGAAGAGAAGTTATAGCTGGCAATAAATGCCATTCCCACAAATGTAAATTCTCAGAATTCTCTGTCACAAAAAGCAGGGAGAGCCATATTTAATTTGCTGCAGAGTGTAACCAATGATTTACAAATTTCCATTGGCAGTATTATTGTGTGTCATCATGTTAAACACGTTTAAATGTATCCTGGTATTCAGTTCCCTTCTTATAACCTGAACACATAAATCTTTGTCACCTGGGCTTTGCTCCTGAGAATATTGTAAACTTCAAAGCACTAAGAGAACTAACAGCTTTTGGGAAGAAAAAGAGCCATTTGGAAGTTCCCTGATTTTTGTACGTGCTGGGCACACCCAGCCCTGTGTCTGTGACCTGTGGGACATTCAGACAGTTGATTGTTTTTCCAGAATTATGTTCAATAATTTACATTAAAAAAAAAAGTCAGTCAAATTCTTTTGCACTTTATTTACCCCTAATCTAAGAAAATTGTCCTTAGGAAGTGTAGAAGTTGTTCCTTGTGCCCTTTAATGATGTTTTCCTCATTTCCCGCATTTTCGTTCACCCCATCAAGAGAATTACTGAATGCTTTAATTCCATTATTTCACATCAGACAATAAAATCCCGCATGGACATAAGGATTGAGCCATGACTGCTTGAGCTGTGGTGAAGAATATTTACTTTTTTAAATAAAATGGAAGCTGTTTACACAGAGGAAGGTTTTATTCTTTTCCAAAGCACACAGACCCTCCTTCACACCTTTTCAGCCCATCCGTTTCTTGCTTATTAATATTTAACACACTTTTATTTTGCAGATATTTTCCCCATGGAGAACACACCTGCTGTTCCCTGCACTGAGTTATTTCTGGGGTTTCCAGTGCTGTGTCATCACTTTGTCTTCTCGATTTTCCTTCTACCTTGTGAAATCTTGTGATGCAGTTTGAAAAAATGGCAGGAAAAGAACCCACTTCATGTGACATGTCTGAGGGCTTCTGTTAAATGCTGGGTTTTTTCCATGGATTCTGAGTTACTGACACCTTTCAGACACACAGAATCGTGGCTGTAGTGCCAGCCCCTGTGTGCTGTGCTGAGGGTTGTTACCCCACTTGTTCCTAGACTTTTCCCTTCGCTGTTTTTACATTAAAGAGCTGATGATTTTGGTTTTTGTCTGTTTCCTCCTCCCAGGTATGCCATTCCCCCGGAACACGGCAAGAGGCTGGAACGCCTGGCAAAAGGTGAGCTCTGGGGTGATAAAGGACTGGCACTGCCCTGATGTTGCTGATGACTTCTGCAAGAGCTGCTTGAGGAACCTGCTCTATTGGTAGAGCAGCTTCAGAGCCAGAAAACTTGTCAGGGAGTTTTCCTCCCAACTCTTCCCTCAAAGCCTTGGTCTCCTGGCACGGCGTGACCTGAACTAAAATTCCTTGAAAAACCCTTGAATTTTGAGGTGTTGAGGCCAAACCCTCCCGTGTCTGGGCAGTGGGTTTAATCCACAGTGGCTTGGGTTGGAAAGGACCCTAAAAATCATTTCATTGCAGAGCTACCTTGAGCTGTGGCAAACTCCCACCTCTCAAGCTTCAGGGAAGATGTCTGGCTGCAGAAGTAGATATGTTTTAATTTGTTGGTGTTGTTTCTATTTTTGTTCCCTTGCAAATGTTCAAGGAGCTGCCCAGCTAAAAAAAGCTGCTGGCCCAGAATAATTAACTCCAAATCTCTGTGGTTCATCTCCAGAGGCAGCTGGGGTGGTTTAAATCTGCTGGTGGAGGTAGGAGCAGGCAGGGAAATCTGGAAGACTCTATTCTGATGCAGAAGAAAAGACGTTCTAATGCTGATTCCCCAGAAAACAGGCAAATTCCTGTTCTGCCTTTTGCTGCTGACAGTCTGTGTCACACTCCAGGGTGTCAAGGGGAGCGGCTGATTGTGTGGGGTAAATGCAGAATAACTGGGGATGAGCGTCCTGGGGCTTGGTGGTGTTGTTTTCCTGGGCTCTGAGCTCCATGGTCCCTAAATACAAATAATACTGGAAATGGCTGCTCAGAAATGGTGCATTTCAGAGCTGCAGCTCAGTCGTTTGCCAGGTTTTAATAGATGAAAGGAGTAATTTTTATAAGAAGTCAATCAATCAGATGACTTGTGTTCTGCAGACTCTGAAATACCACTCCAAGTCTGACAGCAGCAATAATAAGTTTCTTGCTGTTTGTAACTAATTTTTACGGATGATCAATTTTGAGGCACGGGGATGGTTTGTGCTGTAAAACCAGCAGCAAATTATCAATGATCTGGTCTTTATTTTAGTTTCCTGCCTCCAGAAGCTGGGATGTGTGATGATTTAACTCTGCAAAGAGCCAATGTTGCTGCCTGGCCATTCCCCTGTCCTGTACATCAGTGGGGAGAAGTTTACTATGGAGAAATGAGTGTGCAATTAATATGGAAAATGAATAGCTGAGCTGTAAATGGGCTCACTGGGAGAGCCATGCAGCCCATGGAGAGAATGCTAATGTGTTGCCATGTTATTGGTGCTAATCACTTAAAATGTGCTTCTTTATTAGTGGCTTTAATGAGAGCCACTTAAACTGTGCATTAAAAAGAGGAACTGCAGAGAGGGACGGCAGGCTGGGTAGCAGACAGTCATAACTTTAATTGAAATGCTTTTAGTACAAAAATATAATGTAAGAAAACCTGGAACCCAGTAATCCTTTTGACTTCCTGAAACCCCTTCCATTACGTCTCATCAATCAGTTTTGGTTCCAGAGCTCGGGTTATTTGTTTTCCTGAACTGTGATGGGTTTGAGTCCCTATAAACACATGGTTTGTTATGGAATCACCCCCATGATCCTGAGGAAAATGGGGTTACATTGGCTGAGCTGCCATTGAGGGGTTTGGTCAGTGCTTACCACTATTTTGATTTTCTTAATTATTTGTGATTTGTTTTAATAGCTCAGTGTGGATCTTGGGTAGAATTTAGCACGTAATGGTGTTGAGGTGCTGACTGGGTCAGGTCCTGCTGCCTCTGCCACTTATTGGTGACCACTGTGAACGTGTCCCTCTGGCCACTGCCTGGGATGGAGACGTTTCCTTTCCTTTCTTTTCACTGAATATTAACATTTCTTCCCTTTAGGAAGTGCTATGTAAGGCAGATTGAGCTGGAATCTAACAAGTTGTATTGTTTTCCCAGTAACAGTCCTGCAGCCCTCTAATGATGCTCCTCCTTTGAATGTCTCCGCAGGATTTTTCCCAGGAAGCTCTCAGGGATGTGATGCTTTCCTCCGTCACAAGATGACCCTCATTTCTCCCTCCATCCTGAAGAAATACGGGATTCCCTTTGACAGGGTAGGCACAGGGGTGCAGGGGACCCTGCAGGCTCTTGGGAGCACAGCACCTCTCTCCTGAGGAATCGGCTCGGCACGAGCCACTGGGAGGAACTGGCTGCATTTCCAGGGGCATTATTATGCTGAGTGCATCCCATCAGTTCAAACCAGGCCTGCCTGGAAAAAGGAGGGTTTGGGGTTTGGCTGAGACACTGTGAAGCAAAGAAAAGCTGTCACTGAACAAACTCTGGCAATTAGGGAGCCTCTCAGGTAGAGAGGGATGAGCTAATGAGGGTGTTCTGGCTCATCAGTGGGCAGCAAAGCCCGCTGGTGATTCAGGAACACTTTTTTATTTTCTTGTGGATCCAGTATGACCCAACGTGGAGCTGCCTGTGCTGGTTCCCTGTTGTGTAAGTGTTCGTGCTGCTCTAAGCCTGGAAGGATCCCTGCAGCTCTTAAGCCCTGATTTGAAAAGAGGGGTCATGTTTATTTGGTATGATCGTTTTAATGTGCTTATTCTTAAAGTCTTGTGGCAAGAAGTAAATCCCCTCAGCCAAGTGTGGTTACAGGGATTTGTATCTGTGCAGAATCAGTCAAACTGCTGCTGCTGCTGCTGGGTGCTCCCAGCACACGGAGCCAGAGCTGCCTGTGGATGTGGGAAGTGTCAAAGCTGCCTGCTCCAGACTGGTTTAATGGAATCGTGGAGTGGGAAGGGACCTTAAAGCCCATCCAGTGCCACCCCTGCCATGGGCAGGGACAGCTTCCACTGTCCCAGGCTGCTCCAAGCCCTGTCCTGAAATAGTGGCTGTTGAAGGAGGATCACTGTTATTCACAAACAGGGAACAAGTGCCATTTTTCCCGAGGAACAGAGATAGGAGCCCTTCATCCGAATTCTTGTCAGATTTCAATGAAGTGAATAGGCAGCATTTATAAATCTCTATAATGCTGTTCTGGAAAAAAAGAAACAGATCAATACTAGGGCTTTTTAATAATTAAAAATGTGTATTTCTGTAATCTCCTATTGATTTCTCCATTTATTCCTCAAGAGCTTGCAGCAGTCAGTAAATTTGGGGCTTTCTCCATGAGTGGCAGTTTGTGCTGGCTTTCCTTCAATAGTTATTACTTTTCTGCATGGCCTATCCATCATCTGGAGTGTTTTCTAATTTATTGTGGGATAATGTTGACAGCAGTGCCATGGATGATGTGGGCTTGAAATGGAGACACCGGGATGTGCAGTCACTGACAGAAACATAATCTTTTCATCTTCTGAAGCCAGCAGAGTAGCACTGCTGGGATTTATGGAGGGGATGGATGCAGGATGCTCCATGGGGCTGGGTGCAGGCTGGACTTCAGCACCTTCTCCTGAAATCCTGCAGGAGCTTCTTGTGTATCACAGCAGCTTTTATTCCCTCTTTTAAAAATTATTCTTCTAATGTTAATGACATCAGCAAATTCAGATGTTGGCCCAGCCAAGGGGGGAAATGTTTGAACTTCTGTCTGTTTACATTTTCCATTTGGCCCCATCCTTGTGTTTGGAAGTGCAAGTCTCTTGGAGTCTCTGTGGTCTCTGAGCTGCTGGGGTGTGAGTTATGGCTGGTGGGAAGGGATCCAAATGGAATTGCTTGGTCTGTGACAGCTGTGAGAGGTCTGTCAGCACTTCTGGGTTGGAAAGACAGGGAAGGTCAAGCTTTGCCTCTGCCATACCCCATGAGGGGAGGTGCTGTTGCCTGAGGGGCAGCTGGGCTGGGACTTGCTCCCATGGTTCAGACCATGCTCTTAACAATTAAATTCCTTTTTTCTCCCGATGCTTTTTCTGCATAAGATATGAAAAGAGGATTTTTTAGAAGTACCCAGATTGATTGGCCTCTGCTTCCAGCTGTGATCTGTAGAGTTCAACCCTTATTAATAATGTCCATAATGCTTATTGTTGTTTTAATTTCATTGAAGTAGAGTCACAGAATGGTTTGGGTTGAAAAGGACCCTGAAGCTCATCCAGTGCCACCCCTGCCGTGGCAGGGACACCTTCCACTGTCCCAGGCTGCTCCAAGCCCCGTCCCACCTGGCCTTGGGCACTGCCAGGGGTGGGGCAGCCACAGCTGCTCTGGACAGTTCCCAAAGCAGACAAAAGATGGGCTGTAATTTTTAGGGTGTTTGACTTTTAGGTGAACAGGTGGGAGTGAGGCTGATAAATGTGAGTGGGGAAATAAATACAGGGAAGGGCAGGAAGTGCTTCAGAAGGACCTTGCCATGCAGAGGGAATGTTAGGAGGGAAATCCAGGGCTCTTGGCTGCTCTGGCGTGGGGGTGGGAATGAAGGTTTGGAACTGCCATGAGCCAAAGTGGCCACATCAAAGATTGATTGATCTTTTGGAATGTTGCAGCCGGGGACCCTTTTGTAACTGGAGCCTGCAGGTGTAAATAGTTCAGATCATGTGGCCCCTTCCATCCAGTGTTCTGAGTTTTTCCCTTAAGAGAGATACTTGAGTATTCCTGCAGCTCACCAGGAGCTGTTCCAGGCTCAGCCAAGAGCTGGCAGTGACTGTTCCGCCGACCCTCCCGCGGAAAGAGATTTAATTGTGGGGTTTTTTAATAGGTCTGTGTTCTCAAGCTGCTGCATTAAGTGACCTGTGGGGTGTCTCCTCCCTTTCCCTTTGTGTTTCAGATCACCCAGGAAGCTGGGGAGTTTATGATCACATTTCCTTATGGTTACCACGCTGGCTTCAATCACGGCTTCAACTGTGCCGAGTCGACCAACTTCGCCACTCTGCGCTGGATCGACTACGGGAAAATGGCAACACAGGTGGGGTCAGCTGGGCCTGGGGGGCTGCTGGAAACCACCAGCTCCTGGGGTTGTTACTTGTCCTAATTCCTAAGGGCAGCGTGGAAAATGCCACTGCTTTGGGATGTGCTCTCTCGCTGTCCCACGTTGCTGTTTTTGCCTCCTGATAATTTGTTTTATTCCGAGGGTGTAGGAATGGCTTTCTCAAGTGTTACATTCACCTTGTCAACAGGCTGTTTTGGGATTGGTAAACTGGGATGAGTTTTCTGATGCATCCAAACTGCATTTCACAGTGAATAAGGTGACTGATGTAACTGAATACAACTCATTAGGTACACACTGGAGGGGAAGGAGTAAGCTGGAAATACTTTTAAGCTTTAATAACACTATGGTAATAGCATTCTGAAGATACCTGAATTCCTCTAATCTGTGCACTCAGTTAGGTTTGGAGGCTTATGTTTGTGTGGTTATTTCTCATTAGGGCTGGTTTCTGGTGTGCTTTGTTACTTTGGTTTGTGACAGCACTTGTGCTCTCCTGGTTTGAAGCCTGCAGAATAACTGATCAGCAAAGCTCACTCAGGAGAATCTGGGAAGTTTTGCCAGGGGCACCTTCCACTGTCCCAAGTTGCTCCATGCCTTGTCCAGCCTGGCCTTGGACACTTCCAGGGATGGGTCATACATTTGGATTTGTTCTGGAGTTAAAGGGATGGTAAGAAAAACCTTAAACCGTAAGGGGCTTCAAATCAGTGTCAAGTGTCTGAAGCTCAAAAACAGCCAAGCAATCTTGGTTTAAAAATGTAAAAAATGGTGTTTGTCTGCTGTGACCTTGTAAAGCAGGTTTATGTGTAGTGAGTGGTCATGGTATTACACCCCAGAAAATGGGGTTTATCATGGAAATTCAGACAGACCCTTAACTACAACAGAGCCAGCAGGCACCACTCGAATATTAAAAGCAATTGTGGGTTCAGCCGTGTGTTCACAAACAAGTGACATTTGGGAAGTGCAGTTCTAGATGGAGCCTCCATGCTTACATTGTGAAGCAGCGTAGCATGAAATTACTGAACAAGCAGCAGCAGAGCTCGGAGCAGATCTGGGGACACAAAGTGGAAATGTGGAAGGAGATGCCCAATTTATTCCCATTGCACTCTGTGGCACTTGTCTGTTCTGAGCTTCCTGGTTAATAAACCACGTGTTAATTAACCCTGGGGTACCTGACTGGGGGTCCCAGCTGAGGGGGGAATTTGTTACACAGTGAGGGCGAAGCTTTGTTTAAATCTCATTTGGGGTTAGGCAGTGACCTAAGGAAGTATCAGCTGAGCTGTGCACTGGAGCTGCCTGTACCTCTGTGGGGAGAGAACTCCTGGAGAGACATCAGGAGGAAATTCCTGCCTGTGAGGGTGTTGAGGCCCTGGCACAGCTGTGGCTGCCCCTGGATCCCTGGCGGTGCCCAAGGCCAGGTTGGAGCAGCCTGGGACAGTGGAAGCTGCCCCTGCCCTGGCAGGGGTGGGATGAGATGAGATTTAAGGTCCCTCCAACCCAAACCATTCAATGATCCTCTAGTGTGTGATTTTTAGTTAACTACTGCAGTTTTCCTATATTTAAAAAATGGCTTTATTGATTTATATGCTCCTGGGCACAATTAGATTGTCCTTGCTCACATGCAGGCAGGTTTGGGGGTTTTTTTCTTATCATATACTCGTTTATAAAAGTTCTTGGGAAGTCTGAGCTGGGCAAAGCTCTGCAGGCACCAGCTCTTCCTGCACTGACCCAGCTGCCTGGGGGTGATCCTCTCCTTTCCTTGGGTTACCAGCACAGCTCTCTTGTCCTGCCAGCACTCAGGAGATTGGGGACAAGGCAAGGTTCATAATTAGCCAGTTGTAATGTTCTCCTGGACATTATCCTGGGGAGGAGATTTGGACTGTGCTCTGCTGAGAGCTGTGTGTCAGTGGAAGAGAGGAAGGTAATGGTTCACCTCGGAGAGCAGAGCTGTGCTAATTGCCTGCCAGATGGGTGCAATGTTCTGCATCCCACAGAGAACCTGCCTGGGCTGTAAAAAATACAGAATAACCAGCCTGGAGTGTAAAGATCAGCTTCTGAGACACTGGGCCTGCTCTAATTGTAGAACAAGTGTCAGTATTAGCAAAAAAAAAAATAGCAATAGCTGCAGAGTTGTGTGGGAAACTGATAGTGGGTAAATCCACTTGTATCTGTAAATTAGTAACCAGGATGGACAGATCCTGAAAGATTTCAGTGGAAATTGGTTTGGTGAATACCAAGTGAATAATCTAAGCTGTCCTGTTTGGTTCAAAGCTTTTTGAGAACCTGGTGGGAGGTTTTGGAGTCTTTCTCTCCTTGGGTGTAGTTTGAACAGGTGCTTTTGCCCCTTGGGTCTGATTTTCTGATTCTCCTTTTAATTGCTCCTCCAGCCCCAGTGCTGAGTGTGCTTTGTGACAGACAAATTTCATGTTGTCTTTCAAGATGTGCAGAAATCTTCAGGACTGGTTTTCTGTGCTCTCAGCAAGTGTCAGTCTCCTCAGATCCAGAGGAAGGGTATGACATCCTCCTTCACGGCCTTCATTCCGTGCTGGTGCCCCACTGGGAGGTGGATGTCTTGCCTCCAGCTGGACATTGTGCCCAGAAGTGCAGGAAATAACAGCTTTTTAACTGTTCTCCCATTTACTGCCGATGTAAATGTCTCCATCTGTCCTGGAGGAGCCTCGTGCTGCAGCTGACTCCTTCCCAGCCAAGGTGACTTTGAGACCAACCTCAGCTTGTCTTTTCCACTTGATCCTTGGGAAAAGCTGTGGCTGAGCAGCAGATCCTCGTTTAGGGATGGGAGAGACCTTCAGCTGGTCGTGGGGCTCCCCAGGATGATCCCAGTGTGCTGCCACCAGCTCTTCCCAAGTGCCTGGAGGGAATTCATTCCGGCATCTTTGCAGAGCAGGCTCTGGCAGGGAGGGCTCCTCGGGAGATGCAGTTCTGTTTGAGTGACGTGGGTGTCACTGCCACAGCGCACAGCAGAAAGAGACCCAGGAGTTCCAAGGGGTTTTCACAGCGCTGGAGATCCTGGCACAATGTTTCAGAGTCAGCTGTAATCCAAATATTTGCTTTGGACTTCAGCATTCCTGGTTCAGTGGTGCAGCTGAGGAGGGATGGGTTTATTGGAATGTGCTGCAGTTAATGTTTGCCTGCATAGGCAAGGCTTAGAAATTAGGGAGAAATATTTCCCTTTGTTCTGTGTAGTTGAGTTCCTCAGTCATTTATCTTCCATTTGTCATATTTTTTTTCTGTTTGGTTGTTGAAAAAAGCTGCTGAGTGAAAGACAGGAAATTATAATTTTCATTCCTTACAATTTAAAAAAACATTTCTTTGTATTTTGCACCATGAGCCTGCAGTTCCTTTCTGCATTCCTGGTTTTTCTGTTTCTGAAAACCCTTGGATGCCACCACCGACAGCCAGAGGGTTTTAAGAGCTGTGTCTTTGCCCAAACAACCCTTTTAAACCGGGGTTCCAGGAAAGTGCCCTTCCTCCAGTCAAGGTGGCCTGTGAGTCCCCTGCTATTCAGAAAGACCCTTTCAGAGTGCCCAGTTTTAGCAGAAATTCAAATCCCAGCTCAGCTTTTCTATTGCTTTGACAAACTGGACTGAAAATAAGTGGATGGGAGGGGAACGATTTCTGCACTTTCCTTTCAATTAAGTGCAGCCACTCCTGGGGAAGGTCTGGGCTCCTGCTGGCTGCCACTTTCATGCCTTCCTTTATCTCCTGTTGACTCCAGAGAAACTGCTGGAATTCTCTCTCTCTACATAAAATGGGGTCAGGCTGCTCTTCTTGGCCAAATCCTGCATTTTAGGGTGTGACATAAGCAGCCTTCACCTCATCCAGGCAGTGTTCCCATCAAACCCCTCCCTCCCGAGCACTCCTGCTCTGCTGCTCTCTCATTTGGGGAAAGGGGACAGAAATAAAACTCCTCCATTTGGATTTTACTGGTCTGCCAAGAGAAGGGACCTTTTGGATCCCAGCCTAGGATCTTTATGTGGTTTGGTGCTTCTAAACCTTCTGCTCACTCATTTTTTCTGTACTATGTGTATAATATTGAAATAATCTCATATTTACTCTCGGAATATCTGTGATTTAAAGTTGCCTAGCATATAA
Source organism: Oreocharis arfaki (assembly GCA_013398015.1). Taxonomy (NCBI): domain Eukaryota; kingdom Metazoa; phylum Chordata; class Aves; order Passeriformes; family Paramythiidae; genus Oreocharis; species Oreocharis arfaki. The sequence continues at coordinate 550,697 of VZRR01002041.1, read as the reverse complement.
TTTTCCAGGTAAAATTGAAGCTTTCTTCTTACTATTCACATTTTAGTAGATTTTTCCCTCAATCTGTCTATATTTCCCAAGAAAATAAAAATTTTGAGGTTTTTGCAGAAACTTGTTTGATAATACTGCAAAATTGGTCCCCAAAATAAGGTGAATCAGAATTGTTTTTTTGCATTACTTTGAGTCTGTGCCTCAACTGACTCTAATTAGACCTTTTAAGCTTTGAACACATAAAGAAATCTATTATGAAATAGCATTTCCATAGTTTATTTTTGTCAGACATTCAAAATTGCTCTTTTACTCTAATTAGACCTTTTAAGCTTAGAATACATTAAAGAAATCTATTATGGAATAACATTTCCATGGTTTATTTTTGTCAGGCAGATTCAAAGCTGCTCTTGTACAAATTCTTCCATCTTTCTTCATACTTATTTTCTTGTATTATTTGTAAACACCCCTAATGCCCTGCTCTTGATTCTGTGCAAGAGAAAGGAACTTTTACAGGTTTTTCCTGGCCGAGGTGGAAAGGGGATGGTTATTTTTTGGAAACTGTCTGGAAGCTTTGTTTTATCAGCTCTTCTCCGAGCTCCTCTTCTGAAGTTCTGGCTGGGAGGTTCTTGGCACAATTTTTCTTAAAGAAGGAGGAACACTCTGAGTTCTGTGAGCAGAATAAATACCTGGGGTTATTGGGATTTCCAGGATTCCAGCACTGGGGTGCTGCTGGCTGGGGTGCCTGATGTCCCTGTGGGTGGGTCGGTGCCACCAGGTCCTTCTGGCCTGGCCCTTCTGGATGTTGGGATGGGTTATTTGATTTGCTTGGGCAGGAACAAGTCCCAGGGCGTTTCTGTCACACATAAATGTTGTGTCTGAGGGGAGTGGGGTGACTCTGACAGCCCCCGGCCGCTCCCCGCACGCCTGCGCGCCGGGAATCCGCACGGAGCATTTCGGAAGCAGGCAGGGAGGAATCGTGCCCTGCAGCCAGGGACAGGGGGAGTCCATGGGAATCTTTGCCTAATTGTTTTGTTTATGAATCTCTGGGAAGGGTTTCCAGTGGGTTTCCTAATGAACTGGTTTGTTGTTGATGCCGTAATTACTCTGCAAACGGGGGGTCAAGGCTCATCTTCTTTCCCACAAGCTTCCAACCACCAGCCATTAAACACACAAACTATGCAGTTTGGGCTTTTTCACCTTCTTCTCCTCAGAGTTTAACTCCTTACTTACTCACAGAATTGCTGCCATTCATCTTTCAGCAGTGTACTTGGAGTGGCTGAGTGGAAGCAAAAGGAAACTGGAGCCCCAGACTGGTTATTTCTGTCCTGTTGGATCTCAGTAGCACACCTGTAATACAGGAGCAAACTGGATTGCTGCTGCTTGGAAGCATTGATTGTACTGGAGGCTTGTTTCTCCCAGAAGCCAAAACTCTCTGCTTTGACCTGGGAGTTCTCAGGGAGAGGCTGAGGGGTGTTGTGTGTGTTGGCAAAGTGTGTTCCTGTGACAGCGAGAGTTTCTCTGCTGCCTTTTCACAGAACCACCTCTCTTTCCCAGGAACTTGCTTTTAGACCTCATTGTTATGGAAAAGCAGATAGAAAAGCTTTAAGCAAAGATTTTGGTCTGGCATTTAAAAGCTGAAAGAACTTCAATTTTGAGCATGTTGAGTTTTGTGATGGATAAATTTCCATTAAGGCAAAGTGGGAGGCTCAGCTGAGTCTTATCAGCTGCTTTCATCTGAATATGAAGGGTTTTTTCCATGAAAACCAGAGGTGCCACTTTAAATGTGTAATTTTGGTGACTATTTCTGCATAAGGAAAAGGCTGATTTTCCATTAACCTTTCCTATGTGATGGAACTGCCGAGGTTCAGTTCAGTGTTAATAGTTGGGGATTGAGGGAAATATCCTCACAAAACTGTTGCTGAAGGTTGAAGTTGAATGAGTGTGTGCTTTTCCATATATCATTTGATTTTATGACTTCAAGGAGACAGTCATTTTATTTGACTGTTATGTTATATAGACTTATTTGTGTTTTTATGTTAAAAAATATTGCAAATAAGATAATGGTTGTACATTCAATAGCCACAAATTCCCCACTATCAGTCTTGGAGTTAGAATTGATGGGACAGGGCTCCTGGTGTGGTCACATATTTTACCACAGGCTCCAAATTAGAGGAGCAGAAAATAAAATAATGAGGAAAGGAAGAATGTTGGGGTTTTAGGCTGGAAAAAGGTTTAATTGTGCATTTCCTTACAGTATTTTTCCATGTCCTTCTGGTTAATAAAATCATTAACTTATGGAAAAGGAGAGGTGAGGCTGGGAAAAGCCTTCAGAAGGTGGAATAAGTGAAGTTCCTCAGATTTGGTGAATATGGAACTCCTCTCTTGTTGATTTTTTGGTCTCAGCTCCCCTGTAACCGAAGGCAAAGAACTGACCCTAAAGCTGGGTTGATTTTTGGTTTGGTTTTTTTCCACTCCCGTTTTCAGGCCCTGCAGTCGGTCCTTGGAGATCCCAGTTATGAATATTCCGTTGTTTATTCCGTTGTTTGATCTGTGGCTCTGCCAGCCCTGCTGCTCCCAGGAGTGGGGTCTGGCAGCCGGACTGGGAGTGATGGAGGAGAGAGGGGAAGGGGCTGGATAAGATCTCAGAGTTCCTGGAATTTCTCACTTCCCAGGGCTATCGATCTGCAGGAATTCTGTGAATTCCCAAGTTGGAGCTTTGTGCTTCAGTTTTGCCTCACGTAAAGGAAACGAGGTTTCACCTCTCCTTAGTGGTGGTGTTTTAATGTTGATGTGCTCATTTTTTTTTTCTATGAAGTTTAATAATAGTGGAATATAAAAGTGTTGGAATTTGAGGGCATTTGGGAGGATATATTCTGCAGAAATTGGGGTAGGGATGGACAGAGATGGGGGTGTAGGCATGATGTCTTTTCGGAAATACACGTGTTTATGACCACAGTTAAATACTGTGAAAGAAATACAGCTCTGAGTGTGTGCAAGGGGGAAGGCAGGGTGTGGGACTGGAGACCATTGCCAGGAAACAGCCTTGCTGCTTTTGTCCTGCTGTAATGGAGCAGAGCAGGGAATTTATTGCAAAGGCCATTTCTTGCCCTCCTCTACCCTCACCCTCCTCCTGGTCTCCCCCATTCTCCCTCTCCCAGCTCTCTCACACACAAGAACATTCCCTTCTCCAGCTGTACTGGAAGCATCAGCAGCATCTCACTGCTGTCTGAGGGGAGGGTATGGAAAAATATCCTGGCCATGCTGGGAATGTGGCTGTGACACAACTGCAGCAGCTGAGGAAATATCACTGTACGGTCCGGAAGCAGCCCCAGAGGAAAGAGGCTTTGTGAATTATTCATGCTTGCTGGTGTGAAAGCAATAGAATTAAATTAAAATTGAAATATAAACATACATCATGGTAGATTTGTGGAAAGAAAGGAGCTTGGCTGCTGCAGGCTGTGGGAGATGGAGGCCACGGTGCCAGTGCTGAGTCCCAGCCCAGCAGCATCCCCGGAGCTCAGCGTGGGGCTTCTCCAGGACTGACCAGGGGGTGCAGCTGGGGGAGACTGGAGCTGCTGCTGGTTGGAAACTGCTCTGGAGACCTCTGGCTCTGAGTGCTTCGGGATTTGCCGGCTGGATTTGAAGGCTTGGATGTGTCTGTGCTGCACCTCTTGGGTCCAGGTCAGGATCACAAAATGCAGCGCTCCCTTTCTAAGCCGTTTTTCAGCCTCTGAGGAGGTCAGTGCCCTGGGGATGCTGTTCTGTGTTCCTCTTTGTAGCACTGCTCAGGTGCTTTTAAACTTTCTTAAGGAAAATCTGCTCAATCCCTTAAGCCAGGATTGATGGAGGTGCCGTGGGAAGCTCCTGCCTGGGCAGGAGTTGGAAGCATGGATGCCGTCTGTGTTCCTGCTGTGCTGCGGCCAAATTGCATTTCCAGCCTTTCTGGCCTCAGCCATTTTTCATTAAGTGGAGTTTTCCTGAAAGGGTCTGTCCATGAATGCTCCTTCCCACTTGGCACACTCGGGTTACCAACGCTGCCCCAGTCCCTGCGCAGTGAGAAGCAGGAGCTGGAGGATGTGGGGTAGTGGAGAACTGTACAGAAGGACTCTTCTCTCTCTCTCTCTCAGTGAATTCTCAACTATGGCCATAAATCTTTAAGTAATGGTGGTGAAAAGGGAAGGGAGAAAGGGGAGAAGCAGGTTTAATTTCAGTCACTTCTGCCAGAAGAATGGATAGAATAGTTTTGAAAAGGTGTGGAGGAAGGGTGGAAAAAAACCCCAAACCAGTCCTGCAGAGTGGCTCCAATTACCTCAGCCTCAGCTTGGAGCTGAAAAGCAATTTCATGCAAGCAAAGCTTTGCACCTTAGAGCAGAGCCCCCGAGAGAGCTGTGGCTGCAGAGGCACCTGGAGGGTTCCTGGGTCCTTTTCCATGCTCTACCTTCTTTTGATTAGGTTTATAAAGGCTGACTCTTTGAGACTATGAGTGCCCAGGGTGAGAATCCCCTTGCTGCACTCAGTCTGTTGATTCATCCCAGCAAAGGGATCTATCCAAGGAAAACCACCTGTGAGTACTCTCTGTGCAATGGCAGGGGTGTGACTCCAGGTTAGTTCTAATGAGCATATGCCAGCTGAAATGAATAATGCACATTTTCTCCCACGTAATGGTTTGGATGCAGGTTGTGGTTATTGCAGGTTTTTTATTTCTTCCCCTTTGTGCAGGATTGCTGTGCCATGTCAGGATGTGTCATTATGAAGTTTAACTGCCCTGTGCTCTAGGTCAGGCTTTGGTTCCTGTAAGGCTTTTCTGAGTTATGAAGTGATATCAATAATATCTTTTCAGCCTGGAAAACTCTGCCAGAGAGAGGCTGATGGGGGGAACGTGGGCTTGAGGGCAGACTCTGACCTGGGCTAGACCAGACAGAGTAATTGTGTCCAATGCCTGCAGCACAGCATATGAGCAGTGCCAGTCCCAGGAAGCTTTAGCTTGTTGGAGGGCTTAGAGAGAGAACAAAATCCTTGGGAACAGAGTTTTCCACTGCCCTTGGAGAGTGTTGGAGTGGCAGCTGGTTTTCCAGGAGCAGGTAGAGCCAGTGGCTTCCATGGAGCTGAAGCAGCCACATATCCCTCAGAGGCATTCCCAGCACTGACCCCAGCCAGAAACCCTCTTCAGCCAAAGGGGGGGAGAGTCAATTTGCCTCTGGAGGAAGGGGAAGGTCCCCGGTGTGACGTGTGTGGGGTCTCTTGCAGTGCACGTGCCGCAAGGACATGGTGAAGATCTCCATGGACGTGTTTGTGAGGGTGCTGCAGCCCGAGCGCTACGACCTCTGGAAGCAGGGGAAGGACATCGCTGTCCTGGACCACATGAAACCCACGGCTCTGAGCAGCCCAGAGCTCGATGCCTGGAACGAGACCAAGGCAGACCTGAAGGCCAAACTGCTCCGCAGGTAAAGGCGGGAAGTGCTGGTGTCTGGGCCCTGCGCTGGAGTTTAATTGCTGAGATTGTAAATGCTACAATTCCTAATTTGAGATAGTTCAAACTCTTTTCTTTTCTTCCTTTGTTCTTTTTACAATTCCTCATGTAATTTGTCTGGAGTAATGTGTCCCTCATGTCCTGTTTCCTTTCCATGTTATAAAAGCGCATATTTTTCAAACTGGGACTCTTTGTGCCCCCTCGCATCTCATCTCTTATCCTGGAAGACATAAAAATCCATAGTGAACATTTAGAGCTTCACTGATCAGAAGGCAGGAGTTTAAAAAAGCCCATCAGTTGCAAAGGGGATTTTATGCATGCCTTTCTGTGCTTCCTTTGATCTTTGTATTAATTTTCTACAAGTCTGTGATTTTTGTGTGTTACAGCATGCTTGAATTGAAAATTTGGCATGCTAACCTTTTCCTGTTGGAATCTTGCTTTATAGGATAGGAGATGAGGAAGAGGACAACAAACACCGGTATGTGACTTCCCTCAGCAACTTCAATCATTTCATTCTTTTTGCTGGCAAGTTTCTTAAAATAGTAACTCTGGGACTCTTTTCCTCTGTCACTGAGTTTTTCATGAAAGCCTCCAGGAAATCTTTGGGCCTCGAGGTTCCTCAGGCTTCATCTTGGTTTGGATTTCTGTGATCTCTTCCATCACTGGAGAACCTCACTTGTCTCGTGGCTCTTCTGGTTTTCACTCTTGAGTTCCTGAGCTGGGCTGGCAGGGATGTGTGATGGTAACTGGGTGTGGGTAAAGGGAACTGGTCACTGATAAAAATGCTGCTGCTGGCTCAGAGTGGGTTGTACTGGAGTGCTTTGGACGTGGGCAGCTGGTGGGAGAACTTCCTCCTCCAGCTTGCTTGAAGAATGAGATTTTAGGAAATGGAACTATCAGGGCTTTAAAGCACACTTTAAAGTGTGTGCCCTTCCTTATACCTCCATATCCTCCTTTTTTCCATCATTCTCATTCCTGTTACCCAAGTTTAAAAACCTGATAATTACATGATAGCTGACTTATTTAGGCAATAGTAAAGAACAAAGTAGCATATCTAAAATATCTTAAAGTCTCTCTGTCACTGGTATTTGTCTTCCAGGAGTTTCAGTTGCCCAGTGAGCTCTGGACTGGAGTCCTGTGTCTTGTGTTTCCTATATGAAATGATTTGTCCATTATTATTTTACAAGTGCTGAAGGGGGGAAGTGTGTGCCCCACTAAATGCGTGCTGCAAAAGACATCCTAAAGATGATGTTTGGCAGAAGACTGACCCCTGCAATGTTGTATTCCTAAATGTTTTCAGCGATTCCTGCTGTAGGGAGCTTCAGGAAAAGCAGTGTAATCTCAGAGTCAGAAGTTGCCTTTTGTGCTCTCTGGGCAATGACTGAACTCCAGTGGGTCCCTGGAGCTGTTTCCTCCCCATCTGAAGTTGGGAATCTCTTTGCTGCCTGTGCCTGTTCAGGGTTCCTGATGGATCTGGTGTTTGCACAGTGTAAGGTACTGTATGAACACCAGGGATTATTTTCCCTCCCTGAGCCTATTACCCAGCAGAGAAGCCTCTCTCTCAACCTGAGCCTATTGCAAAAGATTTGGGTACTTTTTTGCTTATCTATTCAGTGTTTCCTGGATTATTCCAGCATTATCCCGAAGCAGTTTTGAAGCTGTTCAAAACTCCTTAGCAGTACTTTCTCCTGTGCTTATGTCTTTCCAAGACATCATTTTACTTGCAGCCTGACTTTTCTCAGCAGGATGGAGGGATGGGATTCACCTCTGCCCAAACCTCTTCACAGTTGTAGCTACTTAATTTAAGTCACTTTGTGGTCTGTTCTTCAAAGAGTACAAACACTGCTTTTTTTGTCAGCTCTCTTGGAAAAGTGGAGCTTTTAAACTCTGCAGAGAGGTGTTATTTCTTCTCTGAGGTCAGACAGACTTGGTTACCTTGAAAAACCCAACTTTGTTTACTTTATGGCTTCAGCAAGAGACTGTTTCAGTCCAGTCCCCACCAGCCCATTTCTGGTGTGTGAATTCTGTCAGACACAGAACAGCTTCACTTTGGGAGGTGCTCAGCCTTCAGCCTGTAGTTCTGGAAGCACTTTCTTTAAATGCTGAGCTTTCTGCCTCTCCCCCACAACCCCAAGTGAGAAGAGCACTGCAAACCAAATCTTTTTTCTCTCCTGTGAGTATAAAGCTCTGTGCTGTAATTTTTGCCTGGCATTTCCACACCACAGGAATAAAACACACTTTGCTAAAACCAGCTTGTAACACTTGACTCCGCTCCTCCGTCAGCTACAGAAAGTTCCAGCTGCAATGGCAAAGTCTTACAGCTTTATCTTCACCTCCCACCCTACTTTCCCCTCCCAGGGAAGGTGGTGTGTTCTTGGAATATGGGTGAAGAGCAGAGCTGTTCATTCTGAGTTCAGCCCCTGTTCCTGCTAATGACTGTCCTGCAGGTGTGAAGGCACCAGCTCTTCTTGGAGGGCCACCATCTGCTCAGAGTCTGGCAATTAGAGGTCTCTGTGCATATGGATCAACTTGCTTTTCTCTTCATCATTCATCTCAGGTTGAATTTTTTTTCTCCCTTCTTTGTCAGTTTAAAGGCTGATTAAGGGCCCTTAACTCTGTCGTGCTCCAAATCTAATTAGCAGCTGAGTTTTCTGGGCTCTGAGGATGGGGAGCTGCTTTTCAGCTTCTCTAGACTTTGGGGCTGATGAGTAAAGTGTGTTTTAGTCTTTGCACGCGATGGTGGATGTGAGGCCATCGGGAAAATGCTGCTTTCAACCAAAGAAGAAGTGCCCACATGCTAAAAATGGGGTAAAAACTGCAAGTTTCTGAATCAGTGCTTTTGGAAAAGGAGAGCTTGTTAGATCTAAACCTGCAATTCAAGGAGCAGTTTTATAGATTCTGTAAAAACCCTGTGCTGGCGCTGGCTGGGATGGAGTTACTGGGATTTGGGGCTGCACCAGTGCTGATAAAGCTCTGGAGTTTTGGCTGTTGCTTGCACAGTGTCAAGGCTTTATCTTGTCCCACTCTGGCCCAGCAGGACCCTGGGGGTGGGCGAGGGGTGGGGAGGAGACCCAGCTGGCCCCGAGTGGCCAGGGGGAAATTCTGTGCCATAAAATGTTATGGGGAGCAATAAAAACTGGGAGAGAGAAGGAGGGAGGGGTTTGGCTTCTGAGTTGGCTGGTTTTTGGGACTGGGTGGGCATTGCTGTCCTTGGGGAGGTGGTGAGTGGATTTCCTGGGCTTCTTTCTTTCTTTCTTTTATTCTTCCCTTCACCTATTAAACTGCATTTATCTTGACTTACAAGTTTCTGGCTCTTGCTCTTCCAGTTTTCCCTCCCTGTCCCTCTTGAGCAGTGGGGAGTGTCTGTGTGGGTACTTGGCTTCCTGCAGTTCCCAACCAAAAAATCTTGTCCTGACTTCCGAATTTCCATTTATCTTTGCATTGTGGCTCCTGTAATCTTTGCCTTAGTGGCATTGACTTTAAAAAGAATGAACAGCATTCATATTGCCTCGTTAGTATTTGTCTGTTCTTATTAATATGCATATTTTTTAGTTAGATTTCTTCAAGGCCTTGGACCTTCTGAATTTACTGCTGAAAAATCGTAGACTGCCTATTGATTTTGCCCTGAGCATTCATTATAGTGTGTTTTTGGGAACTGGCAGTGCTGGGTAATGTCTCAGAGCTGGAAGATGATGTTTTGCAGACTTCCAGCAGTTTGCCAAAGGGAGGCAGGGACAGAATGAAAAGAAATAATGGAATGGAGGCAGAGGATGAAAGAGAGATTTAAACAAGTTTTCATCTGTATTTTGAAATACAAGCAAAATAGATTGAAAACACAATTAAAATCACTTTAACTGCAGCTTGTGAGCTTACATTAGTAATGGTAGGAAAAAGCTCTTCAGGAAACCCAGACAATTAATGGCTGCTGTGAATGGATCTTAAATGTTGTGTTATGCAAGGTTCATCTGTTCCCTTTCAGATATCTCTTCTGCCCTGTAGCTATTTTAGCTACCTTGTGTTTTCTCTCCTAAGAAGATCCTTTTGTTTTGTATTCGGCTTTTTAAGTCAGTGATGGTTTTCTATTTTGAAGGCTGTTCTTTTATGTCAAATCACACTTCTGTACTTTCAGGTCTCACAGAAAGAGGAGTCAACCCAGAAGACACAAAACAGAGGATCAGAAGTCTCTTGGGGATGTCATGGCAATTGAAACTGCCTTGGAAGATGTGAAAGTAAAAGAGGAACTGAAACGGGGGCCGGATCTGGAGGAAGAGGAGAGAAGCAAAGGGATGGAGGGAGAAGGTGAGGCCAGACCAGTGAAGAGCTGGGGTGAGCTCTAAAACAGCTCTGTAAATAACTTGTCTGCTGCTGTTTATTTCTGTTGAAATATCAGCAGAGTTTCCCCCAATATGAAATCTCTGCTCTCTGAAATATGTCATCATCACAGCAGCAATTGATTTTTCCCTGTCTTTAAGGATTCAATCCAAATAGCTTTTTTGGCAAGGGTTGAAAATTCTAAAGGCCCAAACTATTACAGGATTGTAAAAATATATATTATGTGAGGAATATTTTAAATTATTTCAGAGAAACAAATAAATGTCTTTTTGTGTCCTGCTCTGAAAAAGAATGATTTGTGCACTGCCTTGTGCAATTAATCTTTCCTCTTCCCCTCCCTTTGTTCCCATTTTTCAGGGACTGAATCCAGTGAGCCTCAGTTTGGGTGGGATCCACAGCTGCTGCACGAGTCCCACTTGGGTTTTGTCAAGTTTAGCTGGAGCAGGGAAGCTTTTCAGCTTCCTCTGCATGAAATATAAAACCTTTTCTGGAAATAAAACCAGGCCATGACAACTCCCAATCCTTTGGGATTCCTTCTGCACGTTCAGTCCCAAGGCCTGAACACACCCACTGTGCAGGGGGCTCTTTCTGTGGCACCTTTTTCTTGGCTGTGTAGAAAAGGTTGGAGTTCTTGCTGGGAAAAAATCTGCTTTTTCCCCCCTAATGTGTGGTTAAATGGTTTTTGTGTCTGTGACACACTCACTCCCTCTTGGAGGCTTCTCCAGCACTGCTTACATGGAATTAATTTACATCTATTGTATATATCCATTATTTGTTTAGCATTTGGAGAAAATGATGCTGCAAACTGTATAGAGAACCTCGATAATGATCTTAAAGGAAATCAGTGGAAGCTCTGGGAAGAGAATTGAGGGCTTTGTTCAGAGTCTCTCAGCTAGACAGTGTATTTTCTCTTTTCATGGGAAATAAGGAGTTGGAGAACCATTGTTGCACAGTGCAGATACTTAATTTCTATTGCCCTAAGCTTGAAAGCATCAGCAGTGTGTTAAATTGTCTGCTCTTAGCTCTTGTACGAGTTTAACACTTGATGCTTGTAATAAATGGCCCGAAAATGCTGATTTTTCTTCGGAGAGGAGAGATAAGTGACAAGGACAGATCTGAGATCATTAGAATGGCCAAGGAATAATAAAAACTCTGTTCTAGCTGAATGGCTTCCAGATCATACACTTCCACTGCTTCTTAGGAGCTCTTTAACTGTTAGCTCAGGAGGGAAAAGCTTATTTTCAGCACCATTGCAGAAGTGCCACTGGAGCAAACTCCAGCTTGGTGTGGATGTTAGCAGATACTCAGCTTTCCTACTGCAATACAGCAATTAAATCCCAGTGACTTCTCTAGTTTTCCACATCCTGCTGCCTGCATTGCCTCTCACCAGTGTCTTAAGGCTTCATCTTGAAGAAGAAAGCAGCATCTGTTTGGGTGGCCCTGCTCGTGGCAATTCTGCTCCCCCCACCTCCTGCACTTCCTTTCTTTATTTCCCTGGTTTTAAGAGATGACCTTGAGAAGGAGAAAGAATGAGGTTTCAAAGTGATCATGGTTCCAAAGTAGGTCTTGTGCTTTGTGTTGGTTATTTGGACAAGCTGAGTATTTATAACTTGAGGTTTTCAGGATTTCTGACCCAGTTCCCTTACGGTGTTTACTTTTGGTTTTTATGACTCAGCTTTATATTCATAATTTATTATGTTGCTATTAATATATTTAGAACTCTTAGCAGGTTGTCTTGGGACATTAGGAAGGAGGGTGTTGAGGCTTTGCCCTTGTCTGGGTGTGCTGAGCAGCAGAAATGCCTCCTGAGAGTCAGCAGCTCTTCCCTCGGGGCTGTGCCCAGGAAGGGCCCTGCAAACCTGAGTGCCACCTCCAGGGCTGGGGACACCACCACCTCTCTGGGCAGCCCTTTCCAGTGCCTCACCACCCTTTCCCGGGAGAAATTCCTCCTCATGTCCAACCTGAACCTCCCCTGGTGCAATTTGAGGCCATTTCTCCTTGTCCTGTCCCTGTCCCCTGGGAGCAGAGCCCAACCCCACCTGGCTGCCCCCTCCTGCCAGGGAGTTGTGCAGAGCCACAAGGGCCCCCCTGAGCCTCCTTTGCTCCAGGCTGAGCCCCAGCCCAGCTCCCTCAGCTGCTCCTCAGTTTCCTGAGCTCCGTTGGGGATTTCAGGTTGTCCCTGGACAGGCAGCACAGCACTGCCACTCGTGTTCTCCTTGTGTCCCAGCTCTGCTGCACCTGCCATCCTCCTGCAGTGGAAGGACAGGAAGGACATTCCTCTCTTAAGCTACCTGTGCGTTTGTGCCTTCAGATCCTTTTCCTTCCTAGAAGTGTTCAGGATAGCCAGATAGGCTCTTGGAATTTTGCCTTCCTTTTTCCTGGCTTCTGATTCCATAGATTCACTTGCAAACTCGTTTGTTCATCTTAATGCAAAAACTTCCAAGCACAGTTCTCTGTGCCAGCTGCTGTCAAATTACCCTTTAGAAGTCAATAAAGCTGGTGAATGGCATTTGTGGTGCTGTTGGGGAGAGAATTCTTGGAGTGTATAGAGAGTAAATATGATCTGGCTTTGTGCAACTGGGGAGAAATCCAATTTGCCTTTCATTCAATATGTTTGTTTCTCTAAGGAAATTCAATATTCCTTTCTCTGTGATAGAACAAACTAGTTTATCTGAGGGACTGCCTACACGAGTACAACTGTAATTATTTGAGTTGGACTTGTTCCCATTTTCGTAAGTTAGTGTAAATAAAGTGATCAAACTTCTGGGAAGTGCTGAGGTTAAGGTGCTCCCTAGGGGGTTTCAGCAGGGATTTTATCCTTTTGTGGGATTATTCACCCTTCTTCCTGCAGAAACCTCGATTGTGTGGTGGTTATTCTGATTTTCCATTCATGGGTTGGGCTGGTCAGGTTTGGTGTAGCCTGCAGTGGAGGGCTCTGGGTGGGTTGGGGGTGCTGGAAGTTCTTCACTGGGGTGAACAGGGTGTCCCTGAATGTCCCAGCCTAGGGACACCCCCTCAGTGGAGAGCAGGAATTTTAATCATTGCTGTAAAATGGAAGTGTGTGGATCCCTTCACGGGGAAGAGAGGTGAGGAAGACTTTTACAGGCCAGTACTGTCTCTGGTGACAATGTTGAGATGTTTATCTGCTCAAGAAGTGTTGTCACATCCACGAGGGCTGTGCAGATAAACTGAGCGACAGTGAGCTGGGAGAAACAAGGACATGAGTGTGAGTAAAGGATATCTCAGGATCCAGCTGAGCTCAGTGCTGTCCCTGATTTATGCTTTAAAAGCATTTTTTAAAAAGACCTGATAGCAGAAATCTTTGGGTAATAATGATTCAGGTATCTCTGTTCAGTTCTTCATTTCCTGGGGCTGTTGTGTGCATTGACACACGGTAATGCCCAGATAAGAGCTGTGCTTGCAAACACCGGGAGCAGCAAACTACTGATACAGAATGGGGGTCTCCAAACTGTTTTGATTGCACCTCCTTATCACCAAAAACTGTTGAGCACACCTGCTGATGTATGTCTTTATTTATATACACATTTATTCCTATATAGCACAGAAATACACATGTACATGCATATTTCTGTGCTAATGTGCCCATTATGGATATACAGAAAAACAGAGATTGAAAAAGGAAGGCATAAAGATAAAAAAAATGCTGTTTAAAATATGTATTTTATTAATGGTACAAAAATGTTTCATTCCTGTACCCCAGTGGATGGTTTTGTGCCCCTGACTTTGGAGGACAGAAAACTTGAAACAGAGTCATGGCTAATGTGGCATATTACAGGTTTTTTGGCACACTGTCCAGTTTCTTAGGGATTTAGGTATTTTCCCTCCAGGAAACATTGCTTTCAGCAGCCTTTGTGCTCCAGTCAGGAATTTAGTAGTCCCTAGAAATGACACAAGTATTTTCTTTCTGAAGCGGCTTCTCTAGGTCAGTGCTGAGGCACAGCTGAGCGTGTGCAGCGTTCAGAGTGCCCCTTGGAAAGCAGTAATGCCACGGTGCAACGTGCTAGCCCAGCACTGGGCTCCTAGGAAGGACAGGGACGCTGAATTCCCAGGAGCCGTGGCGCGGGAGCTCAGCGTCGCCTTTCTCTCCAACAGGGGAGTGCAAGGCCAAGGCGCGGCCGCCGAAGGTGAAGGGCGAGAGGAAGAAGAAGCACCTGTTCCCCCAGCACCCGCTGGCAGCCCCTCAGCCCCCCGTGCAGCCCCCGGGGCCCGCCCCGGCCCCCCAGCAGCCGCTGCCCGAGGACGGGGCCGGGGCAGCGCGGCCCCCGGGGCCCCCGGCGGCCGCGGAGCAGGGCCGGCCCCCGGCCCCCCTGAACGTCGTGCAGCCCTCGGAGGCGCCGGCCGAGGAGGACGACTTCAAACCGCGGCCCATCATCCCCATGCTGTACGTGGTGCCCCGCAGCAAGAAGGTGGTGTTCGACAAGGAGCACATGTCCTGCCAGCAGGCCTTCGAGCAGTTCGCCACGCAGAGGGGCCTGGGCTGGCGCGAGCAGGGCGCGCTCCAGAGCCCCGGCAAGGACGAGGACGGCGCCGAGGCGGAGCGCGCGGAGGCCGCTGCAGAGGTCAGTGGGTCGCGGGTTGCCGTGGCCGAGGTGAGGACAATTCCGTGGCCAGGCTGGGTGGGAACAAAACCTGGTCTGGTGGGTGTGGCAGCCTGGCCTGTGGCGGGGTTGGAGCTGGATCGGCTTTAGGGTCCCTTCCAACCCAAACCAGTCTGGGGTTTCCACGGAGCTCCCAGCTGTGTATGTGTTTGAGCAGACTTTTCACCAGCTGATGGAACTGGCAGCTTGCGGAAGTTCTGAGGCTGTCCTGATTTGAAGAAAACTCTGTAGTTCACCCGACTTTTTAAGAGTTAGTTTTGGCTTTTATCTGCTCCAGGAGTTGGCTCGGAAGGCTTTGGTGGTTCAGCCAAAAGGCAGAGAAAAGTTTGGTGTGTGAATCCAAGAACTCTTCTTGACAAGAGCTCTGCCTCTCTTGTCCTGTTCCCTCCTTTGGGGTGCCCATCCAGCTTGTTGTGCTTCCTTCCAGGCTGCTTCTGCCTTCTCCAAGATGAAGATGGAGATCAAGAAGAGCCGCCGGCACCCGCTGGGCAAGCCCCCGACCCGCTCCCCGCTGTCCGTGGTCAAACAGGAGACCTCGAGTGACGAGGGTGAGTGAGCAGCACCAGGATGAGTGGATGTCCTGTCTGACCCAGGGAATTGCTGAAGCCTTTGACAAAACTGGGTGGCCTGAAACTCTGTGTTACACTCAGCTGGTAGGAAATGCAGCGTGTTCCCATTTTGATAACCCAGCTGGAAACAAAACTCCTCTGTGGGAGGTGTCACTTCTCACCTCCCACCCTTTTTTCACTCAAGAAAAATATTTTGCTGGCTGCAGAATGAGGCAGCATTTTGGGCAAAGGGAAAAAAAAGTTTGCAGAAAATAATATCTTAAAGGCAAAGCTCTGTCTTGGATATTGCAGTGGGATGAGGTCTGTTCTCCTTGGAGGCAGTGGAGGTCAGGTCTGCTCTCGTGTGGGGAAAGTCAATTCTAACCTTTTGGTTGGCTCCTAATTCATGTCAGTGTTTGGGTCCAACTTTTCTTGGCAGATGCAGAAATGAAAACTAAAATGTTTTTCAGTGTTTAACTGTACATCACTGATTCTTCTTTTCCCACATTCCAGTCCCTGTGAATGCCCCGACAGTCTGGACCAAGGGGAAAGAAAAGATTCTTACCTTTCTCTCTGTTTTGTGTGTAATTTCCCACTTTGGGGCCTTTCCCACGTTATAGATTACTCAGAATATGGACGAGCCCCCAGTAAGGAGCTTTTGTGTGCTGGGGCAGGGATGTGGGTGTAGCTGGCAGCCCCTACTCACAGCTCCTCGTTCCAAAGGACAGCATCTTTCCCGTTCACTTTCCTTCAGGAACGTATCCATTGCTTTTAGAGCAGCCTCCTGCAGGGAGGGCTTCTCCTGTACACACAGAGCTCCCTTTCCCCACCAAGGAGGATGCATTTGATGCCTTCCAAGTGTGTAACGTGGAGTGAAGTGCGGAGAGGCAGCTGAGACTTGTTATCTTGTTTTGGTGGGAGACCTTGGAACCAACTCTGTGCAGGGGGATCCTCATTAGGCAGATCCTTCTCCCTGCTTTGACTTGTTGGATGGTGTCTGGGGACTTGGCTGGTGGAGCAGGAGCAGCTCTTGTGAAAGCTGGCATTTCTTGGGGACTGATTTACAGCTCTGCTGGGCAAAACCTGATCAAACAGATTCTTCCCTCCCCACCAGGGAATAGAGGCAGCTCTCTGCACTCCGGGCTTTTTCAGGGAATGATGTGCAAGGATGATCTGCAGGCTCCAGGAGGAACAGTGAGCATGTAAATTAAGGGAATGCACATGTTACACAATGATTCAGCCCAGACAAATTGTTTGTCTCTTCCACTTGCTTGCAATGTGGGAGCCATCCTGAAAGCCGTGTGTCCCCCTGGATCCATCCTGGGAGGAGTGAAGGTGATAGTATGCGACAGTCATTCCCTTTTTTCTCTCCCTCTGTCACTCTGGATTAGGCTGCTGGTGTCACTGATTTCACTGGTATCATAAATCCTGGCCTGTCACCTGATGTGCCTCGACTGAAATTTGGAGAAATGTGGTTTTTGGTTCACGTCTTAAAAATAAACAAGACAAGACACTTTTTAGGAAATAGCCCTCATATGAAATGTGACAGAGCCACACAGCCAGCACTCATCACCTCAAAAAAGGGATTCATTAAACACAATGAAATTTCCACATTGTCTGACAAATATGTTATGGACAACATTTAAAATCTGAGGTGTAAACTCAGCCATTAATGTTTTACTTCAGGTTCCTTTTATCCTTTCAGGTAACCCAAGAGTCAGAAAATCTTCAAAGGGAGGGAGAACTAGGGGGGAGACTTAGACTTGTAGAGCAGAACATAAACTGCTTACTTCCAGTAATTAACAGTGAGGCAGTGAACAATTTGGTTTAATGTGCTGAGCTCTGGGGATAATGTTCTTCCAAGATGTTTTTGAGTTCCCTGTTCTTTTGGAAACTTTGCAGACTGGTGATGCAGGGAGTGATTTACACTCAGCCTTGTGTGGAAAATCTCTTTAACACTTACAGTGACTCCAAACTCCTTCATAAGGCAGGGTAAGAAACTTGGACCCTGAGACTGCCACAAATGGATTCTGCAGTGGTTTAATCGTGAAATGCCAAGGACCTTTTAAAGGTTTATAAAATAAAGAATTAGCAAACTAATTAGCAGGAGCAGTCCCTGGCAGAGCTCTGGCAGAGGGAGGGATGTTGGGGAATGCAAATGGGAGGTGTAGTGGTGTGGGAATGGCTGTACCAGAGCACTGAACCCAGGGTGTCTCCCAGCCAGGGTCTGGGTGTGCAGAGGGTTGGGTCAGGCTGGGAGCTGGGAGCTGGCCTGGCCACACCAGCACCAGCTGCATCCACACCTTCCAGAGAATGCAGCTCCCTGCTAGAGATAGGAAAGGGGGATTTCCTTGCACTGGCATCATGTGTTTTGAACTTACTGAAGTTCAAATTAAATCTTCATTAAAAGGATGTTGGAGGTTTCCACAGCTGGAAAGGGGAGGGAGTTACAAAGGCAGTAAATCCCCATTCTCTCCTTCCTCATGGCCGGTTCCTTCAGGTCTCTGCTGGCCCACTTGTGTGTCTATCCCCAAAGGGGAGATTCTATCCATTTAAGGAAGTGTTTGGAGCACAGGCATATGAGACACTGTGGAGGAGTTGAATGTTTGTATTTATTGCACTTCTTGTGTTGTTGAGACCCGAGGTGTTTAACTCAGCCTTGCTGCTTTTGCCTCTTCTATCCATAAACTCTTTTGCCTTTACTGACTGCCCATTGTTTTGGGATTTTTTTTTTCCTTTTCATTCTAGAAACATTTCCATTTTCTGGAGAGGAAGATATGAGTGATCCAGAGGCTTTGAAATCCTTACTTTCCTTCCAGTGGAAGAACAGAGCATTTAATTTCCCAGCTGAAAGGAAGTTCAATGCAGCTGCTGCCCTGAGTGAGCCATACTGTGCTGTCTGCACCCTCTTCTACCCCTATAACCAGGTAATTCCTCATCACAGAGTCAGGGAATCATTAAGGTGGGGAAAGAACTCAAGGATCAAGTCCAGCTGTCAATCCCCCACCACCGTGTTCACCACTAAGCCACGTCCCCCAGTCTGTATCCACGTGTTTTTCGGGATGGTGACTCCAGCAGTTCTCTGGGCAGCCTGTGCCATTGCTTGGCCACACCTTTCCTGAAGAGATTTTCCCTAATACCTCATCTAAACCTCTGACACTGCTCAGATGGATAAATGAGGATGCAGACATTTCTGATAGAGACAAACCCGTACAAATTTGCACACCAAAGAAATGTGTTTGGATTTGGCAGTGGTTGGAGCCTTTTTTCTTATCTTTCCTGGCTTCTCTGGCTTTCTCAGCATTCATTTTGAAATCATGCTTAGAGAGCTCTGCAAACACTGTTCCATGCAGAGGAAAGTCACACCAGGCTTCTGTTTCCTTATGGGCCCGAGTTGCTGAATTTATGCAAACAAGCCACAAAATAAAAATTTACTGAGTAAGCACATCCATCATCTTTTTTTGGAAACTACCAATATGCTTTGGGAGATGTTATGAGCAGAAAGGCAAAATTCATCAGATGAATTAGTTATTTGTGCAGTTGTGCATTGATTTGTTCTCACATAAAGCCAAATCTGGCTTTGTGTGCCCACCAGGAATTCGTGCCTTCGATACTTGTAGATGTGTTGGAAGTTTTTCCTGAGGAAAGCAGAACCACGTCCCCCTTCAACAAAATCTCTTGATTTATTATACAGACTGAAAATAAAATATCTGTTCTGATTGCTAGCTGTTGTGAGGAAAACTGGGTGCAGCTAAGGGTTTTATCCATTGCTTTTAACTCTGTCTGCTACCAGAAACCTTGAAATGTCCTTCAGGAGAAATTCTTGCAGGAAAAGTAGGGAAGGATGCCAAAGGGATGGGAGAGGGGGAGGGAAGGTCTTGCTTTTAGTAATATTTGCTTTTTATTTTTCCTTGTTGTTTTGAGCTGCAATTTAGGAATTTAGATTTTTGCAGACGAAAAACAGGAAAAGCTGCTCATTATTCTAATGCTTCTTTGAGCTTTCACAACAAATTGCAGATCCCAGCCGACGCCTGAGGAAGAGGGGGAGAAGCAAGGCAGGGGTGGGAGTCGGGATTTTAGGTCATTTTTTGGCTGCCTGGTGTCAGGTGTTTGGGTGATGTTTTTGCAAGGGGAGTGCTCAGAGTGGGAAGTGAAAAGTGTGGCCAGGAGGATTCCATTGATGGGGTTTTCTCTCAAGTCCTCGCAGGTGGATAGGGAGGCCGCCCCAGTGCCCGCTGGGGAGCCCTCCTCCTTCGTGCACCTTTCCAAGTGTGGGCAGAAGACCAAGCCCCTGATCCCGGAGATGTGCTTTACCTCAAGTGGAGAAAACACCGAGCCCCTTCCTTCAAATTCCTACATTGGAGAAGATGGAACCAGTCCCTTGATATCCTGTGCCAAATGCTGCCTGCAGGTTCATGCTAGTGAGTGTTTCCTTCTTCCCCAAAGCCTTTGGGTCCTGAGAAACTCAGGAGTTTGTGTGTTGCTGTATTTGAATTCCTTCTTATCGGGTCTGTATCCTGTCACTCCCATTTTTATCTTCCTTGGAACAAGTATATCATGGAATCCCAGAAAGGTTTGGGCTGGAAGGACCTTAAGGCTCATCCAGTTCCCATCCCCTGCCATGGGCAGGGAACCTTTCTCTCAAAGGCGTATCTGTGTATTCAAGTCCATCTTGGCAGTCACTGATCTTAAAAATACACACCAGTATTCTTTTTACTGCTTGTTTTGTTGGCTGATTCTTCTCTGTCTCACAGAGAAGAGATTCTTTCTTTTGATACCTTTCATTTTTTGTAATAAAGCAGAACTCAAAGGCTTTATTGCACTCTTTTCTCTCACATATTTCGTTCCAATATTGGTCTGCTGGGGGAGGCTGTATTGTTCCTGCGTGCAGCAGAGATTATGGAGTAGTTTGAGATATATTTTATTAGTGTCTCTGATAGTGTTTGTAGTAATGGCACTTGATTACAAAAGGGAACATATGTCTGTTTGCTTCCCTGATAGTTATGTCTAAAAGAAGATCTGATTAATCCTGGTGGAGTGTACCTTCAGTGGAGATTGTACAGCATCCAGTTAACATTTGTGACGAATTACTGTTCAGCTGTTTGATCTTGACAGATGGGGAATCTTATTTGACTTGCATCAGCTGGAATTACTTTTGTTGTTCCAATTTTAGAGTCTGCAGGTCCCTGTGCAGCTCAGCAGGGCTGGGGAACTGGAAGGCAACTTTTGTTTCCGTGCTGAATCCCTGATTATGGTCATTTCTGGCTAATAAGGCCGTGGGATGCAGAGTGGGTGTGAGGAGGGAGATTTCATCCTTCCTTCACAATTCAGGGAGGCTGCATCTTGTCCATCCATAGGCCTGCAATAGTCCAGTCTATCAGAATGGTTTCTGTGGCCAAATGCTATTTAGGGACAGAGGGATGTGGGCAAGATGATGTTAATCAGCAGGCTCAGATCTGAAATCCATCTTTTTTTAGAGAAACAGATTTATATTTGGTCTCTGTTCTCCCCTTGAGGATAGGACAGGACAGGTGTTAAATCTGGTGGAGGCTCCAGTGCCTGGTTGTTTCTTTGTGCTCTGTGACATCCCTTTGACTTTGCTGCAGAGAATCCATTTGCTTTTATTGCAGGATTGCGGTGGTGAGGTGTATTTTGGCTGCCTATAAAACCAGCTGGCAGCCTGTGTGTTCTTGGGAAGTGCCCTCTCAAACTGTGCTGGGTTCCAGCAGCCAGGCCCTATGGAGAGGGGAAGGTTTGTGAAGGTTTCTGGGCTTTTGAGGCACTGACAAGTCCATAAAAAGATAATATTTTTCTTGGTCTGCTTGGATTATCCTTATGGGACAACCTGGGGTTCAGTAAATGGCACTGTTCTGCCCTCATAGAATCACAGAATCACTGAGGCTGGAAAAGACCTTTAAGATCATCAAGTCCAAACGTCAGCCCAGCAGCACCACCCTGCTCACCACTGACCATGTCCCCACGTCCCCACGTGCCCCTTTTCGAACACTTCCAGAGTTGGTGATTCCACCACTGCCCTGGGCAGGCTGTTCCAATGCTTTACAATCCTTTCCATGAAGAAAATTCTCCTGATTTTCAATCTGAACCTCCCCTGGTGCAGTGTGAGGCTGTGCGCAGGGTCCAGTTCTCCCTCAGCTCAGTTTTGGACTGAGCACCCCTGTCCCTGTTCTAGGCCTGGGTGGAATCTGCTTCCCTGCTTTGCCATATGATGAAAACAGACCTCAGATGTGGAGAGCAGCTGCAGATCCATAGTATTGACTTTTTTTGACATGCTGTTTGTCTGGTTAAGTGGATGATATTTATAAATCAGGCTGTGGTGGCAATCCCAGTGCTTTCTGACTGTCTTCTTTTAAGTTTAATTCAGTAATTTGAGATTGTTGTTCCCAGCTGAAATTTTCTGTTCAGTTTGTTAGGATAGGTGAAAGCTGGATGGGATTTTGTTAGGAAGGATGGAGGCTGGATGGAATGAGCTGTGTGTTAGTTGAGATGCTTATCTTTAACTTTCCACTCACTTTACAAGCTTGCAGGAATCACATAGATCTACTTCTCCAAAACTATTTCTGTGTCTTTTCCCCATTGTTTTCAGTGACAAACCTCAGTGCCTTTTATAGAATTTTAAGGACTATTTTTCTCTTATTTCCCTGTCTTTATAATGGGCATAATACCACTTTACTATTTTGGTGTTGTGGTAGGAGGATTTGGTGCTTGCATGTTACAATAATTGATGCTCTGTAAAATGAGATGTTTTTAACACTTCCTATAACCATAAATTAAATACTGTTACCCATGTGGAATGCAGGTATTTAATTTCCTTACAGTATTATTGGGCTTGTCCTTCCTCCTAACACCACACAGCAAAGGTAACTGCTTCAACCTTACCAAAATTCAGTGCCCTTACCTGTTTTGATGTGTGAATTCACTCCAGCAATGGTGACATTGCCTTCAAGCCCAGTTCCTGCCTAAAGAAACAAAGTCTTGCTATTTTAGTCCTTAGAAAAGTGAAAAATTAGTGTGAGGGTTACCTGCTTGTGGGATTTTGGTTTGTTTGTTTGTTTTTAGACCTGCTGGTTCCAAATTCTGCCCCCCTTTACGACTTTTGTCCAAGCCTGTTGAATACAGTTCCTCAAATGCTCTCAAAGATGCTTCTGAACTGAAAAGTCAGGGAGTCAATACTAAGAAATGTTGGCAAACCTCTGCTATAACAAGGCTGTGACTCTGTTTCTTCCAGGCTGTTACGGGATACGCCCAGACCTGGTGAACGAGAGCTGGTCGTGCTCGCGGTGCTCAGCGGGCGCGTGGGCAGCGGTAAGGGCTGGACACAGCACGGCTCCCACTGGATACTGCTGGGATCACTCAGCTGCTTCCACAGACATGGGTGGTGGGAGGGTTCAGGCTGCCTTTGGCATCCCAGGTGGGGTGTAGACATTTTCTGGGGAGGATAAACAGCCTGGCCGAGCTTTCGGGTCCTGTTCTGAAGGAGTTGTGTTCCCGCAGGAGTGTTGTCTGTGCAATCTCAGGGGAGGAGCTCTCCAGATGACCACTGATGGCCGGTGAGTGCTGGCTTTGAGCGTATTTTCCTTCCATACTGCACCTAATCTCCGTGTCTTGTGAATTTGGTCTTAATGCTCAGTGTAGCAGCAAGTTTTGGGGGTCTGGAGGGAACTGCTCCTCGCTGACTTGGCAGGACGAGCCCGAGTGACTGTGCTGCCCTATGCTGCACCAGGCTGCTCGACAGCAGAGCTTCTGAACTCTTGCTGAATATGGTTGTNGTCGTGCTCGCGGTGCTCAGCGGGCGCGTGGGCAGCGGTAAGGGCTGGACACAGCACGGCTCCCACTGGATACTGCTGGGATCACTCAGCTGCTTCCACAGACATGGGTGGTGGGAGGGTTCAGGCTGCCTTTGGCATCCCAGGTGGGGTGTAGACATTTTCTGGGGAGGATAAACAGCCTGGCCGAGCTTTCGGGTCCTGTTCTGAAGGAGTTGTGTTCCCGCAGGAGTGTTGTCTGTGCAATCTCAGGGGAGGAGCTCTCCAGATGACCACTGATGGCCGGTGAGTGCTGGCTTTGAGCGTATTTTCCTTCCATACTGCACCTAATCTCCTTGTCTTGTGAATTTGGTCTTAATGCTCAGTGTAGCAGCAAGTTTTGGGGGTCTGGAGGGAACTGCTCCTCGCTGACTTGGCAGGACGAGCCCGAGTGACTGTGCTGCCCTATGCTGCACCAGGCTGCTCGACAGCAGAGCTTCTGAGCTCTTGCTGAATATGGTTGTTTCTCAGAGAAAAGTCTTCTCAGAGAATGTTTAGTATCGTGCAGAATCAGGTGCAGAAGAAGGTTGATCTCTGTTGTTGCAGACATTTACCTTGCGCCACCCTGATTAACAGTCAGTTGGGAATATTGCCAAGGCTGCCAACCCCTGGGAATGTGCCTCGATGCTGAGGGCGGCAGGGAAATGTTAACTGCCCTCTTGAGCATTTCATTCAAATAATGGCAGGCCCTGATTTGTGTCTTCACTTTGCTCCCCAGGTGGGTCCATGTAATCTGTGCTATTGCTGTCCCCGAGGCGCGTTTCCTCAATGTCATCGAGCGTCATCCTGTGGACATCAGCGCCATCCCGGAGCAGAGGTGGAAACTGGTGGGTGTCTTTTACCTGGGGAGAGTGTTTGGCAACAAGAGCCAAAGGCAAAAGCTGTAACTAGACAGAAAAACATTGTATGGGTTGGTAAAGCAGCTGAGGTTGGAGGTGATCTTGCTCTCATTTCCAAACAAGAGCTCTGGGAAGCTGCATCCTTTGTGTCTGCCGAGCACTGCCAGTGCTCTGACACACAAACAGCTCTGATTTCCAGAGGTGCCTTTACTCTCTGGGAGTGTGCTGTACCCTGGGTAGAGCCTGGGACTCCTTCCCACCTGCAATTAGGTGTAAACTGCCCGAAAGCTTCGTTTACTCCAAGTACTGCACAGCAGGAGTGCGAAGGGACATGGTGATACAGGGAAGCTAACTTGTTCATCTCTAATTCGTCTTTCTTTACAACATTTCTCTTTTTCTATCAAGAAATCTCTTGTAGAAATGAATAAACATTTCTGTGACCCTGACTGCAAGGCAAGACTGCAAGGATTTTAATACAAGCCCAGCTCCAAGTTGTTATTTAGCTGTGTGGCCTCATCTGAGGGATTAGTAATGGACGATTCATTAGCTCAGAGCAATTTATCTTAATGTTAGTTAATGCTCCATCACTATAGTGTGTTATTGCAAAATAAATTGTGCTTTTGCTGCTTTTTTTGGTACAGAAGTCAGCTGGGTGACACAGTGTGGGATGGGGAAGGTGCTGGAGCAGTGATAGATGGGTTAGCGCTGATGGATTCGTTAACTTAGTGCAGGGAGCCCGGGTGAGAGATTAGGAAGAACCTATCCCTGCTTGCAGAGTTATTTCTCCGTTGTGCAAATGGGTTTTGTACACAAATGTGAATGTAAAAAGCATTCATTATTCAGCAGGAGTGATGGGGCAGCGCGATGCCAGGGTGATAAATCTTGCAGCAGTGGCTCTTTATGGATCAGCTGACACTTCCAACGTGCATCCTCTTCATTACCAGCACTTGTAACGCTGAACTTAAAATCCTTTTACACAAGACTCACTTGTATTGCTTAATGGAGCCTCACAAGGAAATGTGACTTAATTCTTTAACCCTTCCTTGGCTGCCTGGCAGTCCTGCAGAGCCATCTGTGTGTGTCAGACTCCGCTGCTTTGTTCTGCTCCAAAGTGTAGCTGTGTCATCCAGAGCCTCTGCACGGACCCACTGCACCCAATTCTCCTTCATTCCTCAATTAAAACTGCAAAGTTTCATAGAATCACAGAATATCCTGAGTTGGGAGGGACCCCAGGGACCGTCAGTCCATCTCCTGGCCTTGCACAGACACCCCAACAATCCCACCCTGAGACTGTTGTCCAAATGCTCCTGGAGCTCTGGAAGGAAATTTTGTTTGATTTCTTCTGTTGTATTCCACTTGCACATTGTGTTTTCTTCCTGTCTCAGGGAATGGAGAGATTTTTGAATGAAGTGCCTTGACTTACACAGTCCAGTGTTGGAATTTGCAGGCATATATTCCTTATGCTGCTGTTAGCCAGAGCCTGGCTTGTAGCTCAAATGTCAAAGCCTGGCTTCAAGCCCTTCACTTGGAAAGTTTTAGAGTTATGAATTAGGTAAGGATTAAACAATTAATTTGGATGGCAGAATATAGAGGCAGTGGTGCTTCCAGCAGCAGCTGTGGTGTGGGGTGTGAGGTACAAAGGGAGCTTAAATTGGGTAAGATTGTGTGGAGAGACTCATGAGCCATCGTGGGGAGTTTTGGGATTCTTCACAGGACCTTGCAGGTAATTCCTGGAGCACGTGAGGAATCAGTGGAGGGGTTGGGGGGTGTCTGTGCTTTGGGGGTGAGCAGCTGCATTTAGGAAGATAAACTGAGGGGGCCTAAAAGGTGATGGCATTGGAGCTCCTGACTTTGACAGTGATGGACTTGGTGCAGTACTTGATAAAACTGGGGAGATGACCTTTGTGGCTGAAAAAGATGGAAAAGGAGAGAAGGAATGATCTGGAGGGTGAGGACAGTTGATGTGAATGGATGAGGGTAGTGAAGAAGAGAGGGGGTAGGGGTTATCCATGATTATTGTTTGATTTTTTAATATGTTTGTGTTGATTTAAGTTCCTGTGATGAGGGCTGAGGTACCAAGGAGTTGCAGTGATCTGGTGAAAGGTGTATCCTGTTCTCTAAGCATGTGCCAGGTCTCCCTGTGCAAACACAGACTTTTCAGTCCATTTGTGGGTATGGCACCATTTTCAGGAGTGCAGTTTCCTGCTCCCAGATTGATGGCACATTACAGGCCTGCGCACGTAAATTATTTATGACGTGGAAATTTGGAATAATTAGCTGTCATTCCTCAGTGGAGTAAATGAATTGCAGTGTTCATCATGCAGGAGACAGCCCATTTCTTACTCTCAGCTGTGACCTGACTCTGGTGTGCATTGATTCCAAAGATTTCTCTCCTGTGCTTTAGACTTTTTTCCCTCCCACAGAAAATGCCTTCAAATCTCCATGTGTTGCTTTCCCGCAGCACTTGGCACTGGTGTTTCTGTCCATCCCTTCTCCCACACTTCCAGGTCTTTATTTTCATATGATCTCAGGCTGGTTTGGGTTGGAGGGCCCTTAAATCCCACCCAGTGCCACCCCTGCCGTGGCAGGGACAGCTTCCGCTGTCCCAGGCTGCTCCAAGCCCCGTCCAGCCCGGCCTTGGGCACTGCCAGGGATCCAGGGGCAGCCACAGCTGCTCTGGGCACCCTGTGCCAGTGTTTTACCACCCTCACAGCCAAGAATTATCACTTCCTCCGTCTCCATCACTCCTTACACTTCAGGCTCGCTGTCACTCACATTTATCTTTTGATCATATTTGATATGTCCCGTTGGTGCAGCTCTTGTGCCTGTCACAGGGAGTTTGTGTGGGCACAGCGTGGCACTGGGTGTGTGCTGCTCCTGGCTCGGCAGAGCCCTGTTTGCATCAGGAAGGGCAGATTCCTGCCCTGGGGGGTTAATGCTCCCTGAGCCCCCTGGGTGTCAGCAGCTGTCCCTGCTGCTGGGACAAGGGGATATCGGCAGGTTAATAATGGGATCTGTGCTATTGACTCCCCTCAGTCCTGCTGTGCACTTTCCTGGTGCTTATCTGCCTCTGGAACATGGTTTGCAGAGCGATAAAGGCTCAGCTTATTAAAGGCTAAACCCACGCTCTGGCAGCACTCAGGCTCTGGCTTTGAATTTCCTGGCTTTTGTTCGTTTGTGTAAAAAGGCCAAATTAATCTTTGGTGTAAACAAACTGCCTTCAGTTAATTCACAGGAGGGAATGGGACTTATTTCATATAAGTGTGGGGCCAAGCCCAGGCAGGGAGGGGGGTGTTGCACAGGAATAAGGAAGAACAAATCTTTTCTTTGGCACCTTTTGCTTTCAAGGAAGAGCAGTGCTCCTGGAGAAGGAATCCCAGAATCCCAGAATGGTTTGGGTTGGACGGGACCTTGAAGGGTTTGGAATTCCACCCCTTGCCATGGTCAGGGACAGCTTCTGTTCATTTTATCCAGTGAAAGGCACATTTGTCTCGTGTGTGTGGTATTACTTTTGCCCTGATTTGCCTTGTCCCAGCCTCAGATAAGGTAAAGAAGCTGCCCCATCCCTGGCAGTGTCCAAGGCCAGGCTAGATGGGGCTTAGAGCACCCTGGGACAGTGGAAGGTCTCCCTGCCCATGGCAGGGGATGAGTGGGATGAGCTTTAAGGTCCTTCCAGCCCAAACCATTCTGGGATTTGCTGATCAGTGATAGATTCCTTAGACTGGACATGTTAAAAACTGAGTGGTGTTTCCAAATGGATCCCTGGAAACATCAGGCAAGCATCCATTCTTTAGAGTGGGATTCCCCAAATCTCCTTTTCTATATTTCTGAGGGGCTGGAAACAAGAACTGGTGCTGTTATAGGGAGTGAGGAAATTTATCTTGTTCCCACTACAGCTGCTGCTCACTGTCAGTACCATCAGGCTTAGGATTTTTAGCTTTGAGAAAACGTAATTTCTTTTTAAAGCAGTCGCATGTCTTATGTTGATTTACCTAATAACTGGCTCTGCTTTGCAGAAAATGAGTGTGAAAATGTCTCCAGGATTTCAGACCTTTTTCCCCCTATAATTCTGGTGTTTTGGTACAATGTTTTTATTTCTTTTGTTTGCAAAACTGACTGGATTATCAACAGTGGCTCATCTGATATGGATGCCAGTAAAATATTTATGGTTGATATGCTTATGCATCTAAAATAAACCCCCCAGTATTTTTGTTCCATTATATGATTTTATATTCTATGAGATCTAATCAATACAATGTCCCATTAAATATAATAGAGCAAATTGCCACCCAGTTACTGCGTTCTTTTCTTTCAAAAAAATGAAAATGTTATTTTCCAGCAGTGCATCTGTGGGGATCCAGCTGCTGTTGGAATTAATGTAATGTAGATGCACTGCTGTATCTGAGGGGGATGAGGGTGCAGGTGCAGCAGTTCTCTGGTACCTCTGGTGGGTGTTTGCCTGGTTCTCGTTCCCTCAGCCCTGCAGTGAGCCCAGTCCAAACTGGAGCCCAGTGCGGCTCTGCAGGGCTGAGTGACTGGGAGGTGCTGCCACGGGAATGGTGGGGCAGGGAAGGGCAGTGCCTGCTGCAGTTCCTGGGCTTGCAGAGGTCCCAGGTGGGTGCACACAGACAGGTCCTGGCCACGTGGGCCCGAGCCCTCGGCAGAGAACAGCGCTTCTGGCTGTGCCCTCTGGGCCTGGGCTCTGCAGCCCCGGGCTCTGCGCCGTGCCGGGCGCGGTGCTGCGTCCTGTGGGGCTGGGGTGCCGTGTCCTGTGGGGCTGGGGTGCAGTGTTCCATGGGGCTGGGGTGCAGTGTCCTGTGGGGCTGGGGTGCAGTGTCCTGTGGGGCTGGGGTGCCACATCCCATGGGGCTGGGGTGCAGTGTCCCGTGGGGC
>VZRR01002041.1:415986-522165 GCA_013398015.1 Oreocharis arfaki | reverse complement strand
GTGGGGCTGGGGTGCCACATCCCGTGGGGCTGGGGTGCCACGTCCCGTGGGGCTGGGATGCCACGTCCCGTGGGGCTGGGGTGTCTCTGCCCGGCTCCAGGCCCTGCTCCTTTGCAGAGCCGTGTCCGAGCCCGCGCTGTGTTCCCTTGCAGAGGTGCGTGTACTGCCGCAAGCGGATGAAGAAGGTGTCGGGGGCCTGCATCCAGTGCTCCTACGAGCACTGCTCCACGTCCTTCCACGTGACGTGCGCCCACGCGGCCGGGGTGCCCATGGAGCCCGACGACTGGCCCTACGTCGTGTCCATCACCTGCTTCAAGCACAAAGCAGCAAACCACAACGTAGGCTTCGGGCTGGGCTTGGGGCTTCTGCGCTGGGGCGTGGCTTTGGGGGGCTTTGGGGTTTTGTTGGGTTGCTTTGTTTCTGGGGTTTATTAAAATAGTTTCTCCCTGCCTGTGTTGGCTCAAAAAGTTTATGTGCTTTTGATGGAGAATGATTGTCCAGGAAGCCGTTATTGGGGATGGCTTTAATCTGCAAGAGAGCTGGTTTAGATGGGATATTGGGATGGAATTCCTGGCTGTGAGGGTGGGCAGGCCCTGGCACAGGGTGCCCAGAGCAGCTGTGGCTGCCCCTGGATCCCTGGCAGTGTCCAAGGCCAGGCTGGAGCACCCTGGGATGGTGGGAGGTGTCCCTGCCACGGCAGGAGGGGCACTGGAGGGGCTTTAAGGTTCTTCCCCCCCAAACTGGAATTTTTGACGCAGCTTTTCCGGGCGTGGCTGGCAGCTGATTCCCTGCTGTGTCCTGCACAGGTCCCGTTCCGGAGGGAGGTGGCCCTGGGGCAGACAGTGATCACCAAGAACAGGAACGGGCTCTACTATCGCTGCAGGGTCATCGGCACCACCACCCAGACCTTCTACGAAGTGAACTTCGACGACGGCTCCTACAGTGACAACGTTTACCCCGAGAGCATCATTGTAAGGCAGCTCTGGGGGCACTCCTGCGTCACAGAGAGTACAGACTGTTGTCTGTGCCTTGGGGTGGAACAGCAAAGCAAAACTTAACTTTTTAATTTTAATTTTAAAGTTGCTGCTTGCCTAGAAAATCTCATCCTGCTCTTCATGACAGGTCTTGTTTCTGACATTATCTCATTTATTTTTTGGTTGCTTTACAAAGATGTGATCTTGCTGAATGCAGATGACTTCACAGAAAGCAGTGTTTGTTCTAAGTTTCATCCTATTTGTTTTGTGGTTGAATAATCTTATTTTTCAACTGACAAGTGTGATTCATGGGGGAAGCAGATTGTCCGTAAGCACTTCTGGTTCAAAACAGGGAATTCACTTAATAGAGGGAATGTCTAGAAGAGGCTGATTTGTCAGCTCATGCATTGCCTTCCTGATTGTGCCACTGATTCACTGAGCTGCCCTGCTTGTTTTTGAGATACAGGAGATGTGGCGTTTTGGGATTTGTAATGAGAAATGTCCACGAACTGGGTGCTGTCAGCAGAAGGAGCTGCCAGTGCTGATTGCTGCTCTCTGAGGCTGGTTTTGTTTGAGATGCCCACAATTAATCACAAGTGCAGAAACTAATCTTATAGCTCATTATAATGTTATGTGGGTTTAGCACACCCCTAGCTCCTGGGCTCTGGTGGAGTTTTGTCTCTGACCCCCCTCTCTCTGTCCTCAGAGCAGGGACTGCATCCAGATGGGGCCCCCTCTGGAGGGGGAGCTGGTGCAGCTGCAGTGGACGGATGGGATCATCTACAAGGCCAAGTTTATTGCAGCCCAGATCAGTCAGATTTACCAGGTGAGTGTGGCAGAGGGACCCCAGCTCTGGGGAGCTGCTCCAGGCTGGGAGAGCTGAGCCTGCACCAGGGATGGGCTGCTGGAGCTGGGCAGAGCAGGAGGAGGATTTGGGAGCACAGATGATTTATTCCCTCTGAGTTTGTCCAGCCTGAACTTGACACCCCTATTAAACTGTGCTCTGTGTCCTTCTGCTTTATCCAGAAAAGTGTATTAAAGTCTTGAGCAAAGGAAATAAGAATCCCTTAAAAACTTTTAATCATTTTAACATTTTGCTGTGCACATTTCCATGAATAAACATCCCTGGAACATCTGATGCATAATTCATGATACAATCAATGCTTAGCAAAAAGGGTTTCGTGGGAGGAGTTTTTTGTACCTGGCTGACTATTTCTGCTGGTTGAAGTACAAATGTACTTTAGTAGCTGGAATTGTTTCCTTGTGACCTGTGAAAATGCTTTGTTTAAGATGAAAGAAATTCTTATTACCATGTTGGCCTGAATACAGGGCTGCTTTTATTTTTAGTGAAAAGCTGCTTTTTTCAAGATGTGAATCAAAAATCAGTAGAAATGTGAGGTGCTGTGCCTGAGAGGGGAGCAGAGGTGCTGGGCCAGCTGGAGCACAGGTATTTTGGGATCCATGGAGCACTGAATGAATCCACTTGGATAAGACAGAGGTGCCTGAGCAGCGCTGAGAGCAGCACTCTGGGTTCAGCATCCTCACCAGAGCTTGGGAGTGCTCATTCCACAGCAGCCCTGGAGAGGAGCAGTGCCAAGGGCTGCATCCATGGGAGCTGGCCCCCGCTGCTTCCTGGGTGTTCCCTGGAGGGCCCAGGTGTGGCACAGGCTGGGAATGGGCTGTTCAGATGCTGTCCCTGATTTCTTCTGCCTCCCTGCAGGTCGAGTTTGAAGATGGCTCTCAGCTAATGGTGAAGCGTGGGGATATTTATACCTTGGAGGAAGAGCTTCCCAAGAGAGTCAAGTCTCGCCTGGTGGGTACCAAGATAGCAAACAATAAACCAGCTGCAGCTTGCAGAACCCCCTCACATTTTCTTCATATCTTTTTTAGACATTAGGTGAATGCAGCCTCCCAATTTCTGTGGCTGTAAAACTGCTTGTCATTCCCAAAATACAGGGAGTAGAAGAAATCCTGGCCATGAATGCTTGAGAGGCACAGAAATGATTTTCCCTTGCACGTGTTCAGCTCGGAGTTTTATTTTCTCTGGTTAAAAGATTATGTTCAGATCATTTTACACCGTATGAATTCAGTTATATGGAGTCATCCTGTCCAAATGTGAGGTGAGCTGGGCTGCAGCTCAGTGGTTTCTGGAGAACTGATTATCACCATGGCACCAAACCCCCTTTTCTCACCAAACTGGAGATTTAGAGTGGAGTTCTTACCTATAAATCTCTTAATCTACAAGATCAGGCAGTCTTTAAGTGCATACTGAGCCTGGAAAAGATGAGGGATTAATTTCATAGCTGTTTTTGGTTCCAGACATGCTGGGTGTTTTCAGACCTGATGCTTTACCCTTTCAAACCATTTCATTTAACCCAGTGGTGGGACTGGAGAATGCCCAGGTTGTTCCTGGCCTGAGGCACCACCCTCGGGTCTCTCCCTGTTTTCCTGCTGTGCCTCTAATGGTTGTTTTGTGTCTCCTGCAGTCCCTCAGCACTGGGGCCCCTCAGGAAGATGTGTTTCTGGGAGATGAAGTGAGAGCAGCCAAGCGTCCCCGGCTGGGGACTCCAAGAAATCCTGAGGAATATGGACAAACCCCCGATTACTTGGCCTTTATGGAGAGCCTGTTGCAGACACAGTACCAGCCTGGGACTCAGAGCAACATGTTTTAACCAGGATTCATTCAAAATATCCAATTAACCCTTTTTGAGTTCGTGGAAAAATAAATATGAAACTGTGGAATGGAAGACCAGCCCTGTGCAATAGTCTGCTGTGAATTTCTTTCATCTCCTCTTGGTTTGGACTGCAGGAAATCCCTGTCTGGCTGCTACCTCGACCTTGCCAGGAGTTGCTGACCAAGAGCTGGGGAGCTTGGAAACCCTTCAGCTTTTCACATGGAGACTTTGGAAGAGTTTCTACAGATGGAGCTTTGTGACTGGTTCTTTTTTTATGAGGAAAGGGTTAAAATTTAACAAAACGACTTTTTCAAATCTGTCAAACTTTTGTCTTTCAAGGTGCTATTACATTGACTACTGAAGCAGCCTTTGGAATCATGTTTTCTGTACATAGACGTCACCTTTGTGAAGTTTTCTATGAATGAGCATTATTAAAAAAAAAAAGCAAGCAAAAACAGGAAAACAAAAGTTTCCACAAAACATTTTTCTAGATTATGGCTTTAAAACAGAAAATAAATGAAATCCTCCCCCCTCACCCCTAAATGAATTGGGACTGATATTACAGCGGGGAGAGGGAGAGCAAGAGCAGATGTCCTGGAATGTTCTGGGTTCTTCTTTTGTAAAGAAACACTATCTTTGTAAGCTGGGGAAGGTGGGGGAAGAAATGTTCACAGCTGGGATGTTTCTTACCATTCGCTCTCTGAAAGCCCTGAGAGGGATGTTGGCATCGCTGCCACGTCACCAGGGAGGGACTTAGGAAGAAATGGCCAGGTTTGGGTCATTCCTGTCATCTTCCTCCCCCATCTTTGCCATCACAGTTGCTTTCTAGTTCAAGATCAGCATGGCTTTGAGTTCCAATGTGCCACCCGTGTTTGGCAAGTGTTCTGTTGCTGCTTGTGTTAATTCCTTATGAGCCACCCCCCTCCCGCTGCAGCGAGAGCTCCGAGGGGCTGCCCTGGCTCCCTGGCAGCACTTCTTCCTTAGGAACCTTTCTCTTTTCTTTATCTTTTTTTTTTTTTTTTTTTTTTTTGAGTTGTGCTCCTTACAGTGTGAGAATCATTCCATGACAGAAGCTTGGGAGGTGTTTGTATGTTTTTCTTTTATCCTATTAAAGAAGAAATTCCTCAAACATCTGATTGTCGTGACATCCTTTCCTTAAGTAAAGACTGAGCCTTTGAGTTACTCCTGGGGAAGAGGAGTGCAAGCCCTGCCTTTGATTGGACTCAGCTCACTGAGGATTGAAGGAGCATTAAAGGCAAACCCAAACCCTGAAGTATTGAGTGGGTTCCCACCTGGACGCTTGGGAATCACCTGCGGCCGAAGAGCTGATGTGGAGCAGTGCTGGGGAAGGAGCCTGATCCAAACCCTGCCGAAGTCACTGGAAAGTCTTCCACTCTCTTGGGAGGACCTCAGTCAGCTCAGAGGGAGAGAACGAGGCAGTGCTGGTCCCGAGCTGGAAGGGGGCCGTGGCAGAGCTGGGGAGGTTCAGGTGAAGGGGGGAGAGGGCACCCGCACCCTCCCCTCCCTCCTCGCCCCGGCCGGGCCAGCAGAGCAACCTGGAATGCTGCACTGCAATCTTTTCCACTTAATTCCCTGAAATTACTGGATGGAAAGAGACAATATTCTTGTTTTCATTACTATTTTTTAAGCCCCTTTGCAAGGTGGTGGTTGTTCTGGGGAGAGGCTTTTAAGCAACACTCTGGCTGGATCTGTAAGGGAATAAGTGGGAAGGATTTGTGGGTAGCAGATGGTAGATTAGCATCTTAAGAGACTCCATGGGTATTAAACTGTCCTAGTGAAAGAGTGGAGATAGAATAAAGCAATTTAATTTTTTTTTTACTTTGGTTTTGTTCTCCCTTGAGGATTGGAGTTCCCAGCCTTTCTCCTGCCTCTGCTACGGGTCCTCTTTGTGTGCGTGGCTGCGCGTGTGCGATTGTGAGACCTTGGAAACAGGGTTCTGGTTTTTGGTGGGGTTTATTTTGTTGGGTTTTTTTTTTTTTTTTATCTCCTGAGTTTTTGACGTTTTCAGTAGATGTCTCCACGAATAAAACCAAACTGAGACTAATAAAAGTTTAAAAAACTGGCAAGGTTCTCCCGAGCCTTGGTTGTTCCTCCTACAGAGCTGTCTCCTGTCGGTTGAAATGTGATTAAATAGAAAACTTGCTGTATAAAAGACTAAGAATGTTGCCAGGACACAAGAGAAATATTTAAAACAATTGAAAGAGAAATTTAACCAGCAGAGGATTTTTTTTGGAGGTGGGAGGGAAGGGTGGGATGGGATGAGTGGTTGTGAGCGACGGGGAATTTCCTCTGCATGTTCCAGTCCTGCAATAGCACCGTTGCTGTATCCATATGTAGTACCTTTTCCAAATACTATTTATATTGTAAAAACAAAAGTGTGTTTCCTCACCCCATACTCAGATGCTGAGTTATGTTGAAACATGAACCTGGAACTATTGAATGCCCTTCCTTGGTGCAAGGGTTTTCTCTCTTTTTGTTGATTTTTAAATCCCTCTTTTTGATTTAGGAATGACTTGTGCAGATTCAGGATAGTGGCCATATTGATGGCCTCTGGACATCAGACTATTGAAAAGGAAATAGGAGATGCACATTCCTACCCCTTCCTCCAGTGAAATATATTTGTAAGTGTCTGATTATGTGCTATAAGAATAATGATTTTTTTCTTTCTCCCCCTAGATTAAGGCTGTGATGTATTTTTTGCCTATTTTTTTCTCTGCCTCTAGGTTCAAAATGAATTAAAGGCTGTTGAGCATTTCAGAATGACACTTTTTGGGGGGTTGAAGTCTCTTCATTTCTTAGCTTAAGTCTTGTGCAGCAGGAGGTCGTTGAACCTCCTCAAACAGCATCTTCCTGAAACTTCATTTAAACACCTTGCATTTCCCATCCTGAGCCTTTTGAGGAATTCCTCTCCAGTTATTGCAGGATGAGGCTGGTGCTGCAGGTTATGTGAAAGAAAAGAAATCTCCAACTTCCAGTCTTTTGCGGCTTCATAGTTCTCCTTGACATGGTCTGAGGAATCGTCCAGCGGGGAGGAGCTGCTGGGAGGAGCTCCTGGCATTTACAGCCGCACGAAGTTTACCTCCGAGGTTAAGGTCTGCCGCGCTGCTGCGGGAGGAGCTGATGTGATTTTAAAGGTGCTTTAAGCAGCAGCGCTTGCCAGGAGCTGCCCGGGCCCGTGGCCAGAGGGATCAGCCCCTCGGGACGGGCATTTCCCCGTCTCCACAGCGCGGGGCTGGGGATGCTGCGGGGTCACGGAGGTTCTGCCGTGCCGGGGCATCCTCGGGGAGGAACGGGAGTGCCACGAGTGCCGGGCTGAGCACAGCTCCTCACCCTCCTCCTCCTCCCACCTCTCCATCGTCCTGGCCCCTGGAGAAGGGAATTCCTGGGTGTTAACCCCCTGTTACCCCGCACGGCTGAGCTGCAGCTCCGCTGGAGCGCGTTCCGCTTTCCTCCTGTGCCTTTTCCACGCTCTCCGTTGGTGCCAGCTCCATCCTCTGGAGATGCTGCCTGCGCAGATGTTCAGGGGTGGTGCTGCTCTGCCCTCGCAGGCTGCTCCTGCCCTCGCAGGCTGTGCCAGGGTGCCCGGCAGGGGTGAAATGTGGAGCTTTCCCTGGCACCCGGGGCTGGGGTTGCCCGCAGGCTCCTGAGCGCCGGGACACCTGAGCAGATGTTCTGAAACCTGTGGCACAGGAGCTGCTCAGAGCCCTCGAGTCAGTGTCACAACTGTCACACACACAGTGAAGCCATTTGTGCTAATTGCTGGCAGCAGGGACGAGATGGGGATCAGCAGCTCCTTCCTCCTCCCAGGCCAGCAGAGACTCCCCGTGTGCCTGGAGGGTGGGACAAGGGATGGAGATTCATTAACTCCTGGCTGGGAAAGATCTTGAGCTTGGCAAGATGAAATGGAGGAGACAATTCCTTTTTTCCTTTGCGAAGAATAGGATTAAATAGAAAACTAAAATTAGCAGTGTTGGTTGGGTGAGGCTGTGCAGTGATGGGGCTGAATGGACAATCCCAACCTCCCTGAAGCCTGATGAGAATCCCACCTTTTGTCCTCTGCTGAGTCATGGTTCTCTCACTTTGGTCCCACGGAACAAAAGTTTGGGTTCTCATTTTGGTTTCCTATGGAAACAACTCTTCTTGCAAATGCACTTCTGCAAACCTCCAGTGCAGATCCATGTCCTCATGTGGGATTTGGTGGATTTCCCATCCGTGGCCTCTCCTGGCTCCCAGCTTGTACATGGTCAGACATCCCAGGACCTCAGACACTCCCTCTTCAGTGCACTTGCTTTATTTTTGCTTTATTTTTTTGGCTGTTCAGCTTAGGGAAAGGGCAGATGATGGAAAAACCTCGTCACGTGCTGCGGACATCTGTGCTTTGGCCAGTTTTGCTGGAGTTCTGCTCCTTGAGGTTATTCTGTGAGGATTTTTCTCTGTTCCCCTTCCCTTGCTGTTTGTATTAGTTCTTCATCAGTAGTTCTCTCTCAGCTTGAACAAATTGCACCAGTTTAATAAAACTACTCATTACCCAGGTGCAGTTCCTGTCTGGAAGCAGGCCCGTGCTTTGGTGGGAGCACTTTACTCAGGGAGTTTTAGCTTCAGGTAGCCAGGAGCTGTTGTAACCTAAACTTGGCTCTGAAGGCGCTGCTTTAGTTTAAAAGCAATTTGAGTTGAGCTCGTGGAATTTCCCACCCCGTGAGTGAGTTTAACCCTGGAAATTGAAGCGGTGTGTGAGTCAGAGCAGCCGGCACAGGTGGGACCTGCGGTGACCCCGCAGGGACAGGCACAGAGGGAACAAATCGCTCGGGACTCCGGCAGAGGGACTCCGGAGGAGCTCCTGTGGATTCCTGACCTCCAGCCCCACGTTCAGGTCATCGCTTTTTCCTTGTCCCATGAACAACTGTGCTGGCACATGCACACACAGAAAAGGCACTTTTGGCACAACCCTGGGACTCAAATGAGCTGGAGCTGTTGACACAGAATTATTTGGCAGCTTTGATAGCAGAAGAAGAGAAATCCTTGGGTTACTTGCTCACCAATAGAAAATCACTGGGAGTTATTTATTCTGCATGAGAGCAGCAAAACAATTAAATTTTTGGTTTCCAAGAGGGGAAATGTAAAGGTCACTGTGCAAATACTGTTTGGAATTACACAGCGACCACAGCTTAACCACTTTTCCTGTGGAACAAACAGGATTTTGGCTCTGCTTCAGCACAGTTGACTTTGGCTTACCTCTCCACCCCAGCCTTGCCATTTCAGATGCCAGCTGCTAATATCCCTCAGCAAATGAGCTCGCAGCCAATCTGTCTCCGAAACAGGAGTGATACCCTCCCCTGTGCCCCAGATCTGGGTTTAAAAATAAGTAAATGGCCAGATCCACTGCTCATCTGCTTCATCTAACAGAGCCATCTCTGGAAAACACAGCAAATTGTCTTTGATTAGGAGTGAATGGTCAGTTACCCATGATCCAGGCCAAGATGCTGCTGCTGTGGAGAGGAGCAGGGATTCATCTGCCTTACTAAAGAGATGAATCCGAGGTGATTGGAGGTGCAGAAGGGTTGCTGGACAGTTTTCTCTGTGGAGAAGCCACGAGGTGCAAGTCTGATTTCCTCATGACTCTGCTTAGAGCTGAGGTTTCCTTCTCTTTGTTACCTGAAAAGTGCAGAGCCACTTGGAGCTGGAGACATGGTGTGTCTGCTTAATCTGGGATTCAGCTATAACATGGAATTAACACTGCAATCCGGGAGCTTTGTGGCCTGGGTTGGGTGATTAGCGTGAGATTTTTGTCAGCGTGAAGTGAAAAATCTGCCTGAGCACAACTGTGTGAGATGCCTCTGCCCAGGGATGAGGTTGGGTTACAGGAGCAATTTATCATCACAGTTTTCACTAATTGAGCTTAGAGACAATTGGCTGCTTGTTAAACGCTGTGATTCCTCTCACTGCCGTGATACTCCCAAATCAAGGACTTGGTCCATTTTGTCCAGCTTAATTCCCCTGCAGTTTTTCTCAGTAGTGAGAGATGCCCTCGGGTTTTTCCTGGTTGGATTCAGATGGTTGTGCTCAGACCCGAGTGGTGAAGCACCTGCAGGTGACAGGGACCTGGGGGAGCTCTGCCGTGAGCAGCGGCACCGACAGGGCCTGGCACAGGGTGTCCAGGGGAGCTGAGGCTGCTCCTGGAAGTGCCCAAGGCCAGGCTGGACGGGGCTTGGAGCAGCCTGGGACAGTGGGAGGTGTCCCTGGAGGGGGTGGAACAGGATGAGAGACAAAGTTTGTTGAAATTCAGTTTTTCTGTCGGTTTTCCTCTCCCAGCTTGCACCTGGATACAGCTGAGAAAAAACCACCCCTGAGCTGAGAAGATTTTGTTGTTGTACCAAGACTGAGGAGCTCCTCCTGCAGCACTCGTGGCTGCTGCTCTTCCAGCAGGAGTTTCGGGCGCGGTGTGAGGGCGGAGGGAGCTCGGGCTGGGAGCGGCTGTGGCACGGAGGTGACACCGCCGGTGGCACCGCCCCGGGCTCTGCCGGCCGGGCAAACGGGGCTCAGCCTGTCCCGTGTCCTGCTGCGGCTTCCCAGCACTGACCTTCCTTTTCCTCGTTACTGTTCCCTCTTCCCTCAGTACAGCGTCTCTGTGCCGCAGTTCCCGGGCCCAGGTGCTCCTGGTTGTATCCTGGTTATGGTCCTGCCTTCCTGTTCCTTCTCATTTTTGTGTCGGGGCTCAGTGGGGGAAGCTTTTCCTTTTGTACAGCTTTGCTTTCCATTTAGCAGCTCTCTGCTTTCCTGTAGAAAATTGCAAATAGGCTCTTCCAGCTGCTTTGTTCCTACTCCAGGTTCGTTCCTTTCCTCAGGATTTGACTGCACTGTGCTGGGAGAGGAGGAGGAAAATTCCTTCCACCAGCAGGCTGCCAGTTCAAGGAGCTCCTGGTGTTTTCCCTTAGGGCTTCCTCCAGTCCAGAGCAAGGAAAACACATTAAAACCAAGGTGGTGGAACCCACCAGAACTCTTTACACTTATTTTTTGCGATTTATTAACTGCAGAGTAGATCGGGGAAATTTATGGCATTGCGTTTTTGTATTGCTGGAGCATCCTGTGTGCATAATTTGTGGTAAGATTAATTCCTGTGCAATAAAGGAATAAAAAACCACAGTGAAGATAGTCCTGTGCCCTGGAAATGGTTTTGAGTCTCTGCTAGAACACAGTGAAACAGGATAATGGGGAAAATAATGGGAAATGTGGTTTGCTGTGTAATCACCAGCCTCTGGAGATTTTTTTGGTGACTCAGCAGACACAGAAATGAAAACTTGAGACATTTGGCCTCTGCCAAGGTCGGGGTTGTTGCTCTTACAGCAGGATTTGAAGTTTCACAATAAATCCGAGGAAAAAGAAAGAGAATTCCATGGTGTTTCTGGCACCCTTGGCAGCTGCCTGCAGGGACACGGGCCTGGCAGTGGGGTGGGGTGAGACTAGGAATGGGTAGAATTATTCCAAGCGCTCAATTTCTTTTAGGGGATTATTTGTTTCCAAGTCAGCTCCGCCCTGCTCTGCCCGGCACTTCCAAAGCGGGGGATGAGCTGGGAGGAAAAGAAAATGATCCGGGGAAGTTTTTGGTGTTGTGGATGTTTGGGATCCATCTCAGGTGTTGTGAGCTGAGGTGTAAAACCATCTTCAGCACAGCTCCAGCATCCCCTCCCCAGGGAAGGCTCGGGAATGACCCGGGACAGAGACATCGGTCAGGATGCTCCGAGAGGGAGGAACCATTCCAGGG
Source organism: Oreocharis arfaki (assembly GCA_013398015.1). Lineage (NCBI taxonomy): Eukaryota > Metazoa > Chordata > Aves > Passeriformes > Paramythiidae > Oreocharis > Oreocharis arfaki. The sequence continues at coordinate 510,736 of VZRR01002041.1, read as the reverse complement.
GTTGTTTGACACAGCAGTGAAACCCCTGGTGCTTGTGCGAGCCTCCCTCGGAGTCCGGGCGGGAGCTGATGCTCCTGCTGCATCCCTCCCCGGGCAGGGCGGGGCTCAGAGGCAGCTCCCTCCCAGGGCAGTGGGGCAGAACCAGCCCGGAGCGGCCGGGGCTTCACCCAGGGACCCCCCAGCTCTGCCTCCCCTCGCCTGCAAGGAGCAGACAAAAGCCAAGATCTGATAATAGAATCTGGTTGGAACAGCTGTCTGCTGACAAGTATAATAAACTGTATTAATGGTGTCATTATTATTCCCTAATTAAAAGCTAATAACTAAGAGTTAATTGCCTTTAAAAGATGAAGCAGCGCCATGGCAGGGATTTATCTCTGTTTTTCTTTGCTCGCCTGGCTGTGCTGATATTTTCAGGCTAATTAATTGAATCAAATCTTACTGAAAACTAATAATCTCTCTGTGTCGATTCAGCCAATTGAATTAAAAGGTGTTTGCTGTGTGCTGGGCTTAAACAACCCCTCACATATTTATAAATATATATCTGTGTGTGTGTGTCACAGCTTGTCACCTCGGGTCGCAGGACACTGGGCAGAGACCTCCGTGGAAAAAGGTTTTGATGGGGAAAAGTTTCTCCTCATGTTCAGAGGAGGGAAACGGAACTTCCCACTGCCAGGGGACAGGGTTGGATGGGATCTTGGGAACGAATCCTTCCCTGTGAGGGTGGGCAGGCCCTGGCACAGGGTGCCCAGAGCAGCTGTGGCTGCCCCTGGATCCCTGGCAGTGCCCAAGGCCAGGCTGGACGGGGCTGGGAGCAGCCTGGGGCAGGGGGAGGTGTCCCTGCCTTTGTGCAGACACAGCTCCTGAATCTGCTGCTCCCCATTTCCCCCAGCCCTGCTGTCCCCTCTGGGGTGTTTTGGGGTGTAGGTGCAGTCACAGAACCCTGTGTGAAACTCCCCAAAAAGTTCCCTCAGCATCCCCTGTGTTAGCTCCTGACACTCGTGTGATGCCAACTGGGAGGAACCAAATGTTCTCTTTGGAAGTTCACTTTATCAATGTTAATCTTCTGTGTGGAGTAAATTTTATTAAAGTTCCCCAAAGAGCAAATTGTAAATTCATTAGTGCCCGTTTTGGACTGCACCTTCCCTCATTTTGGGTAAAAAGGAGATTAGAAGTCATCTGGGCTACGTGATAATTAAAAAGAAGATGCTCAAACATAATTCTTAATTAAACAGTAATGAGATAAGAACTTGTGTAGTCTGCTTTTAGTCTGTTGGAAAGATGCAGAGGTTCCCATTGTAATTATGTGATTTATGATCTTCCACACAAAGATGTAATTAGTTTTTTCTCCCCCCTTTTTAAAATTTAAACATTATTTAGATAAAAAATTGCGCAGCAATTTGAATCTGCTTTTCCTGAGGGAATAGTAATTTGGTTTGATTTATCTTTAGGTTTCAACCTAAAAAAATTCTTTGTAGCTGAGGGGGGATACCCTAAAATATAACCCCTCCTGCAAGTCCAAGAGCTCTGAGGAGGGGGAGGCAGGAGAGGGGGAGTGAGACAGTTGAGGCTAAGAAATTGTGAAAACATTTCTTCCTGCTTAAAAAGGTCAAATTTGGGTTTCCAGATGTCACCTGTGGAAGGTTTCCCCCCCTGACACTGAGCTGTCCTGTGAACTGGACCCATGGAGGGTTTGTTTCTGCCTCTCATCCTCTGTGCAGAGGGAGCGAGCCCTGGAGCTGCAGGGGTGGAACTGGAGGAGCTTTAAGGTCTCTTCCAACCCAGACCAGCCTGGGATTCCATGTGGTGGATCTGCAACTTCAGGCACGACTGGATTCCTAGCAATGGCCTTCCGAGCTTGTTCTGTTTGATGTCATTCCCTCGTCCCTCCAGTCCCCTGCTGCTGGAGACTCCCTGAAGGCACCTCCAGCATCTCCTCCCCAGCCTCTGAAAATATCCCGTGGGCAAAACCTGCCGGGCCCACGGTGGGTTTATTTTAGTCATCTGGGGTTTTTTGGGTGGTTTTCATTGTATTTCTGGCTGTGTGGCGCAGCTGCCTCGGCTGCCACCCCGGGGGAAGGGTTTGCACCTCACCCCCAGGCAAATGCTCGGCAGCTCCTTCCTGCTGTGCTCTGGAGGAGTGAAGGTGGATGCATTTCGGACTGGGACTGCACCATCCTTCTCCTGAGCCCCAGCACACGGGCAGACACCTCACAGAATTCCAGAATGGTTTGGGTTGGAAAGAACCTTAAAGCTCATCTCATTCCAACCCCCTGCCACGGTCGGGGACACCTTCCCCTAGACCAGGATACTCGGAGCCCCATCCAGTCTGAGCCTCAGGCAGGGCGTTTGCTGCCCTAAAAAATGTAAAAACACATCTGTGGATTGGGTGTGGGTTGTCCTTGCTCCCGGCAGTACCAGTGTGCCATCCCCACCCTGCCACCCTGCTGGTTATTCCGCTGGGAAGTGCTTGGCTCTCCCAGCCCAGAGATGGGAGAAGTGGAACCTGGATCAGTGATGTTCAGCAATTTCCTGAACAACACCTTACATGGCTCAGGCAGAACGTCATATATTTAAAGAGAAGAGATTTTTTTTTTTTTTAATCATTTGGACACAATTTTTTTTCGAGGGGTTTATTATCCTCAGTAAGCCCGGGATAAAGCCCTTGTGTAACCCATTAATCTGGGACTGCCATCTGCACGTCTGCGTGTGCCCCGTGCGTGCACGGCCGGGCACGGACACGGACGGACACAGCCCGAACTCCTTCATCGGGAATTTCTCCCTCTAATGGCCGGAAGGAGTTGGGCCTCTGGTGTTTGAGGAGATGGAGGCGCGGCGAGGTCGGGACTTGGGGCTTTGATCCTCGGGCGAATTGCAGAGGGCTCCGGTGCTCCTGCTCAGAGAAGAGAGGGATGGATGGAGGGATGGAGGGATGGAGAGAGGGATGGAGGGATGACCAGAAAATGGAAAAATGGGGAGATTAAAGCTGGGCTGGGGTGATCTCATTAAATGGTTGTGTGTGGTTATCCCATGGCAAGGTAACGCTGCTGCTCAGGCTTCAGCCACATTCCCAGGTCATCCCACCCCTGCCAGGGACAGGGACAGGGACAGGGACAGGGACACCTTCCACTGTGCCAGGCTGCTCCAAGCCCCGTCCAGCCTGGCCTTGGGCACTTCCAGGGACCCAGGGGCAGCCACAGCTGCTCTGTGCCAGTGCTTTACCACCTTCACAGCCAAGAATTGTCACTTCCTCCATCACTCCTTACACTGTGGCATCTCAGGTGCCTGTGGTGACACTGCAGTGGAAGTGACTGAACTTGTGGTTTCCTCCCTGGGAAATCTGGGAGCAGGCTCCCTGTATCCCTTTCCCAGTAGATGAACTTGTAGCAATAGTAAGACAATTTTCTCAGCACCTCCGAGGGTATTTACTTTTTCCATTTCAGTTCTACATCTGTTCACTTGCCGACTTGGAATTTGCAACCATCTTATTTAGGAGAAGGAATTGATTTCTCGGTCTGTTACTGCTGCTCTTGGTATAATTAAAGCATATTGCAATGTGAGGAATTTCTCCTGGCCTGGGAACTGCTTTGCCACTTGGGTAATTCTGTAAACCAAGAAAAGCTTTTCCTTTTCCTCTGGAATGTAAATTAAGGTTACAGCTACTTTAAAGCCTTTGTTCTGCTGCAGGGGACTGGGAGGCTCTTGGTTTAGGGCTGTGCAGGGGCCTGGGGGCTTTTGCAGATCAATCCCTCAGGGATTTGGCATCCAGGCAGCTGCAAATTCCAGCCGAGGCACAAACTGGTTTTGCCCAGTGTGGTGTAAATGGGAACTGGGACAAGCCTGCTCCCTCCAAGCCCCTGGGAAGGGCTTTGCTGCTCTGAGCTTTACGGGCAGCACCGGGGTGGCCGTGGGGGTCTGGGTGAGCCTCGGGCAGAGCCAGGGCTTGAAGAGACTTCGATCAAACTGCGAGGAGAATCCCTTCAGCGTTTGCATAGGAGTGGTGCCACATGTGGAGAGGGATGTGAGGGTGACACAGCTGCTCGTCCTGGGGCCCCTGGAGATGGGACCAGCACCGGCCAGGGCTGGGGGCAGCTCTGAATGCTGCCAGGAATGCTCCTGGCTGCACCCACAGCTGTGGGACTCTGCTCGGAGCAAGCACTGAACCATGCCCTGGACACTCCATAAGGAAAACCCGTGCTGGAGGGACAGGTTTGGCTCTGCTCTCAGTGTCCTTCTCAGCTTTAATTAAAGAGGGCTCTGAGGTCCCTTGTAAAACCACTGTCTGTGCCTTAACCCCACTCCTCTGTTGGGAATCGGATCCGTGTAGATCGGGAGCCCTTGTGACAGCCGGGTTCTGTAAAAATATTACCTGCAATGATTTACTCCTTCCACCCCTGCTCACACCTCTAATAAACTCGCTGTCAAAGCTGTCATTTATGAGAGAAAGGGAAAGAGAGAGACAGAGAGAGGGAAAGAACCCTGGGATCAATAAGGAACAGGAGCCTTCCTCCCCCCGCCCTGCTGCAAACGGGCATTAATGGGCCATCACTTAGAGTTTAATTAAAATGAAAGTCAGCCCCGTGCCAGGTTTCAGGCTGGTGCTGTCTGGCACAGCAAACCTGAAGAGACCGAGCTCAGAGCAAGAATTCCTGTTTCATTTGCTCTTTGCAGCTGGGATGGGCAGCAGGGTGCAGTTGGGGTACACTGTGCACATCCCAGAGCCTGGAATCATTTGTGTTATCATTTATTTTATAATTTTCAAAATCATTTATTAATCCCCATGTCAGGCTGTCGCATTCAAAAACAGTAATTGGGATGTAATTCTCCTGGGACTGCTCCCTGTGAGCCTCACTCTTGTTGGGCACTGCCCAGGCTCCCCAGGGAATGGGCACAGCCCCGAGGCTGCCAGAGCTCCAGGAGCATTTGGGCAGTGCTCTCAGGGATGCCCAGGGTGGGATTGTTGGGGTGTCTGTGCAGCGCCAGGGGCTGCACTGGATGATCCCTGTGGGTCCCTTCCAATTCAAGATACTCCATGATTCTATGAAAAGATTTCATCCTGCATTTGCTTCCCTAGCTGGCCTCCGGAGGAGTTGGTTGGGATTTTTTGAAAGCTTTACTTAGTTCCCAGCTGTTGTTCCAATTTTCTTTGCCACTCACCTTCCTGTGCTCCATGTGGAGTTTATTTCAGTTCTGTGAGGGGTTTGCATTTCAACCTGGGGGATGGTCATGCCAGCTCAGAAAAGGATGGAACCAAAATAAGAGCCTGGAGAGCAGTGGTGGGAATGATTATCGTCATGGAGAGACAGGAATAGCAGGGCTGGGAGTGCAGGGGAGCAGGGAGGCAGGGAGGGGAAGGCTGAGAAACAGAGCTTAGAAGAAGAATCAGTTTTTCCTTTCCACTCTTCAATGATAACATAAAGTGAGCATCAAAAATCCCCTCACTGATGTGAGGCTGGGGAGGTGCCTGTCCTGTGTCTCGTGGCTGAGCTGTGGAGCCACTCGTGCTCCAAATTTCCTTTGAGCCCGGATTATGAAGTCAAAACTCGTTACTATTCCCAGACTGCCTGGAGGGACACACGTACACGAGACGTGGTTATAAACCAGGAGATTTCTGCGTTTTATTCCTTTCTCTTTTTTCCTGTGCCATCAGGGTTGCTGCTGTTTGATGTGTGGTTGGCTCCCTCCCCGCTCCATCTCTCGCATGGAGTAACAACATTTTGGAGGTGATGTCATTCCCTGGATCTCAGCTCACCTGATGCTGATCATGATTCTCTGTGAACTTGCTAATTAATTTTTTGTTCTTTTCTTTAAGCTGGAGTCAAACTGCTGCTGGTGGTGTCAGTCTCCCACGGGGAGAGGGGGAGCTGTGGAAGGGGGGGAAGGATCCCAGATCCCAGATCAACACTTCCATCATTCTCCAAACCCCCATGTCCTCACCAGCCTTTCCCTGCTGTGCTCCTGTCTGGCCTAAGGTGGATGAGGTGGGAAGCTCAGGCTGGGCTGGACCTACCTGTGAGCAGGAGCCAGGGTTGGGAAAGCCTTTGGCTTGGCTTGGGGTCTGGGTCAGTGGGACCAGGGGTTTTCAGCAGCTCACAGGACTCCAGAATGGTTTGGTTGGAAGGACCCTAAAGCCCATCCAGCCCCTGGGCTGTGGCTCTGCATTCTCCTCCCTGTGGGCTCCCCCCAGAGCAGGGACAGGGCTCTGAGCACACCAGGGACACACGGACAGGGCAGCAGCACCACCCCCGAGGGGTGAAACCCCCAGGTGGGCAGAACCTTTCTGGTGGATCCCGGTGCCAGCTGAGCTCCCCTCACTCATCCATCGCTGAACCAGCAACACCCTCGTGCACTTTTGGGCCCAAAGCTCCCCAGATGAGCTGTTTCTTTGCAGCCACGTGTTTGGCTTGTACAGCTCCCTGTTTTTAGCAGGAGCAGAGGGAGAGCAGAGGGAGAGCAACTGTTCCCTGGCCCTGGGCACCGGCAGGGTGGATTTGGGAGTCTCTGCCCAGAGCAGCTGCCTCGGCCCTGCCCCTCCCACACACACAGGGCTGCAGCACGTTCAGACAATCTTCCTTTAATACAAAGTCAATATATCTACATACACCGTGGTATGAAAACCACTTACTGTTTCAGTTTGAAATAACAGTGTGAAAGCAACAGCACTTTGCTCTCATACAAAGAAAAAAACCTCCCCCCTCCCCCCAACTTGTCCAGTAAGATTTTGCTGCAACATACTTAGAAATTTGGGCAACTTTCACACAAATAAGTAAAATCTCGAAGAAGCCTTTCAGTCAGTTCTTTTTTTTTTTTTTCTTTTTCATTTTTTTTCAGTGAAAGACAGGAAATGGGTTGTGTGGGGGCTCTGGGCAGCAATTGATGGCCATGATTACCCCTTCTAGAAAAATAAAAAAAAGGAAAGGGCAGAGGTGAGCAGAGTTTGGGGGCAGGGTGGCTTTTCTCAGGTATCCTGCACTCTGTGCACGGCTGCAGGAAAACTCCTGGGCACTGGAGCCACAACCAGCACAGAGACAGGCTGGGCTGGTACCTGCAACACACCTGGGATGTTATAACACATGATGGGTGTCAAGGCTCCGAAATCACATCTCTGTCTCCAGTCAGCAAAAGCCTTTGGTGGTGTTGAATCTCCCAGTTCAGCCCTGGCCCTGCATGGCCACAGCTGAAGGAGAGGGAATTGGCACTGCCACCACCCCTCCCCCTGCTGCTCCCCCACCCTTCCAGGGACGTGGGATATGTCTGTGATTTAAAACAAAAGAACCTGGAAAAAAAATTTAAAAAAAAAAAAAATCCAGAAAGGACATTTTGTTCTTACATGAGCAAGTTAAACCTTTTAAATGGTAGAAAAGCAATATGCAGAAGTAGCAATTTGCACTGCATTTTTATATATCACAGCCATTACACGTAACATTTCTACAGTGAAAAAATAGACTGTCTTTGAACATAATATGAACAAATAAGCAAATTTTTCTTTTAAATTCATTGACTGATATTCTTTGTCTTAAAAAAAAAAAAAGGAAAAAATACACTATTTAAAAAAAAGGTAATGTCACTTGTTACAGTTACATCGATACTTTAAAGAAAGCCACTCACAGTATTTGCCATTGGATGCACCTTCCTGGATCTTTCCCAGTTCTTTTACAGCTGGGGCATGTTGGGGACAGTGGGACGTGGGAGCTGTGCAAGGAGTGCCGTGGTGCTGGGACAGTCCTGAGAGGAGCTCCCGAGAGCTGCTGAGTTCAGAGGCGAGGGGCTGGCACCAGGAACCAGCTGGATATCGGAAATAAATTTCTGTGGGTGTTTCTGGGGCTCCTGGCAGGGAGATGCTGCTGGCAGGGAGATGTTCCTGGGCAGGAACGGGGGGACACAGCTGCTCACAGCAGCAGTGGGGTGTGGATGTGCAAAGAGCCTGGGGAAGGGGCTGCCTTTCTTCCCGGGGTGTCCCACCCTGCTCCAAGGAAAGCCAGGTGTGCTGGAAAGGGGCCCAGACACAGCAGTCAGAGACCCCAGCCCAAGCAAGGGGAGGGGGCCACCCCCCACAGCCAGCTCTGGGGGTTGTAACTCTCGCTCTTTCTCTATCCTTTTAAATATCCTAAAAAATAAATTTTGGAATTAGAAGAAATGAGGAATGTTCCAAGTATTCAAAATGTGAGCTATAAAACCTCTGGCGTGGCAGGGGCATCCCGTGAATGCTGTTTGCAAGGTGCCTGCAAGCCCAGAATCATCCCAATGCTGATACTGAGGTTATTAAGACTCCAGCTAGAAGAACTCCTGACCCTAAGTTTGCCTAAGTATTTAGATTTAGTTCCTTCTCTTTCACAGAACACCTTCAATTCTGCAAGTGACTTCCTTTAAAGACTGCCAACTATATTAGTAAATAAACTGAACTCTAATGATGTAACCAAAGTCGGTTTTTCCTTCCCTTCTCCAGCAGAAACGTTTCCCAAGGTGTGTTGTAGCTGTTGGATCTCTGTCCCCGTGCCCGTCCGTCCTCCCCAGCGAACACCACCTGAGGTTCCAGAGCAGTTCCGAGCAGCCCTCCCGAGCTGCCTCTGCGAGGGCCAGGTTACAACATGGAGTTCCCGAAGGGGTGTTCCTTCCAATCCTCCCCCCTGCTCCCGATGCATTGTCCAGATGAAAAGGTACTTCTTCTGAGTCAGTTTTGTAAGTTCAAGCGCTCCTCCTGGGTCAGAAGAGGCCTTCCAGGACTGAAGTGGTTGGTAGAGTCTGCACAACGATGGCTTTTTATGTTGCATAGTGATCAAAACTTCCCAGATACTCCAGAGCTGCCTGGTAACAGAACTGGTATTCATCCTGCCAACAGCAAAGAGAAGCAGCCTCAGAGGTGGGAATCGGCTCCTCAGGATCCCTGTCCTGCCTTCCAGACAGCACAAAGCTGAGCAGGAACCTCAGTGATTCTGAGGGAGTGATTCCCTCCTGGGAGAGGGAAGTTCCAGCTCTTCCCTTTGTGTCTCAGGTACTGAACAACCCCCACTCTCCTGTCAGCCTCACAGCCAGATTCTTGTTCGTGGGTAAGAATCGAGGCTCCAGACTGGGATGAAATCTCTAAGAGACTTTCAAACAATAGGAATTTTTAATTTTTTAAAATTTATTTTGTATTTCTTAGGTGAAATCAGCAGTGCAGCCTGGGCTTGCTGAGTGACCCCAGGTGAGGGTTTGGTAATGCTCAGAAAGGCCAGGCTGGACAGGGCTTGCAGCAACCTGGGATAGTGAAGGGAGTGAAACGAGAGGGGCTTAAGGTCCCTCCCAACCCAACCCCACCCATGCCGTGACTCCTGGGACAGGACAGGGCCCCCCTCACCTCTGTTTGCACCATTGCAGGTCGTTGTGTTCGCAGCATCTTCACTGTCTGGAAAATATCTACAACCCCCTCGTAGCGCATCCGCTCCAGGACGATGCTCAGGGTGATGAACACTCCAGTCCTGCCCACGCCAGCACTGCAGGAAGGGGAGGAAAAAACAGGGAATTGTGTGCTACAATGTTCAAATGTTCCTGTAAATGCTGGGGTTGGGGTGGGGTTGAGCTGTGCCCTGTGAACATGTTGGAAGTGGAGAGCCTGGGTCAGCCCTCCAGGAGAGAGATCCAGAAATAACCCAAGTGCCAGAGTGTGACCCAAAAAATGTTTGAGAGAGGGAAATTTAAAAAGTTAAAAGCTTTGGGTAGTGGTAAACAGCATTCAGTGGAAAAAATATTCCTAATATGTAATATTGGGCTTTTGAATATAAATTATTTTAATAAGGATGTATCATCCTGTCCTGCCCGTGAGTAAGGAGAAACAATTCTTGCTAGGAGCAAACACAGCCCAGCAATGCTGGAGGTGTAAATTGGGCAGAGACTGGTAAAAAATACTTCAAATTCTGCAGGTCAAATATTGTAGGTATTCTACAGATATGCTGTATATAACACTGTGGTTCCCACCTCCTTCAGAGTATCGGCATTTTGTACCTCCTCCAAATATAATGGGTCAAAAGCTTTGTGGGCACTGCCAGGGCTGAGGGGAGATGAGTTTGGCTGGCAGAAGCAAGTGTTTGGCACTGACACCCCCAAGAAATTTCCCAGTAAGGATGGGGTGGGAAAGGGGGGAGATATCTGGACTTTAATTCCTTCTGCTGTCCCGCATCCCCAGATGGATGAGGTGTGTCCATGTGCCTACCTGCAGTGGACAGAGATGGGGCCATCCTGGCCAAACTGCTCCTTGGTCTTGTGTACCTGCCCAATGAAGTCGATAAAACCTTCTCCTGATTTTGGCACACCTTGTTCTGGCCAGTCAGTGAACTGGAACTGACGAACAGTTCGTGACTGACCGTCCTGGGGGACGAAACAGGAATAGTTAAACACCCTGTATTTGTGACAGAAAACAGAAAAGGCAAAAACCCCCCTATTTTTGTTGCTAGTTTGTTAAAGGGCATGAAAAGTTGAGGCAACTCAGTGCTGTAGTCAAGTGCACACGTATTTATTATCCAGCCCCACCATGATGAAGCTGCTTGTGCTGCAGTTGACGTTCCTGGAGTCAGCCTGTCAGCACAGATCCATATCCTGGCAGGTGCTGAAAGCTCTGACCACTGCAGACAGCACAGATGGAGTCTTCAGCAAAGGAATGTTCAAGGTGAGGTGTTGGCCTCTCTATCAATCTTCACAAAGAGTTGCCACAGTGTCAGAATTACAGCTGACAGGAAGATAAATCTTGTTCTACGAGGACTGATGAGGCATCCTCCTCCTCAACTTTGCAAATTGAATTATCAGGTTCTGGAATACTTTGGCAACCTCAAAAGCAGGAGACTGAGCTGTGAGAGGGAGGGTTATGTTTGCTACAAAAATTTGAGAAGGTATTGAAATGTTCCTTTGGATGAGAAACCTGACATTGAATTGAAGATTACTGGAGTGAATTTGTTCCTTTGAACATGACTGACAGTGGCTCCTCTTCCAACCATAGAAGTACTCATTTTCTGTAGGTTGCAGAGAAACCTTTGCAAGGTTTTTATCAACTTTTTTTGGGAAATACGTTCTGCTTTCACCTCAAATAAGCTGCAACTAAACTCCAAAGTCAGACACGTCTCTAACAAAGCAACTCACGGCAGTGAGAGAGGTTTGAAACTACTTCCAATTTGTAAGAACAAATATTCCAGTACAATCTGTGTGTGTGCTCTGTTCCTCCTCAGCTGTCAGGCACAGAGACTCCAAACCTCCCTGGGCAGTCCCTTCCACTTCCGGACCACACTTTCCATGAAGTAATTCCTCCCGATGTCCAGCCTGAACCTCCCCTGGTACAGCCTGAGGCTGTTTCCTCTTGTCCTGGGAGCGGAGCCCGACCCCCACCTTGTTCTGTGCAGGAGCTGGACTCGAGGATCCTTGTGGGTCCCTTCCAACCAGGATATTCTATGGATCTCCTCCACCGAAAATCCCAGGGAAAGTACGGACACCTCAGCCCAGCCCACCAAACCCTGTTTTCTGCCAGTTTGAACTGCCCCATCCCAGCCCATGGCAGCACCTACCCTGGCATCCGTGACCTTGAACTCCCGCAGGATGTACTGGGGCATGTTGTACTCAGCCATGGGGTCCACGACGAAGTACTGGTACCGTGCCGAGCGCTCCGCGGGCCAGTACTGATGGCACTTTTCCTGCCCAGGGCAGAGACAGGTCCCTGTTAGCCCCTGTCCTGCAGGATTCCCCTCCCAGCCCCTCCTCAGCCCCCACTCACCCGCCCCATCTCGCGAAGCTTCGTCAGCATCACGACGATGGTGGAGTTGTTTTCCCAGAGCATCCTCCAGAAATCCTCGGTGGTCTCTGCCAGCGGCCCCTGCGTGGCGATGTAGGCCTTCTGCTGCCTGGGGGAGCCCAAAGCAAGGAGGGGTCAGGGGCGAGCACTGCAGGGGCAGAAGCTTTGGGAAATGCATGGAAAGGCTGGAGAGTGGGAGATCAAATGGAAATGCTGGGGAAGGACTAGAACAGCACAAGGTCTAAAGAGGTGGGGGTGTCTTTGGTGCCAGTGGTCAAAAAACACAGAGCCAGTGGTGAAGCTTTCCTTAAATGTCACTTCCAAGGGGTAAATCCAACCACCAGGGTCCCCTAATCCCAGTGCCATAGCTGGGGCCAGCACTTCTGGTGCACCTGGACAGGAGGAAAGCCTGCATGTGGAATCGCTTTGTTCCATCCAAACCCACCCAGGGAGGGCTGCAGCTCCCAGGGCTGGAGTTTCCTGGGGGAAGCTTTGGGGATTGCAATGCCCCCAAATCACAAAGGTAATAAAAAGGCCAATCTATATTCAGAAACCTCCCAACAGCAAAATCCTCCCCTCACTGATGCTCCGTGTTCAGGACCTGCAGCTGAGGAAGGGCTGCGCTGCTTTAGGGGATCAGTAATTGAAGACCACAGGGGGAAATCTCCTGGCTTTGGGTCTGTGGGGGATTCACCCCTGGCACCTGTGTGCAGGTGATGGGCCAGCATTGACTCTGGAGCCCGGCCCAGCCGCAGGGGCACGGGGCTCGGGTGGCCCCGGCCGTACCTGTAGCCGTCGATGAAGCTGGCGTTGATGTAGTCGGAGCCCTCGACGCCGCGGATGGGCTGCAGGCACACGCGGGTGGTCTCGTAGGGCATGATGTTCACCAGGCGGTTCTTGAACTTGTTGCAGGGCAGGTTGGCGCTGATGAAGCGCGAGGTGTGGGCCTTGGAGTTGGCGAGGCGCTGCGGGCAGAGGCACAAACCATTGCCCCAGCTGCAGTGTTCTCCTGATCCTGTTCTGCCCCCCTCACCTGCCCTCCCTGTTCTGCCCCTCCGTGTGCCCTGCTGGGGTTTGCTTTTGGGGTGGGGCACAGAGACTGAGGCCCTTCCCTGAGCAAAACTTCCAGAAAATACTGCTACTACTACTACTACTCAAAAAGGTAAAAACTCCTCCAATTTAAGAGGGAGCAAATTCAGTCTCGATCCGGAATGACCAGGGAAGCCACCTGGGGTGCCCCGCAGGTCTCCCCTGGGAACTGCACAACTCAGCACAGTAATCACCTCCCACATGGAAGCAGCAAGGTCCCACCAGCCTGACGAAGGCTCCGTGTGACCACTGAGACCTGCCCAGGCCCGGCTGCCCCACCCCAGCACCCACGCTCACCTTGAACTCCAGCTCCATGCCCGTCACGTGCTCCCGGGCCTCGATCTGCGCCAGTTTCTGGATGTAGCTGTAGAGGTTCCGAGCCGGGACCTCGGTGTTGCCGCAGGCCACGGCCTCGAGCAAGGCATCGTGGATGAAGCTGTACTGGTCCTCTGTCTGCACCATGTAGTTGCGCTGGGACCTCATGAGGGTGACGTGCCCGTAAATGTCCACGGTCTTCTCGTGCTTGATCCTCTCCAGCATGGCGTCGATCACGATGAAGCAGCCGGTGCGTCCCACGCCCGCGCTGGCAGGACAAGGGGAGAGGGAGCTGAAGGACCGGCCTCCCACTGGGCAGGCACCTCCACACCGCTCTGCCCCCTCTCCACACCGCTCTGTCCCTGTCCTCTCCACTCTGCTCTGCCCCCCCTCCCCTCCANTTCTCCGCCCGGCCCTTGCCATGGCCCCTCCACTCTGCTCTGCCCCTGTCTCCTCCACTCTGCTCTGCCCCCTCTCCACTCTGCTCTGCCCCCCCTCCCCTCTGCTGTGACACCCCAGGCTGGGCACAGCTGTGGCAGCCTGAGGCTCCAGCAAAGGGCTGGCATGATCTGAAAGCTGAAAAAGCCTGTTTAATCTCTCAGATCTCAGCAGCTGAAAAACCACTGATGTTGTAACGAGTAACGTGCGTCACCTCTCTCCCTCAATGTTTTTGTGCATCGAGGTAACACCAGACCTGTGTGTAATGGCATTTGCGCCTCAGCGGGGCTCTGTGCTCTCTTGTGCCACTGCTAATAAAGGGTTTCCTTTTACCATTCCAGTGCTGTCCCTTTTTTCATCGAGCCCCCTTGATCTCTGTTAATTAGACTGCCTAACACCTGAACCAAGCAGGTGACTGGAGCTTTGGCAAGAATTTAGCAGCTGATCTGGGAGCTGGTTGTGAGCTGACAGCTCTTTATTCATTTTCTGAGGTGCACAATAATTGCCATCTGCAAGGGTAGTGATAAGTTGCCCACTCACAAAGACTCTTTAAATGGCATCCTCCAGCAGAGGCAGGATTAGCTTCCCCAGCACCCTGTACAATTCAGATCTTCCCCCAGTGCCCAGAAACCCACAGGCTCCTCCACACCGTCCTGAGGAACACAGGGATTTATCTCCATTGAGGCTTCAAGGATTCCTCACTGGGTTGTAAATTGAATTAGGGAATGTTACCTGCCTTCAGCTTGGCATTATCAGAAAGGCTGCAGCACTCAGAAACCCTCTGTCAATCACTGTCAGCTCTGCCTTGGGCAGCTGAGGCAGCTCTGCCTCCCAAACACCCCAAACACCCTCCGAGGCTGCACCTGATCCTCCTCCTTTCTCACTGTGACCAGAGACAACCCCACCACACAGAACCAGGCACTGGTACAGCACCAGGCACTTCCCATTGCTTAAAGATCATCAAATCCCAGAATGGTTTGCTTCCAAAGGGATGCCAAGTTTCCTTCTCAGATGCTGCCTAGGAATCCAGCTCTGGCTAAGAGCCGTCCCTGTCTCCCAGGTAAATCCATACCCTCCTGAACTTCTGCCTCCCTCGCAGGTGGCCCCATGCCAGGGGAAGGGAAGCTGTACCTGCAGTGCACCACGATGGGACCAGCATCCGGGGGGTTGCAGGTTTTCACCCGCCTCAGGAAGGCCAGGAACGGGGTGGGGTACTCGGGCACGCCGTGGTCAGGCCACGCCGTGAACTGGAACTGCCGCACCTCGCGCTTCTCACTGGAGCCGTTCTGCGGGACAGGGGAGCACCAGGGTCAGGGGGGCACCAGCACCCCAAAGCTGCCTGTGCTGTGTGTGCAGAGCCTGCCACAGCACATCTCCAGGGAAAACGGGAGCAGGAGCCAGCTCACCTTGTGAAGGGAGAACGTTCGGACGCAGAACGTGGCCAGTTCAATGGTGTCCAGCAGCGTCACTTGGATCATGCCGTAGGTGTCCGTGCCTCGGCCTGGCCAGTACTGGTCACACTTTATCTGCAAGACAGGAGGGATGGCTCGGTGCTGGGACAAACCCTTCACCGGTGGGAAGCTCATTCCCAAAGTGCCCTGTTACAGGTGAAGCTGGGCAGGTGGCGAAGGCAAGGGGAGGTGCAAGAAGTGTCTTTGCAGGGCACCAGGACAGGGACAGACCCATCAGATACAGCTCCTACTGACTAAGCACAGGCTTTGATGCCACATCAATCCCACAGACAACAGACTGGAATGATCCTGAAGATTAGAGGGAATGTACTGGGGCTTGTTAAATGAGAGAACTGAATGTGAAACTTGCCACATTATTAACTCCAAGACAGACATGCAGTGGGATCCAGCAGCCTCTTCTGGAGTTGCCAAGGAGGCTGCAGCTTTCCAGGGTGAATGGTTTGTTTTTTCAAAAGCAATGAATCACTGAACTTTCAGGGTGCTGGCAGAGCAGGCAGAAATCCCCCACTGGCTGCACATCAAAGGGATTTGCTGTTCCCCCAACTCTCCCCTCCAATCCCCCTGGAGTATGACTAACCAGTCATCCCTCACGCATCTTACCCGTGATTTCTCCTCCAGCTTAGTCATCATAACAATGGTGGCTGAGCGCTGCTCCCACACCATCCTCCAGAAGTCCCCGAAGGTCTCTGGCAGAGGCCCCTGCGTGGCAATGTAGGCGTTCTGCTTCCGGTACCCGTCGATGTAGTTGGCGTTGATGTAATCACTGCCCACAATTCCTGTGTCAAGTCAGCAAAAATCAGAGAACTGCACAGGACTTCACACAGCTGGAAGCATGAGGAGATTTTTGCAGGGATGCTGTTAGAGAGAAGTCCCCTGCAGAAACACCAGAGCCCACCAGGCTTGTTGGGTCAGAATCACACAGGCTCTTGGCAAGGCTTTCCCAGCTCAAGCTCCTGCATTGCAGGGAGACAGTAACTCCTTGCAAAAGATATTAAACAGACCAAATATCAAGCCTTGAAACCATGGTTTTCACTCATGTTAAACAGGAGCAGCGTCCTGGCCCAGGGCTCTTGCTGCATCAGTGTTCAGTAGGACAAACCTGAGTCCTTGTCCCAGCCTGCCCCAAGCCCAGGCAGCAAATGCACCTGGTCAATGACTGTGTGGTCCATAGCCGAATCCCAGGCACTGAGCTACAGCTGGACAGAGAAAAGAATAAAACCAGGCTTGATTTAGCCAATAAAGGCTTTGAAATTACAGGCTTTGACTCGCTGTAAATTGCCCGCTGTCATTTTTAGGAGTGTTTTTTTTTTCTACTTGCCTGAGTTACAGGCTATTGACTTCCAGCTGCTTGCCTGGGTCCCTGCTTGAGGGTTTGGGATGAGCAGGAGGCACTGCCAGAGTGAAGGGGTTGATTGGGACATGGCAGGAGAAAGCTGCTCTGGAGTTAAAACGGCCCCTGGCACGCGGTGCTGCCCAGGTTCAGCTCCAGAGAGCCGGCGCCTGGCACGGAGCAGCCGCGCTCCAGGGTGGTTTGGCTGTTCCCAAGCACAGCCGAGCGCCTGGCAAGGCTGGCAGGATCTGCAAACCCATGATTAACTCGGTGCAGAGCCCTTCACTCCTGTCTCCCGGGGAGCCAAGGGTGGGGAGCAGCACCAGTGGGGAACTGGGCTGCAGCAATCGGGGCTGCTGCTGCTGCTGCTGGCGAGGGGCGAGCCTGGAGCTGCCTGCCTGTCCCCAAGGGCATTTGGGAACTTCAGCTGCTGGAGAAATGGCTTTTGATAAAGTTTCTGGAGGGTTCCCTACCCCTGCTCCCTCCCAGTCTGAAATTTCAGGAGGGAGAGAACGTGGCTGTAGTGGAAGGAGCGTGACCAAGGCTGAGCTTCTGGAATTAATCTCCTCTCCAGCCCCCTGGGGTCCACTCTGTCATCTGAAACGGTGGCCATGAGCTCCTGCAATGTTCTGCTGTGTGACGGGCCCAGCTTCAGAGAAGGCACAGAATTAAAGCCACTACTTCTTCCTGACCAAGCAGCCGGTGACAATCTGCAGCCTTGACAAATCCAGACTTGAAACAAAGAGAAAGCAACAAAACTAATTCCTCCAGCTCCTTTCATCTTCCAGCCCTGAGCATAAAATAGAGCCCAGTAGGAAGGAGCACACCAGCCAAGATGTGTCAGGACCTCTCAGATGCTTGAAAATTCAACCTTAGCCCATCATCCTTGCACTGCTGGTCCCTCACGGGGCCCTGGGCAGAGCTGGGACTGCCGCCTGCATCCAGCCCCAGATCCAAGACCAGCCCAAGTGTCCTTCACTCCCACACTTGTGCTCTTCTCCTCTCCCTTGAATGACAAAGCAACTTTTTAAAGTCTCTGCTTTCCTTGGCTCATACAATATTAATCTCGGAATTAAACCAAGGCAGAACACAGTCAGCTTCACAAGGAGAAACATTTAAAGCCCTCTAATAGCAGACCAGAGCAATCCAGATTTGTGCAGTTTTTTGGCAAATCACTGCGCTCTGCTGCTGCCTCAGCTCTCCCCCTTCCCTGTGCCCCTCGGAGCTACTGTGGCACAGGGAGATTATTTTAGCAATTCCCTGGTCTCAAAGGCTTCTGAATTAACCTCTCCATTCACCAGGCAGTTACCAGGACATCCCACATCCTCTCTGCTCCGATGATCAGCTCTTGGCAACGCAAGACTGGCCTTGAACGCTTTATCCACCCGGCACAGCCACATCCTGAGCCCATGAAACTCCAATATTATCTCGGCAGCAGCAACCCAAGCAGGTGCCCTTGTTCAACTCCATCTCAAGCCCCTCTTATCCTGGCGTGCACTGGAGCAGCTCTGTCAAGAGCCACGAGTTGTGAAATTTAATGTAAATTTTCTGACTGCACCATCACTCACATAAGCAGCTCAGGAAACAATTTGTGACCCGCCAGGCTTGCACTAACCCCTTCTTACCCTGAGCCTTTTAGGGGCCAGGGCTGCAGCAGGAGCTGCTTATCAAGTGATCTTTATGCCTGTACAAGTCAGTGGCCACATCTCTGCTGCTGCTCCTCTCACACTGGTACAATCAGCCCTGTGCCCACTTCCCACTCCTCCCTGCGCAGCCCCACTCCTCGCTCCTGGCCGCCCTGTTCCTGCTCCCTCTAAAGCACTATGTGGTCTGAATTCTTCCTGTTAGTCAGAGACGTATCAAACAGGCATCTCCAAGCAAAGGGAAGGCAGTTTCTTGATAAAGCAGCCCTTGAAATGAGGGATTGCAGCTCCAGGGGGATATGTCAGTCACCAGACTTTAACAAATGCCTGGTTTACAGAGGTATCTCCTGCTCGCCAAACTCCCAGGGAGACGTTACGAGAGGAATATAAATAGAGCCGAGCGAAGAGCGTGTGCGACGTGTTCCCTGCAGGAACTCCATCCCAGCACTGCCCGGAGGAGCGGGGATGCTCCGTACCTTCGATGGGCAGCAGGATGACGCGCGAGTGGTCGTAGGCGATCACGTTCGCGTAGCGGTTCTTGGGCTTGTTCACTTCCAGGTTGGAGTGCTCCCAGGTGAACTGCTGGCCAGGGTCGATGGACTGCAGGGGGTGGCAAAGGAAACGGGAGAGCCAGTGAGGAGAAAAGCAGCAAATCCAGTTCTGAGCACTTGTTCCACGCGGCTCTGCAGGTCTCGCTGAGGAGCACAGCAATCACCGTGTGCATCCCCCAAGAACCCAGCTTGGCTGGTTTATGACCCTGTGTGCTGCCCCATCCCTGGAAGTGCCCAAGGCCAGGCTGGACAGGGCTCAGAGCAACCTGGGACAGTGGAAGGTGTCCCTGCCCATGGCAGGGGGTGGCATGAGATGGGCTTTAGGGTCCCTTCTGACCCAAACCATTCTGTGATTCTATGATTCAAAACTATTCATGGGCAGCAGGAAGGGACTGGGCTGTTCTGTGTGGAGCAGGGACAGCTCTGCTTGGGACCACAAGGACTCAGCACCGAAGGTTTCCCAGTGCAAATGGGAAGGAAGCCCCACAGGAGCCTGGCAGGGCCAGGAGTGCATCCCCCAGAAGAAAACGGGTAAGGACCCCAGCCCTAGGACACTCAATCAACATGGATTTTTCCTAGAAGGGATGGAAGAATAAACAATGAAATGCACTGGAGAGAAAAACCCCCGCTGCCCGTCCTAGTGATTTATGCCGGGTTTGGTGGTCGGGTTTTTTTCCCTCTCTAAAGTCCAGCTGTCCCAGATATGGAAATTAGGTTAATTACGTTTACCTCTAAATCCTCAGCCAGAGAATTAAATAAAACAAGGGCTTAATTCCTTCATCATTTTGCAGAGCCCTTGGGGTTTGCCTCAACTGGAGGCTTGGCAGGAACGTGCCAAGCTGTTTCCTGCTGCTTGCTCTCCCTCTCCCCGCCGCCCTTTGGGGACAGGGTCCCAGATCCCAGATCCACCCCTCTGAGCTGGCCCTTGCCCGGCCCCGCTGCCCTCCCTGCCTGTGCCCACCCTGGAGCTCCCCGGGCACAGCGTGGTACAAAAGCAGCTGATAAAACTGTGCTCCTGCACTCTGGCTGCAGAGAATTCCTAACTAATGGGTATTTATACTATTGTAATGTGTCTGTTTGCTCTCCATCCCTCTAATCATGCCTCGCCTTCACTTCATTAGCGATGTTTGTTCAGCTCTGGCTCTCCCACTGGAGGAGGTTGGGCTGGCACGGAGCCAGGGCACTCGGGATATGGCATTATGCAAATCAGCCTCTGGAATCTGGATGGAGCACATGAACGGGCTGCTGCTGCCCCCGTGCCCCAGCGTGGGAGCAGAGACCCCGGCAGAGCAAAATGCGCCTTCTCCGAGACGTGACCCCGCTCCGGGTGCGGAGCCGCCAGCACGGAGCCGCTCCTGGCGATATCCGGGAGTCAGGGCAGGGAAAGCATCCCTTTGTTTGGAAAACATCCCCTCGCTCCCTGCCTGCAAACAGACCGAGGCAGTCTAGACTCGTTATTAGGCTAAAAATACCAGGGCATTTGATGTCTTTCAACAACAAACCCAAGAGTGGAGAGAGGCTTTTTACAAGGGCATGGAGTGATAGGAAAAGGGGCTTTAAACTGAAAGAGGTTTTAGACTGAAGATTAGGAAGAAATATCTGCCTGTGGGGGTGGGGAGGCCCTGGCACAGGGTGCCCAGAGCAGCTGTGGCTGCCCCTGGATCCCTGGCAGTGCCCAAGGCCAGACTGGACACTGGGGCTGGGAGCAGCCTGGGACAGTGGGAGGGGTCCCTGCCCATGGCAGGGGTGGCACTGGATGGGCTTTAAGGGGCTTCCAACCCAGACCAGTCTGGGATTGGGTAGCCAAACATTACCAGGATAGGGAAAATGTGCACAAACTCCTAAGACACGACAAGGAAGTACAAATCATCCTGTTTTCCCATCTTTAGCTCTGTGGCTGCTGATGGCATCAGTTGTGGAGGACTCCCTGCTCATCTCACTCAACCTCAGTGGTTTAAACTGGGTGTCACAGTCCTTGGCTTGGTCCCCTCCCTGTCCAGCAGCAAGACACAGGCACCCCAAGGACAGCTCCCATCCCACCCAGCAGTCACCTTCCAGGACTGCATCCCCCTTCTCCGAGGGAGCTCAACCTCTGCAGACCGGACAGGAGCAGCTCACGGACCAACCTCTTTCTTTTTATGAGCTGAAACTGAACCCAGCAAAGCACTCAGCAAGTACTTAATTTACAATTCATAAATAGCTTTTAAATTTCAGCTAACCAGATCTTTGAGATAAAGCTGTTTATTTGGATGAAGGCCTGTCTGAATTCCCTAATTCCTGGCTCTGCAAACCCATGCACAGCACACACTCTTGCTCATACCTCGTACTCTTGGGATAATTTCAGGTTATCATTAGCTTTGAGATGCTCTGTGTGTTCAGCCAGCTCGGAAACGGGGATGGGTGGGTGGCTGAGCATACCTAGAAGACAAGAGAGCAGGAAAAGAATCTCATTTAATAATAACTAAAATTCACAACTGTTGAGCATTTTATAAGAAAGAAGGAACAAGAAAAGAAAATAAATTACAATGTAAGATCTGCAATGAAAGTAGGGAGGTTAGAAGAGAAGAATTCAGGGCTCGAAATTGTGTCCTTGGAAGTAAAAAATAAAAATCAAGGAAATAAAAAAAAATAACAGTAAGATGAGAGTGTTCCCATGATGGCCCCATTTTCAATGTGGAAATCAGAGCAAAACAAAAAGGAAAATCCAAAGAGCAGATGCGTGTTAGCGATTCCAAAGTGGACTTGGAATGAGCAAACGCTGCCAGAGGAACCTACGCAGCAAATGGCACAGCACCCGCCGGGATCAGGAACCAGCTCCAACAGAAAGGGAGGCAAGGGCAGCATCCAGCCAACCATGGTGATGTGGGCAGGGGATGGGGATATGCAGATGTGGGGAAGCAGGGGAGGCTTTTCAGGAACTGGACTTGATGATCTTTAAGGTCTTTTCCGACCTCAAGGATTCTCTGGGCTGTTCTTTGCACAACATCGGCTCTGGAAGTTCTTGGTCTGCTCATGGACACTGAGCTCTGACCTCCACCATTCCCAGAGTGCAGCCAGGCCTGGAAACACCCAAGTGGCTCCTCTTCCTCCCACTCATGGCTGGTGGATGATGTTCCTTCTACAGCACAGCCCTCCCTCCCACCGTGGGTCAGGCTGTACTGGCCCCATCCGGGCTCTGCTGGGAATGTTGTCACCTTTTGGGATGGACAGGCCGGAGATCCTCCTCTGGCAGGGGGACTGGAACAATTTGCTGCAGGGTCTGATGCCCCTGAGCTGGTTCAGCTGCTGCCCCTGCAATCCCCCCAGGCATTTTGGCGTGCTGATGTTGAGGCAGCCAGAGCTGCCAGGGAACCATACTGGGAGGTCCCACTGGGTCAGACTGGTCCAGCTGGGGCACATCTCAGCCACCACCGGGGTGAGCAGCCACAGCCGACTCAGTTCTCAGCCTGGGATTGGCACATCCTGCTCTGAAAGGGGCAGCTGGAGCTCTGGGAAGAGCAGGGACCCTTCCCTTCCTACAGTCCCTCAGTGGCTACGCTACAAACCCAGGCGGAAAAGCGCTCCATGCTTTGCTCATCTGCATCAGATTATGTTTTTTCAAAGGCTTCCCATGCTGTCTGCCAGCCTCTCCAGAGGCCGGGAGAGCAGCATTCCGAGAAGCCCTGGGCAGCGCCCCCGATGAGGACAGGAGTGGAGAAGAGATGGAAGCCAGGGAGAATTTCGAGCCCCGTGGGTGTTGGTGGGTGACAAAGCAGTGGCGTGGCAGCAGCATGGTCAGATACTCTGAAAACTCAGCACAGAGATGGCAAAGCAAGCATGACATCCTCAGTTTTACAGTGATTTGGGAGAGGTGCTGCTTCCCCCAGGCCTGGGCACGGGACGAGTCTGCCATACCTGGACAGGTTTCTCCTAAGCTCACCACACATCTATTTTCAGCACAAGGAAATATGGCTGAAAACAGAAGAAGAGAGGAAACACACCAGAAAAGCTCACAAAAATAACCCTGAACTATCCTGGAGGCTGTGCTGGCTCCATTCCAGTCTGCTGGGATCAGGGCAGGAAGCCTCTCTTGGCTCATGGAGGAGAAACTCTGATTTAATCTCTTGTTGTCCTGTCCCATCACACCTGGAGAAGGATTATTTCTCCTCCTGGATGGAGGGTGGCTGCCCTCCACCCCAGCAGCAGATGCAGACTGGGGCTGTTGGGAGGAGCTGGTCCTCTCAGTGTGGCATGGGGAGGCCACCCTGGTTGAGATACTCCAGATCAGACCAAACCAGCTTAAAACCACCAACACTCGATGGACATGTAGGTTAAAAGGAGAAAATAATCAGAAACCTTAGTAATAACAAGCAAGAAGAAAACCCCAGATTCTCCTCGGCTCAGAAGTCGTGGAGCAACATGTGCAACAATCTCTGAGCCAGTGGGCAGCATGGGAGAGGCCCACAGTGCCAATCTGGAATGAGGAGTCACATTCCCCTTGAAGGAATTTCACAAGTTTCCTTCATAAAAGCTCCAGGAAAGATCCCGGGTGTGACCAGCAGCTCTGCCCTTTGCTAGGGGTCATCCTGCTTGCCCTCCAACCCTCCCTGCACAGAACCTGGCTGGGAGCACAGGGAACTCGCCTTGTTCTGCTGCTGTTAAGGACAGAAACTCCCTGAGGGATCGATTTCTAGGGCTCTTTGGAATAAAAGAACCTCTGCAGCAATCAACACTTCCCTGGTCAAAATGCCAAGTGCATGGGGTTTCCAACAGGATCCAGGAGTTTGCTAAGAAATGAGGCAGGAGCGGCACTGCCTCAGCTCAGCTGAGCAGCTGCTCTTCTCTGCTTTAATTCCAGAACTCATTTTGGGGTATGACGGGCTGAGTTCAGCCAGGAAAATACCCACAACCCCTCTGTTACAATGAGGGGGTTGAGGGGAGGTGGCGGACTGGGACAATTGTGACATATTCCAAACCAAAGGGACCAATATTTGGATTAAACTATTCAGGGAAATATCCCAGCCCTCGCATCTCCGAGCACAAGCAGCATCTGTGACTCTTCACATTTGTCAGCTGAAACCTCACATACTTCCCTGCCCAGTATTAAAAAAATATCCAAGCCCAAACCACCCAGCAAGGCTGGGATCTTGGCTCCTAATGGGATGAAATCTTTTCGAGCCAGTCTCATCTAACATTTCAATCACTCGAATCTCTCTAATCTTATCACAAAAGACTTGATTCTCTGTGCACCAGCCAACTCGCCAGAAACGTCACCCTAACATCTGCTTCATGGGCCAGAGCCCATTCATCCTGCAAAACCACCGTGGCTGGAGGCACTGCTGTGAGACCCGGGGGGGGCAGCCCCTGGGGTGGCCTCTGGTCTTTGTGCTCCTCGAACAACTCGGTGCCAAGGAGCGGGCACCTGCCACAGACGGGAAACGGCCCTTTTCCCTCGGAATGAAGAGGTGCCCGTGCGGCTCTTTCAGAGGGGGCATCAGCAGCTGCAGCTCCGGTTTCTCTTTCCCCGCGTTGCAAACACCAAAGCACAACCCCCCAGTGACAGCAGGGCACGAGCACAGGGGACACCGAGCACACCGAGCCAACAGCAGCGATGGAACATCTTCCACAGGGGGGGAAAGGCAGCCCTGCATCCTGCTGGGACAGCGGGAGGCACCGCGGGACGGACCGGCCCCCGCTGCTCCCCGGGCTCTGACCCGCCCCCGTGTCCTCCAAAGGCCTCTAACGGGATACTGTAAAACTGGAAGCGCAGGTCGGACAAACAGATGGCACAGAACAGGGATGAGATGGGCAAACACCGCAGGAACACGGAGAGTTCGGCAGAAAATCAAAACTAGTAACAGAAACGGAACAAGAATTGGAAAGGAAAGTGACAGAAGAGGAAAATAATAATGGGGGAAAAATGAAACCAACAGGAACAAAAACACACAGGAACTAACTTTCCAAGTCAAACTCAGGGTCACTGAGAGGGCTGCTCAGACCAGAATCTGCAGAAAACAGTAAAAAATAAATAAATAAAAGATACACTTTTGTAAAAATTTCATGCTAATAAAAAAACCAAAAACCAACATAAATCTAAAGAGGAAAAGAAAGGTATTTTTTGTGCTGATTAGGACAGGATATCTAAGATGTGCTATGCTTTCCCCTCTCTGAGCTGCACATTCCCATTCCCATGTCCCTCCTCTGTTTCACTGCTGGAGACATGATGGAGATTCTGCCTGGGGTCACCTGTTTGGAGAAGAGCCTACAGGCCCCTTCTGAACCACAATATATTGAATTTACATGTCTTTAGCTCAGTCCTCCCCTGCAAACTGCACCACAGCCTCTCCATCACCGCCAACACACTCCAAGCTCATTTTTCCATCCACTTCCATTTTCACCCAATGTTTCCAAAATTCTGTGGGAGGCAGGTCAACTCCCCCAAATATTTTAAAACCTTTCAGTGCTTCACAAATTACAGAGCAGAGTAACACTAGGTAGGTCAGCTCTGGCCAGATAAACTTGGAAAGGAAAGGGCAGCCAGACCGGACACAGACAGTGTCTTTTGAGATCTGCAGAGCCTTAATGCAGGTTTTGATGTCTCAGCTACCTTTTCCAAGCCTCTCAGAGCCAAAATTCAGAGGTACAGCATGACCAAAGCAGTGGGGTCAACAGGAGACCGACTCCCTCATCCATCGATCCCATTCCCTGATGGAAGCACCCTCAGCTGACTCTGCTGTCCTGTGGGACACAGAAATTCCCACTCAGGGAAACACATGAACCAGCACTTCCAGCTGCTTCTTGGCACCAAGACCAAGCTGGAAGACCCAAGTCTTTTATTTTTATCTCAGCACAGCCTTTTCATCTGAGGGAGTGCAGCTCCTTCTCTTGGGTCTGCCCCCTCCCTCCCCCCGGAGCACCCACAGAGACGCTCCCAAAGGAAGCACCCAGACAAGGGCAAACTGCTGCTGAGCTGCAGCTGGGAGCACCCAGATCTCAAATGCCCTCAGACTCTCCTGCAAGAGCAGCAGTAAGAGCTGATTTAGGGACCTACCTGTGCTGCACTGCTGCCCCTGCACGCTGGAGTGCACCCACTGCTGTCCCTCAGCTGAGCATCGTTCCTAAGCTTGGGCTGATCCCCATGGGTGGTTCCTAACTCATTTTGATAAGAGCCCCTCAGCTCAGCGCTGCCTCTGTGCTTCCCTACAAACCCCTGCCCTCTGGGTCCCTGTGGCCAGCGTCACCCTAAGGAAACTCGACAACGCTAAGGACAGGACTGGGACGGGAAGGGGAAACAGGAGCTACAGAAACATTACTAACGAGCACAAAACAGCAAAAAAAATACAAACAAACTGAAAACAACAGCCAGCCCCCAAAAAGCACAATAAATTCCCTTCCAAATCCTCAAGCACCAGGAACTTGGAGGCAGAGGCGTGGACAGGCAGTGGGTCAGCACGGCCACGTGTCCGTCTGTGTGAGGACGAGCCGGGCGTGTCAGTGGTGGCTGCAGAGGTGCCATGCAGGCAGTGGGACATGCATGGACATGGGGACACGTGTGTGCAGGAGGGAGGGTGCACAGAGCCTCTGCCCGGAGCTCAGCGCTGCAGTGACAGGCTGGCCCAGCCCTGGCAGTGCCCAGGGCCAGGCTGGACAAAGCTTGGAGCAACCTGGGATAGTGGAAGGTGCCCTGCCCACGGCAGGGGGTGGAACTGGATGGGCTTTAAGGTGCTCCCAACCCAAACCAGTCTGGAATTCCATGACAGCATCTGCACCAAGCGAGGAGACGCTGCCTCACCTGCACCAAGCAACCCGCTCCTTCCTCCCTGCACGGCCCACGGGGCAGGCCTGGCTCCCAGCAGGAGCCTGGCTCCCAGCAGAAAGCACCATGTCCAGGTGTGGCTGGAGCACTGGGCAGCCTGCCATGCTCCATCTCCCCACCCAGGAGCTCCCAGCTGGGGCACGGGGCAGCACTGGTGCTCTGCCGTGTCTGGCACAGCCATGGAGCTTGCAGCTCAGCCCAGAATGCACCAATTATCTGGAAATTCAGGAAACCCCTTCTTCCTGCCTTGCCAGCTCTGGGCACAGCCTGTGCAAGGTCCTTGAGGATCCCAGCAAAGGTTTCTTTCAGCATTCCCACTTAGCACAGACAGGGCTGGGCTAAAGGCAGCCTGGGCTGAGGGCTTGGCTGTGCTCAGGGGTAGCACTGGGTCTCCAGGCAGTGCCTCAGCAGCCTCTGGGCAGGCAGGAAGGGCTCAGGGAAGGGGCAGGTGCTCCACTCCTGCCTTCCCAGCAGGAGAGGCTGGTCAGCAGCCGGTTACCTGGAGTCTGGAAGTTGATTCGCCTCATTTCCACAGGGTCCTTGGGGTGGTGGGGGGCGATTTCAGCGTTGTTCAGGAGGCACTTGGTCCGTGGCTCTGAATCTTTCCGTTTGCTTCACGAGGAACCCAAAAAGAAACAAAAGAGATGAGAAAGAAAAGCAGCTTAGCTTCTGGGCCTTGCGGTCTCAGCTACTTCTCAGGCACTCACGTTCAGGCACGAGCAAAGCTCCCACCAAAACTGAAAGGTGCAGCCAGGGTGTAAGTACATAAAACACATCAGGAAAGGGATGAGGTTTGGCAGGTTTGCCAGTGTCGTGTTTGAGGGTTGACAACGGCCCAGCAGCCCCTCAGCAGCTTTCAGGTAAGTCTGGAAGTGCCCCTCTTCTCCCAGCAGCAGCACAGACTGGCAGCCAGGGGCAGCTGAGGTGCTGTGAACTCACACCTCACCCTCCCTGCTCAGAGCAGCCTCTGCTGAACTCTGCAGAGCAAAAATCTTCCAACTCTGGCCAAGCCATTTCCAGCCTGAAAGAACCAGAGCCAGCAGAATCATTTGGAAAAGTACAGAATCTCCTGGCCGTGACCTCGGACGTCAAGCTCTGATATTGCTGTTGGCTCGTCCAGGAGCTCTCAGAGCTGCCCTGCTGCAGACAGAGAAGTCAGAGCAGCAGTTTTCAATCTTTTTTGAACCGCAGAACCCTAAAAATCTGGGTTCAACAAACAGTGTAGACACATCCTCTCCCAGCACAGCTGTGCCTGCTGAGATCCACCTCTCCTCCTCGCCAGGAGCCAGAGCCCGCTCCAACCTGCCAGCTGAGCTGCACATGGAAGTGCTTCCTAATATATTTTCCTCCAAATGGGTTAGGTTAGCTGAGGCAGTTGAAAAAGTCTTTGCTGACCTGGCTCATTCTCCTTGAGGAGAATTTAGAAGCAAAGCCCAGTGCTGACCTAAAGATGTGATAACCTCTTGCAAAGAAACACTGATGAGCTGCTGGGAGCTGAACTTCTGCAGAGAGCAGAGAACGTGGCCCCCACCCCGAGGCTCGGGAAGGTGGTCCTGGCCCTTCCAGCGAGGCGGCTGTGGAGCTCCTCACCTCTCCTGCTTAGCGTGCACAGAAGCCTCCAGTAATTTGTCTGCAGCAGCAATGGCAATTACTTAGGCAGAGAGGAGGTTATTCAGGACATTTTTAGCTGTCTCTTGATGTCATTAATTGCCAGAAGAAGTGGTGTGAGCCCTGCCAGCCCTGCATGGGGCACCATTTTGGAATGACACCACTCTGCAGTTTGGGAGCGCTTTATTTTTGCCGCAGTTCTGAAACTGCTGTTAATAGTTCATGGACTGAGCCCATCAGTTACTTTTAGTGAAAGCTCTCCCAGTCTTGGAAATGGTTGGAAAAAAGTCTCATTTCTGCAGTCATAAACAGACTGCCAGAAGCCCTTGGCTGAGGGGGCAAGAGCAGCTTCTGCCATGGGGCGAGGACAGCTCAGCCGGTGAGAGATCTGCTTCCAGCGTGCCAGCGGCCCAGGGACAGCCTGTGTGCAGCAGCCAGACATGCAGAAACCCACTTTCACCTCTGACTGCCACACAAATGAGTGTTTCTCTGCTCCATTAACCCAACACTTTATGAGCCATTTACTGTCACTGCTGCTCAACCTGCAAAAGGGCCATTTTATTTAGGAATGGACAAGCAGGAGAAAACTGGGCTTGCTTTGCTTTTACTGCCCCAACTCAAACGTGGTCCCATGCTAGTCTGACATGGGGTTTCTGTGAGGGCAGATCTACAGGTGGGAACTGCACCAACAGAGGCCCAACACCACACAGCAAACACTGCTTAACACACAGCAAGCAAGACCCTGAATAAATGGCAAATCTGGTGCTCTTACCTGTCTGGTTTGCTGTCCAGGAAAGCAGTAAGTGGAGAGAAGACAAGACAAATGTTCAGGTTAGAAAGGACTTGCAGAGGGAAGGGGAAGCATTTGCTCAGCTCTAGCCCTGCTAGCAGAGGTGGGACCAGCACAGATCACCCATTAAATGGACACCAGCGAGGACCCCCGAGCCCCTGCCCCCAGGGCAGCCTCACACGCTGGGGTGGAGAGGCCACACCCCTGTGCACAAGAGAGCACACCTTTGCAGGTCAAAGATGGAACAGGGCTAGGAGAGCTCCCTCCACCCTGGGAATGAGCTGTCCCAGCTAAGGACACCTCTGCTGGCCATTGCCACCATTATTTACTTTGCTCAGCTGCTGCTTCCCCTCCTGTCCCCTTCCCTTGCCCTGTGCGTGCTCAGGGGACCCCCAGTTCTCATCCACCGTGAGCTGCTCAGAAAGCCAAGGGAAACGGAGACACTTCCAGGGGTTTTCCCCTCTCTCTCCTGAAGACTCACACCCTGCTCCCATCTCCCACCTCCAGCAGAAAACCAGCCTGAGAGCAGTGGCAGTCTCTGCTGTCCCACAGCTCAGAGGTGCCTTCCCTGCATCCCCCTCACTGCCCACAGGCACACAGAGCATGGAAAAGGGAGCCTGAGGCTGAGAGCAGCAGTGCTGGAGTCCTGACATGCTCACTGCACATGTGCCCCAAGGGAGTGTCTGTGGGACAAGCACAGCCTTCCTGGGAGTGCCATGGGGCAGAGTCTGAAGGAGCACATCCCTGCAGCCCACTGCTAATCCCTCCTGTGCCGGGCAGACTCCCCCATTCCAGCAGCTGTGCCTCAGGGCTCCTCTCTCCAGTGCCCCAGGAAGGGTTCACCCTCAGCTGACCAGGACAGGAGCAAGGAGGAAACTCCCTTTAGGGAACCCTGGGGCCACTCAGAACCCTCTCAGGTGTGGGCAGCGAGCAGCTCTTACTTTTTGTAGAGCAGGATGGCGATGACGATGCAGATGATGAAGACCACGGCCAGGACGGGCCCGATGACCCAGATCAGCCCCTCCTCGCCATCGATGATGGGCTGCGGGTCAGGGTTGTCCAGCTGGATGGGGTCGGAGAAGGGACTGGCAGCATAGGTCTGGAAGACAGGGAACGTGGTGGAACACAGCTCAGAGGTGGGGTGGGGACTGAAAAGCGGGCAAGCACACGATATTCCACACGGGGAAGTGCTGAGAGGACGTGAGCTCTCTGCAGCACAACCCAAATGGTAGCAGGGAAAATGCCCTCTTCAACCCAGAGAAAATACCCTCGGCCCTGAGCATCCATGTGAGGGCATCTTCCACTTCCAGTGCTGCAGTGAGACAGACCACTGAGAGATCACACTCATGTGAAGCTGTAGCCTGCCCTGTGCCTGTGGCTCACCCCCTCTCATGGCCAGGAAGGCGCTTTTAGAGATCTAGCTGTCTCTGTTCCACCACAGCCCTGAGCCCTCACCACTGCCACAAACACACAAACACTTTCCCCAATCTCTCGTGTACCCATCTGGATTTTGACAGTCAGATGGGATTACAGAGCAAGAGGGAAGGGATTAAAGCAAAAATTAATGCTTGGTCTGGTGACTGAAAAAAACCAACCCTGACAAATAAAATAGTAAAACACTGCATATGTCCTCTGCTGCCTCTGCACTGAGCCAGGTTCTTGAGGAGGATCAGAGGCACATTCAAACCCTTTGGAGTCCTGACTAAGGAGGAATTCCCCTCTTACACAGAAACTCCAGAAACTGAACAGCACAGAGAACTGCCATGGCCTGGTTTGGGAGAGCAGCCAGAGACAAGACAAGAACAGGGGCTCTGGGTCCTTGAATTCCATCAGCCCTGAGCAGGCTGGAATGCTGCTCCACACTCGGGATCCAGGCGACCGGGAGTGAGTCTGCAGCACCTTGTTCTAAAGCAGAAATTACCACAAGCTGCAGTAATCCGATTGAGAAACCCATTCAGGAGCGTGTCAGCCTAATCCTTTAATATCAAATACACAACTAAATATTTATTGGGGGAAGAAACCTCTGAAAACCCTTAATTTCCATAGTTCCCTGCTACAATTCCATAGGGGGATTTAAAAACAACAAAGTATTAGGCTGCTTCCCATTGTGTGTGAGGGAGGAGGCAGGTAAATGTTAAAATAGTTGTTTTCATAAAGCCAAGTACAACCCCAGTGAAAACAGCAGAGATGCTGAATTGGTAGAGAGGACTTGTAGTTTTCCTTAAAAAAATGCTCCCCTCTGTGCTTGGAGGAGAATTTAGCAATGCCCAGAGTGGGACGTGCTCTTGGAGCAGGATGTCTGGGGTCATTGCTCTGAGGAGTTAAAGAACAGCCTTTAAATAACACTTCTCTTCAAATGGGGCTTGACCTAGGGCTCTCTGAACTCTTGTGCAGTCCTGAGGGGATAGTTCAGTGTTCCTCCCCATTTTGGACTCCAGTCTGGAGCCACAAGTGTACAAGTTCTGTCCACAAAGACTGGGAGAAGCACAGCTGCTCGTGTCCTTGGTGCTTGGAAGAGATGAATGCAGGCACAAGCACCAGCAGCTCATCAAGCACAAGAGCCACATCCAAAAGCTCCACAGCTGGAAAGAAAAACCCCTCAAGGATGCCAGGAGGGCAGCAGGGCTGTGGCAGCTCCCTGGTCCATCCCCAAGGATCGGAGAGGGCAGCAGGCAGCACTTACAGCCTCGGGTTCCTGCAGCACTGCCAGGATGAAGATCACATATTTCTGCCCCGGCTCCAGGGCTCTGTTCTCAAAGTTGTCGTAGTGTTTCATGTCCCCCAGGATGAAGTGGGAGGGCAGGGAGCGGAAGCGGGCAGCGATGTAGGGCTTGGGGAAGTCCAGCTGCCGGGAATGCCGCAGGCTCCGGCGCCGGAGCCTGGCGATGTCCTGAATGAGCTGGAGGAAGCAGAGGAACACCCTGAGCCCCAGGAAGGGAGCAGCAAGGAGAGCCAAACCAGCCCTCTCAGACTGGCCACACCCTGGCTGCTCTGAATGTGGGGCATGGGTACCCCAAAAACCCTCCCAGCCCTCAGGTCACCATCCCACTGCAGCCGTTTGCTCTCCCCCTACAGCCCAGTCCAGTTTCACCCACACCCACCTCCTCCAGGTCCATCTCCTCAGGGCTGCCCAGGGGGTTGAGGAACTGTCCTCCCCGGGACTTCCTCAGAGGCACCACCACAATGTAGAAAGCTCTAAATGTTGGGAATGATCAGAAGAAACAGAAGGAATTAGCTGCGGAAGAAGGGAGCACACACTGATGCGAGTTTGCCCAAACTGCCCCACTGGCTCAAGCCTCTTATTTTTCATTTAGCACAGTTATTATTCCTGGAATGAGCCGGATTCTGTGGCAGCCCCATGCCTCCTTACGTACTCCCTTCACCCTTCTTTGGCTTTCCCTTTTGGTGTGGAAGTGCCTCCAAAAGGCACCAGTCAGGAAGGCTGGAAATGCAGGGATCACCCCCCTGGCACTGCCCCTGAGGGTTTGTGGTGGTCTCCAGACATCAGGGCTGACTCCCAAAACGTGAACTGAGCACCCCACACCTGCAGTTAAACAGAAACCTACTGGACAGGCACAGAGCTCTTCACATCGGGGAGAATCACCACCACGTTGCCATCAGCATCAGGCTTGTGGGTCACCTCTGGCTTCTTGGACAACATGTCAGCAGCAGTCCAGGCAGCGACATTCTGCTGCAGCCCCCCCATGCTGTTGCCCTGGTTCATCAGCACGAAGTTGTAGAAGGTGCGGGGCCTCAGGTGGGTGATGAGTTTCTTGGTGGTTCGTCCGTCCACGTCGACATGCAGCCCGTTGTACTGGATCTGTGGGAGGGGAGGAGGTTGTTCCCTGAGCAAGGCTGAAAATGCTGCAACTCCTTCCTCCCCAGCCCTTCGGTTTGCAGGGAACACGGAGCATCCAGCCCTGCAGAGCTGGGGCAAACACGGGAAAAACTCCTGCATTCCACTTGCCTTGTATGGGGTAGGAGAGTTGTAGTTGTCAGGGAACTCCCAGCTCAAAAGGACAGATGTCTTTGTCACCATCTTCACCTTGAAGTTTTTGGGTAAAACTGCAGAGAAAAAAGTGAGGAGGAAGGGGAGAAAGGAGAAGAAAAGGCAGCAGAGGGAAGGAAGAGCAGGAAAGAAAAGGAAGAGAATGTCAAGTGCTGGAAGAGGGGCCTGCCAGGCTGGGTCTGGCTGCGGCTGCAGGAATGGAAGGGATTGCTCCCTCCTCCACACTGTGCTTGAGTTTTGCCAAGGTCCATCTCCCAGTGCTCCCTGTCCCCGTGCCTAACCCCAGCAGGGCGCGTGGCTTTGCCCCCACACTCTGGGCCTGGGTGGCTGCTGCAGGAACGAGGTGCTGCCTGGCTGAGCATGCTCAGGTGAGGAAAAACCCATCCCAGGTCACGGCTTGAGGGTCTGTTTATTAAAATTTTTGCTCTTTTCTTTTGGCTGTTTGCAAAAGCTGAAGAAAATGCTCTTCCCACCTGTACAGCGACTGGCCCCCCCTTCAGGTGCCAGGGACAGGAGGTGTCCGGACTTAACTTAGAAGAAAGTGGTAAAAGGGACTTACCTGGCACAAGGCAGAGAGGAGCGGAGGGACTGAGTGTGACACCAGAGTGCTCTGCATTTACTCACGAGCCTGGCTGAGCCTGGCCTGACCTCTCCAGCTCTCTTGCCTCCCGGCACCAGCCCCGGATACAAGGGGAGAGAGGGAGGAGAAACCGGTAAGTCCTACCTTGGTCCAGCTGGAACGTCCGATACTGGACGGTCGGGCTGTAGGGCCCGGGGCCTTTACTGGTGTGAGCACGGATTTTAACATCATAGGCGGTGTTGGGTTTGAGGCCGTTGAGGGTGTACGAGTTCTCTGGGGAGGGGGGCAGGTCTTTTTCCAGCAGGTTGCCGGGAGAACCGGCCTCCCGGTAGGCCACGGTGTATTTGACGATGGCTCCGTTCCTCTCGGCCAGCACGGGGGGCAGCCAGCCGAACTGCACCGACATGGACGTGACGTTGCTCGCCTCGAGGATTTGGGGGTAACCCTTGGGGATGTCTTCGGGGGTGGTGAGTTCCTGCACAGCTTCCTCCCCAAAGCCAGCCCGGCTTTTCACGGCCAGCTTGAACACATACGTGGCGCCCTTGTGGATGCTGGGAGCGATGTACTTATCCTCCAGCGCCGAGAACTCCAAGGTTGCCAGAGGGTCGACATCCTTGCGGCCGAACTGGAGCCGGTAGCCCAACACCTGGCCCTCCGCATCCAGCGGGGGCTCCCATTTCACCAGGAGAGTGTTCTCCTCTGTCTGGTGCACAGACAGGATGGGCTTTCCTGGGACTAGGAGAGAAGAGAGACACCTTCAGCCACGGGTGGGGCAGGGGAGAGGAGCTGCAGAGACTCTTCAGCTGAAGTGACACGTTCCTCAGGCCAGCAGCAATGCTCCAGCTCGGCTCTGTGCCACCCAAACTGCTGCCACCCTGTACAGGTGGGTGGGCCCTAAATGGTTTGGGAAACGAGGAGCACTGCCAACATGTCAGCTCTAAGATGCTGACACATTCCCAGATTGATTTTCTTCCCTTTGTTCAGGATGGAGGGATGTGCACAGCTCCTCCCCTGTCCCTGGACCACTCACCCTCCCACTGCTGGGAAGAACAAGCTCAGGAGTCCTGACTCCCAGCCTCCTGTCCCAATGGCTTCCCAGGGCAGAGGAAAACAAACCCGGAGTCCTCAAACTCCCGACCTCTCTCCCTCTCTTCATTACACAGCCCAACTCATGCAGAAAGACTGGAACAGATTGGCCCACGCTGGGAAGTCCAGAGCAGCTGAGGGTGAAGCAGTGAAGGATGGAAGGAAGTCTGGGCAGCCCCAGGTCCTGAGCAGCAGGCATGGGGCCAGCTCACACGGCTGGCAGGCAGCTCATCGCCCACTTGGGTACAGAAGGAAGCACAGGCAGAGGAACCAGGGCCCAAAATCTGTGCGAGGCAGAGGGCAGGGAGGGCTGCTGCTCACTCTGTGCTGCTCCTCTCCTCTGGAGGAAGGGAACACACTGGTGTTGGTGCATTCTCAGTGAGCTCCTCCTCACCTGTCAGTGAGCTCCTCCACGTTTGGGGGTTCTGGGGAGCTCAGCAGTGTCTGAGGGAGCTAGGCTGTCTCTGCCTAATGAGCCCTGGCACTGCCTGACTGCTAAGCAAGCCCACAGCCACAGCTAAATGACATGTGCAGGCTCAGAGCTTCCCGAAGCCGGAGAAAGCAGAGCATTAATTCCAGCAGCTCACGCGTCATTGACACTCTGCTCCACTATTAGAGATCTAATTCCTTCTCTCCGCCTTGGTATTTCTCCTGGCTGGTCAGGAGGAGAGAAAATGGAGTTGGGAGAGAACCCAGCCCACTCCCACAGCATGAGGGGCTCGGGCTGGAATGCTGGAGCGTGGCTGAAGGAGCAGGGCAGGATCTGCCCGTGCCAGGGATTCTGAAAGCGTCAAACTGGGGAACCTCTGCCTGCTGCCTCCCCTGGCACCTCAGCGGGGATGAGGGGCTGTCTCTGAAACAAATGCTGTGTTCCTTCCAAAGTGCCAAAGAGTGGCAGGGATGGTGCTGGGAGACCCAGCCTCCTCCCCTGGGAATGCCTAAGGAACATATTAAAGAGAAAAACGGTGCCATTACCTTTATGTTTCAGTTTTTATCACAAATATTACTGTAATCAGCTGAGCTTGAAAGTATTACACCTGCACAACAAATACTGTTTGGAATAAAGGTGAGAAGAAAGTGCAGAGAGGGGGAAGTGTTTTATTTTGCAATTGGTTTGGACAGTAAAGGAAAAAATTAGATGTATTACTGTATTTAAATTCAGCCCCCAGCCCTGAATGATAAAGAAAGAAATCTCTCCTCTCAGAAGGTGTATTGACTCAACACTGCAAAGAAAGTAAGAATGTTACAGAGCCATTTGAAAGATCTTTTTTTAAAATAGCTATTTCAAGTCGGGAGAAATTGAGTTTTGGGTAATAGCTGCTGTGCTGGAGAAAACATCTCTCTGTGACTGATCACCTGCACTGCAAATCCTAATGGGAAGAGATGAGGGACAGTGACAAGAGAGAGTGACAAGGGAGCCAGGCAGAGAGAAAGGCTCCAGGAGAGGAAAACAGGAAGGGTGGAGAGCCCTGGGGAGAAAGAAAGCAGAGAACCAGGGAGTTAGTGAGGAGAAACATGGGCAGAACTGGAGGGAAGGAGAAGGCTCTGGCTGGTATGTGCAGGCAGAGCCCAGGCCCCAGAAATGGGAGCCAGGAAAGGTCGATACTGTCAGAGTTTCTTCCTCCACCAGTTCTGAACACAGAGGATGTATTTCCAGACATGGTACCAGAAGAGAGGAGCGGGCAGGACAAGCCATCACTTTCTGCTTGCTCCTCTTCAGCTCTTTGCAAGTCTCCACCATGACAGCAGAGCTCTCCTGTCCCCAGTGTACCCGTGTGGGCCACCTTCAGAGCTTCACAGTCTCTCCAGTCAGACCAGGCAGAGTCACTTTCCTTCTGATGCACTGGATTTTACAGCACAAGAGATTACAAGGGGTGAATTCACAAGTGATTAATTCATCCTCTGTTGTGTTTCTGGGTGTGCTTGGGCTTTCTGCAGCACTGGGCAGAAAATTGTGACATTTGGTGAGGGCTGCATGTGAGGAATGAAGGGGTTTCTGCCTTACTAAATCTAATTTTGCCTCTGGGCAGCCTGGCTCTTGCTGCGAGTCTGTCCTTCAAGAAAGGAGTGGGATGAAAGAAGGTGAGTCTGGAGGAACTCCTTGGCTTTAGGAAATGGGTGAATGCCAGTGGCTGAGGAAAAGGCTCTCACCTGCACCCTTCGTGGTGACCACCTTGGGTTTGCTGCGAGCACCATCTCCCTTCATGGTGTAGGCGGCCACGGTGATGGAATAGGCAGTCTCGGGCTGGAGCCCAGCAATGATCATTTCCTGTTTGTGAGATGCCAGAGGGAAACCACGTCAGTGCTCAGGCCCACACCCCAGGGCAGCTCCGTCCTCCCTGCAGGAGTCTCAGCCCTTTTCCAGCATGCAGGAACATCGAATCCAAGAGCACGAGACACTCTGGGGCTTCTGTGGGAAGTGGCAGAGGGGCAGAGCCCTGTTCCCCTGGCGAGGCACTCACAGCTCTGCAAACACAGCCTGGCTCTGCAGGGCCCTGTGCAAGGCATCCTCCTCCAGATCTGCCTCTCACACATTCCCTGTCTTCACACAAACCACTCCAGCATCCAAATGCTGTCGCTCCCTTCAAAGCTTTCCTCTCCACTATGCGGCCTCAGAGGAGGCTCAGAGGTTTCAGGGAGATTACATTTTTTTCACCATTACCCCTCTCTTCTCTCCTCAGAGATATTTTTAATGCCTTCATAATATTAAAGGGATTGCTTGAATGCAAAGTGCAAGACAACACATTCTGCTCACGCTAAAGCTCCCTGCTAAATCCCACCCCCTCCTTCCCCATCCTCTATCAGCCTCCCCACACCTGGCTCCCAGGAGCTTTTGTTGGAACACTGGCCTCAAGAACAGCCCTTCCCCAGGAGGGATCCAGCCTTTCAAAGGGCTGTGTTGGAAAAGGAACACGCGTGCTAAATCAAACAGGATGACAGCACATGCAGCAGGGTTTTCCCCAAGGCCGCAGAAAGGAGGGAGATGGGAATGTTGTGCATGTTTTATGGCTTTCCTCTCTCCTCATCTCTTTGTGCTTTCAATATTGAATCTCAGGGCAGCACTTGGGAAGAATTTGTTAGTCCTGAAAATAACTATTTCCCCAATGGTGAGCTGGGAATGGAGCTGCAGAACTTGGGAACAGTGGGATTTTGATCAGTGAGTTTGGGAGCCATCAGCTGCAGGAGCAGGTCTGGCTTCTGGAAGTCAAGAAACCTGCTCTGCTCTCACACCTGCCAGGGAGTTTTGTTAAGATTTTAGGCAGGGGCTTTGCCTCCTATGAGATTCATTCTGCACCCCTCAAAGGGAGACCCCTCACTTGTGCAGGGCACTTGGCAATCCCCAGGAGACACAAACTCAACCAGTATAGTTGTGTGTTATCTTAGGACCCTGTCATTCCAAGGAGAAAATGCTTTCTCCTACTGCTTTGTAGCTGTAGGATTTTGGGAAACATTTGTCATTTTAGCAGAAATAGCAAATGCCAAACAGCCAAGCTGATTTCAAGGTACTTCAAAGGTAAAAGCACCAATAATGATTCAGTGCTTTGCATCAACGAGTTTCTAAGAATCTTGGCCCTTTGAGGGTATGAAGCATTTGTTCATGTCCTGATAGCTCAGGACTCATGGATTCTGAATTCCCAGTGCTTCCCAGCCTATCTTTTCCAGACACAGAGGTGCTGCAAAGCAGCCCATCTGAGCACCCTGGTCTGGTGGAAGGTGTCCGTGCCCACGGCTGGGAGTGGAACAAGATGGCCTTCAAGGTCCGTTCCAATCCAAACTATTTTAGGATTCTCATATGCTCAAGGCAGTCCCAAATTCAGTATTCCATCTGCTTCCCCATGGAGGGGCAGCAGACCCATCTTTCCTTCAGAGCCAAAGGGAAAACCCTGTGGGATTGCTGCATGCTGACGAACAACACAATCACAGAGGGCCACAGAGCAGTGACAGGGAGGGGACAGTGCGTGGGAACACCAAAAACAGGCTCTAAAACAGGCACACTGGCATTGCAGAGGAAAAAAATAAAGGGAAAGGAAAATATCACACCACAACAGGAAGTGGGAGAAGGGAAGAGGCAGAACCAGCACGGGAGGATTTTTATGTTTTTACTTACGTATTCAGCAGTGTCATCTGTTTCCCACTGGACAGAGAACAAGAGAGGTTTGGCACATGAGAATACAAGAGCGGAAAGAAGGGAAAGACAGAGACACAGCGTGAGGAAGGAGTCCCTGAGCAAGCAGCCACACAAGGTCAGAAGTTACCAGGCAAGCATGAGGGAAGAAGTAGAGTGGGAGAAATTAGTAGATTCCACTGTGGCCTTTGCCTGAATTAAAAGACCTCCCAGACACAGGGAGGATGGATGGATGGATGTTTATCTCAGTGCTGGGACAGCAGTTCATACTCTCCCACAGTAACATCGTCTGGGAGCCCAAACGAGCTGCAGAGAGACAGCCACGCCTCGTCACAGGTTCTCACGGCCCTTCCCCAGGGCTGCACCGCCTGGGACGCGGCAGGGCGGCCGGAGCACCCGCCCCTCCCAGCCTCCCGGGGGCTCGGACAGGCGAGCCCTTACCTGGGCGTCCGCCAGCATGATGTCCTTGATGTGGGGCAGCCCCCTGGCCTCGCCGTTCTCCATGCGGACATAGTGCACCTGGTAGCCGCGGATCTGGCCGTGCTGGCGGCTCTGCACCGGCGAGCGCCAGAACACCTGGATCGCCGTCGAGTTCAGCACCTCCACCTCCACCTTCCGCGGCGGAGCACTGGGCACTGCGGGGAGGCAAGCAAGGGGCTCGAGTCGCTTGGGATTTCTGGCTGGAGCCTGTCCCTGCTCCTCTGGGACATGCACACCCTGGATCCGAGCCCTGGAAGGGGGGGAGACCTGAGCCACTGAATATCCCATCATCTGTCAGCGGCCTCCCGGTGAGCAGGGAAGAAGTTCTGTGGGACCTGATCTGCACGGCCTGGAGACAGGAACAGGCCCACCCCATCATCCAGCCATCCTTCCACAGGCTCCTTTGTGCCCAGCTCGCTCAGAGGGAAGGAACCATTAGAGCTCCAGATCTCATTCTGAGGGCAAAGCCAATTTTCAGTGAGCCAGAAAAGCTCCGGTCCTGCCTGTGGGAGGTCAGCGTGAGAGGATCAGTAGGGGGCTTGTCCTTGGAGTTCCCTCATCTCTCTGGCAGGACAGGGCGGGTTGGGGGCTACAACCACTGTGGAATCTCGGGACAGAAAACAAGAGATGTCTTGGATGGAATTCGGGCTGAATTTTTGTAAATACTACTACGACTACTACTACTACTACTACCACCACTACTGCTACTCCTCCTCCTCCTCATACAGGGCATGACAGCTTCATCTACCAGGAAATCACACTTTCTCTGAGCAGGATCCATTTGGATGTGGGGAGAGGCTCAGGCAAACAGCACCAACACTGGGGACAAACATGTTGCTTTTTAAAAATTCTTTTTATTTGGAATAGACAAAGAACACCTAAAAAATTTGGGAATTCCATATGTTAGTCACTTGACCTACATTATTTGATGTCCTACCCTCACAGTAGGGTGCTCCTCTCCCTTCACACACAATTCATGCTTTTCCCTGGTTTTATTTTACTGTAGAAATACCAGGAAAATTCAAGTCTCTGAGTGGCGCCACTGAACTGTTGTCACTTAAGGTTTCTAAACCTTAACAGATTCCTCCTTTCTACTACTGACAAAGACTCTGACTTAAGGAGGAGGTAGTAACAAGGAATGTAGTAACAAGGAATGTGTGGGAAGAACTCTTTAATATTTTAAAACATGTGCTCTCAGGCACAGGGTGGGATTGTTGGAGCTGTCTCATGCAGGACCAGGAGCTGGACTTGGCTGATCCTTGTGGGTCCCCTCCAACTCAGGATATACAATGATTCCACGAAACCAGTTTCTGGCTGCAATGGTTTCCTCTGAGCAAAGGTTTCGGTGCCTTGGCTGATCCTTGCTCAGTGAGAGCATCTTTTCAGAGGGAGTGTTGCACTCAAGACTCAGAGATATTAAGAAAGCCCCATAAATCCAGGAAATGCCCTAAAGCAGGGAAGGAGAACCCTGCAGAGCCCAGCACTCAGAGGGCTCGGGGTGACGGCACCAGAGGATGCCGCACAACTCGGGCCTTGGATCCCACTCTGGCTCTGGCCTGGCTCGAGAGCCACGGGAAGGGCCTCGCTGTGTCCTCCCCGGGCCAGGAACAACCCCCTCCAGGGACAGGAACCCCCCAGGAGAACCCCAGCGAAGGCTCAATTACCATCCTCATCCGTGCGGACGATGACCGGCGAGCTCTCCGGGCCCGGCCCCACCTCCGTGTGAGCCACCACGGTGACGCGGTACTCGGTCCACTTCTCCAGGGACTCCAGCAGGATCTGACTGGTGGTTGGGGGGATATCATTCACCTCCTTTAGCTCCGTGTCCTCCGAGTCCAGCGCTCGATAGTGGACGCTGTAGCCGGCCAGGACGCCGTTCTGGCTCTCGGCCGGAGGCGGCCGCCAACTTACCAGAATGGCGGTGGAGCGGGTGCTGACACATTTTACATCTTGAGGGGGGGCAGACGGTTCTACGAGGGGGGAAAATTCAGGACGGGGAAAGGGAAAGAAGGGAGAGGGGAGGGGGGAAAAAAAACAAAAGATGGGAAAGATAAAAGAAAAAAAAAAAGGAAAATGATAACAAAAAAATCTAAAATAAAACGTACAAAAGTTTGGTTTAGGAAGATAAAATTAAAAGAGAAGAGAGCTTTTTGTTGTTGTCTTTTTTTTTTTTTTTTAAATGAAGAGGTTTTTAAAAAAAAAAAAAGCCAACAGAAATTAAATGTGGCATCAAAACTGAAATGGTCTAAAGCAAAGGACTAAACCAGCAAGCGGGCCAGCCAAGAGGGGTCCTGCTGCTTCCACTAACCTGGCACCAACTAAGCACCCAGCTGCCCCCTATAAAAGCCCTTTCCTTTGGCTCCCTGTTTTACAGCAGCCTGGCAAATCCTGCTCTGGCTGGGAAAGCACTTCTTTCCAACCTCAGTCTCTGGGATCTTGAATCTCTTTGAAGGGATCTGTGAAAATTAAGTAAGAAAAGCAAATCTTTTGCCAGGAGGCTTAAATTTAAGAGTCTGTACCTCCAGATGGAAGTGATTAGTTGTCCCCAGACTGAAGGAGGCCAAATCCCACAGTGGGAATGCCCAGGACACTGCCAAGCAATGGTGTTTAAAGAGGAAGGTTTCGAGAAAATACTTGCAGAAGGAGGGAAGCAATGGGATTGGTGAGGTATTCAGGTATCCAGGGGATTTTCCAAACCAGCAGCAGGTCTATTTCCCACTGCACTCACTGCTTGAGCTACACCAGGGTGTTCCTGAACATCTCGGGAGAAAACCTTGGGAAGTGTGGCCCTACCCAGGCACCTTCTCAGGGCGACCAGGAGGTGGGGAAGGTGGAACCCACAGCTCTCCCTAAAAGCTCCTCTCATTCCATCCCCTGCCCTGGGCAGGGACACCTTCCAGCAGGCCAGGGTGCTCCATCCTGACCCTGAACACTTCCAGGGATTAGATCACACTTCTGCCAGTCACTAATGACAACTGATCTGCCCAGGGAAGCAGAGTGTGATACATTTTCAAGGCAAATCTATAAATCCCATCTCACCCAACTGCCATAAAGAGCTTTTAGCTCTCTGCAGACAGGGCAGGAAACTGAGGTGAACTCACAAGTCCCCCAAGTATCACCTGCAAGAAGCAGTAGATCAGTGCTGGTCACTGCTTCTCATTCTTCTGATGCTTTTTTAATCAACAAAAAGCTCTTTTACTGAGGAATGATTGTTTCCAAACCTCTTACTCCCATGCTTGAGTCACACCCAGATGTTTAGGCCCAGTTTGCCTTGAGGACTCTGCTAAATCCACTTAGCCCAGTTGGCACTGGAGTGAGAGCCACACGCTTTCCAGGAGCCTCCAGGAGCCTCCAGGAGGTGGCTTTTCAAAAAGGGCAGAGATAATCCTTCCACTGCTGTCTGAGCACCCTGCCCAGTAGGACATTTTGGGTGTTTTCCTTTTATTTTTATGCTCTATTGCTGTCTTTAACCCGGCAGAATGACCCCCTTCTCCCCAGCACTCTCAGAGAGGAGGCTGACGAGCCCTGGCCATGGCTGGCCACGCAAAACAACACAGAATATGTCAAATGAACCAAACCAAAAGGAACAAACTGGAAAATAAAACATAAATCAAGCCAATAATTTGAAACAAAACAAAAAAAAACCACCAGAAAGGAAATCATAATAATAAAATAATACTGATATAAAAAGTGACTCCTTCCAGAACATTCCCAGTCTGTTTACCTACCTTCCATGCTTCAACTGCTAACTTATAAGACTTTCTTACAAGAGAACAAGAGGAACTGAGCTACGAGGCCAGACCAAGCTCCTGGTGGGTTTCTGCACATGACTGGCTTTTAAAATGCTGCTCTGCCCATGATGAGCCCCCCCGAGTTGTCCCCCACCAGCAGAACCCCAGCTATTGCAGAAATGGCAATTTTGGACCCCAATCTGGTCTGTTTTGCTAAACTGTCAGCACGAAGAGCAGGGCAGCACATTCCCAGTGACAGATCTCCTTCCCTCTGGCTCTCTCCATCTGCTGTGATCGATGCACCACCTCCCCAGGACAGAGGTGCACTGCTCATCCCACGCCCCAGACCCAACTCAAGGATGGTTTCAAAGTATGGAGGGAAAGACTCAGCCCCCTCCTATTGCTGCCATGGTGCTGTTCCCATCTGGTTTTGTCCTCATCAGAGGCTGGGCATATTAAAATCCACCTTTCCTGCTTAGTTCCAGCCAAAGCCACCACAGCTGAGAAACCCACTGCAGAGAGGGTCTGACCTGACCTACCCTTCATCCTGAACCTCATTCTGAAAGCCCCAGGAAGCAGAGCTCAGCTCCAGCTGGCACTGGGGTCACTGTCTGCGCTGCCACGCTCGCTCACTCACCCTCTACGCTCCAGCACAGGGACCTACTGAGAGGCCCTGGGGTGAGGCCTCCTTTTGGGATGGTTTTGCACTTTCTCGGGTCAAAAAGGTGGGGTGGGGGGTGGGTGATGGGGGAGAAGGCCCAGGTCCCGCCTGGCCCCCTCCCCGCCACTCCTGGACTGCAGCAGCAGAGGAGAACAGCCAGGGGTGCTGGCTGGCCACGCTGGAGACGCCTCTGGGGAGCTCATGGCACTGTTTCCTTCACAATCCAGCCCAACCTGTGTGACCCTGGGGATGCTGGGGACAGCGCCGGGAGCCGGGAGCTGCGGCAGGAGCCCAGTGCCACAAACCCCAACGGGGCTGCGAGCTCAGCTCTGCAAGCAGCCCTTCCCTGGGCAGGGAGCTGGGCACAGGCAGGAGCCCCCAGCCAGGAGAGCACGGCCTTTGCCTGCTGGCTGCTTTCACCAGCGTTTTGGGACCCCTCCCCACCCTCCCAGGGCTCCAGGACATCCGGGAGTGTCTGCAGAGCCACGCGTGGTGAGCCTGCAGCCACAGGGTGGACTGTATTTGTGAATCTGCTTGAGACCAGCCAGTACTCACCTGAGCTGCACCTTTTACATGCTTTAAAGTTGACTGTCCAAGCCACAAGAATGACCCTTACTGACCTTGTACAATATCATGTTTTTTAACCCTTTAGGTACCATAGACTTTGGGTGTTTCATTCACGTCAATGTACTGTGAGGAGGGGACGGGAAGGAGGGTGGAGCTGGTGGAGGGAACGTCCTTTCTTGGGCAGGAACAGAGGGTGAGAAAGCCCCGTCGTTCCTCTGCACCTGCACATGCAGCCTCGCAGCACCCACCCTGCCACCCCTGTCTGCTGACCACGCTCTGCACTCTGGAATTTCCGAGTGGGGGAGTTGCCAGGGAGCCTGGGAAGGTCATGGCTAACCGGAAAGGGCAAACCAGCTTCTCCCAGCCACGAGAGTCTGTCAGTTTTACAAGCTATGTCTCTGGTACTTGAAGAGTTAAAACCCAGCTACTTCAAGAAGAAAAAGATACTTTACCTTTAGTTTAATGGATTTTACTTTGGTTATGATGCTCAGGAGGAGCCACCCTGGCAGGGAGGTGCAGGGAGGGGCTGCCGCATGCGGGTGGGTGCTGGGAGGGGACAGCAGGAGCGGCGGGAGGACCAGGGAGGAGGCTCTGTCATTCCAGAGACAAGATGCCATCGTGGTGTGACATCGCCCAGCGGGGGACAGGGGGAGCAGGGAGCTGGTTCATCAGGTGCAGGGCATGCAGGCAGGCAAGCAGAGAGCAGAAGAGAGAAGAAAGAAGAGGCATGGAGCGGGCCAAGGAGGAGCTGAACGGA
Organism: Oreocharis arfaki; assembly: GCA_013398015.1. Classification (NCBI taxonomy): domain Eukaryota; kingdom Metazoa; phylum Chordata; class Aves; order Passeriformes; family Paramythiidae; genus Oreocharis; species Oreocharis arfaki. Next base: position 465,959 of record VZRR01002041.1, on the reverse strand, counting down.
AAAGGAGCTGCGGAGGGAAGACACAAAAGCCTGTCCCGAGCCAGAAGGTCTGTGAGCCGAAGGATGTCACCCGGACCAGGGAGAATTGACTCGTTCCTCCAACAGCCAGCCAGGAAAAAATGTTTCACCATGTTACAGGACACTGACAGCTCCCAGCTGATGTTCTTAAGAGCATTAAATTAATGAGACTCTCCCTATGAAAGCTGAGCTACAGAGAGAGAAACCCGTCCATGTTCTCAGCAGGTGCCAAGTTAGAAAAAGCCCCAAAGCCTTCCCTCTTCCCAGATCCCCTTTTCCTCACCCTTAGGGGACAAATTTTCACTAAGCCCTACTGCCACCAGCTCCCACACCCCTCTTCCAGCTTGTTTCATTCAACCAGAAAGCACAAATCCCAGACCTTCTTTGCCTCCCATCCCCACGGATCTCAAGGAGAGAAACCCCTTGGAAAACAGAAGCAGAGTGTAAGTTTAACACTTATTTTTCAGGTCCTTTCAGTTCATTTCCCCCACCCCACAGAGATGCTCCCTCTGACAGTACCACACTGGGATCAGAACCAGCAGATGTGCAGCAGAGTCAGGAAAGGATTTTCCTATGAAACGTAGAGAGAGGATGGAGAAAAACAAAAGGAGGAAAAAAGGGGAAAAACATTTGAAAGAAAGAAAAAACCAAAAATCTTTGAATGGAGTGGAGGCCTGAGCAAGCCCCAGTAAGGAATTCCGTCTATGCAGAAACAGACTCCCCTTTCTTCCCACTCCTCAGGGGACAGAAAGAGAAGGAAACGGGGAAAGGGAGAGACAGCAGGATGTGACAATTAAAGAGCCCAGCCGAGAGCCTGCTGCTCCCCCTTGTTGGGGACTCTGAGGGATGGGAGCAGGGCTCTCCCTCCTCACAGTGGTGACCAGAGCCACTTCTGAGTTAGTTCTGCTCCCGGCTACTCCAAACTGCAGCGGAGTGATTTAGTAGAGATGAGAGGAGACAGAAAACACAAAGAACAGCTGCCACAGCCACTCATGCAGTGAAAAAACACCTCATTTAAAAGCAAAGATCTGTGAAAAGCCCAGGTTGAAATATTGCCATCCAGGGTTATTGTCCCCAGGGCAACAGCGAAGGGAGACAATCCATTAAACTAAAACCAGCACGTTTTGGTTGCATACGCTCCATCCTGGTATCATCAACATCCCCCTCCCAGCCTCCACAGGACTCCTCTCTCCCGCTCTGCCGGAGCCCAAACGGGACCATTCCCAGGGCTCCAGGCCTTCCTCCCCTCGGCTTTGGAGGTGCTCATGGAAAAGAGCACGGGGACTGCTTCCCCAAAGGCTGGGAAAGGTTGGACCTGTGGACAATCACCTTCCCTTCTCCTCTCCCTCCCGCTTCCCCACGGCCTCCCTGCTCCCCTGCTCGTGCCCCTGCCTGGCAGCTGCTGGGCCTGTGTGGGCCGGGCTGTGGGTGCCATCCCCTGAGCATGCTCGGCGCCACGGCCAGCGTGGCCACCAACGGGCCCTCACTGCTCCCACCCCAAGTGGACGGTGCTAGCCGGCCCCCCAGCACCCCCAAACCCCAGCTCTGCTCCTGGCTCACATCTCAACTACCTGGACCGGCGAAGGGAGAGGAAAGCGGGTCCCCAAGGTGTCCCCCCTCCCTGGAGCAAAACGCCAACCCCCCGCTCCGTACCCCTGTGCCCGCCATCTCTGGCTCCCTGACTGTGGTCCCCTCAGAGAAGGGTGGGAAAGGAGAGACACCTACTAGACTGCAAGGTGCGCTCTCGGACCTCCGGGGTGAAGGCCCCCAGCCCCAGAGCCGAGCGGGCGGCCAGCCGGAAGACATACTCAGTGTTGGGCTTCAGGCCTTCCACCGTGAACGAGGTCGTTGGCTCGAAGTTCTTCAGCACCTGGCATGGGCGAGGGGGGAAGAAACAAAATAAACCCAAACAACAGGCAGCAGAGGTGAGGCCTGCCCAGAGACACCTGCCCTGCTCCCCTCGCTCCGGCACCGCAGGGAGCGGAGGGGCCGGGAGCTCCTCAGCCCCAGCCCTGCTCCACTCTGGACTCACCTCCTTGCTGCGGTCTCCTTCCTTGTAGAGGAGCTCGTACTTCACTATGATCTCCTGGCGTGGGGGGCTCCACGACAGCACAATGCTCGTCTCGGTCTTGGCTTCTGCTCGGAAGTTCATCGGCTGCCCAGGAACTGGCACGGAGAGGGAGCCAATGGGGCAGAAGACGCAAAAGGAGAAACAGGAGAAACCACATTAACTTGGCTAATTAGGAGGCTCTTGCCCTGTTTTCTTCAAAGCCTGTGTGGGAAGAGCATGTCAGCAGCAAAATGCCACACAGCAGCGTGGGCAGGTCCTGCCTCCAAAGCTGTGGAGTTACATCCCACTGCAGGACTCCAGCGTGTCCAGAGCTGCTGGAGATGGAAGAATCCCAGCGGATCACATGCCCCTTTCTCAGCAGTGCAGAATACAGCCCTTCCCATGAATCCCAGTACTACAAGATTCTGGAAGTAGGAAGCCCATGAGCAGCCCACTGAGGACAGAGGGCTTCCTCCCATACCCCGCACCAAAAATGTGCCGGGTGACAGCCCATGATAAAACACCTTGTGTTAGCAGCTCAACACGTCTGCTGTGACATCTGGGGCTTTGTTTTGCTCTGCCTGCAGAAAAGTAGTTTCTGGGTACTTTAGGGAGAGTTAAAGTGTCACCACTGCCTGGGCAGTTTTACATCTGTTAAAGACATTTAGAATAATGGAATGGTTTGTGTTGGAAGAGACCTTAAAGCTCATCCAGTGCCATGGGCAGGAACACCTTCCGCTATCCCAGGTTGTCCAAGCCCTGTCCAACCTGGCCTTGGACACTTCCAGGGATGGGGCAGCCACAGCTTCCCTGGGCACCCTGTGCCAGGGCCTCCCCACCCTCCACGTAAATAATTCCTTCCCAACGTCGAATCTAAATCTCCAGATCTAACCAGCAGCTCCCCTTCCCACAGCCCAGGTCAGTGACACAGCTGCTCACCTCCCTGCTGTGTCTTAACCTGGATGGGGTCAGACAGGGGCCCGTCCCCCACGGAGGTGAAGGCCAGCACCCGCACGGTGTAGGTCTCGTCCTCGAGGAGGCTGCCCACGGTGGTCAGCAGGCTGTCGTCCACGTTGTGCTTCTGCCAGTTGCTGACGGGCTGGTCGGGCTCCATGGTGTAATAGACACGGTACCCTCGGATCTGCCCGTTGGGCTCCACCGGTTCCTCCCACTGGATGATCATGGTGGTGCTGCTCAGCATCCGGCCCTGCACGTTGCGGGGGGCGCTGGCAGGAGCTTGTTCCCCAGTATGAGTGACCACTGACTCACTGGGAGGCCCCTGCCCGATGCTGTTGACTGCAGAGACCCAGATCTCGTACTCGGAGTTGGGGCTGAGCCCCCCGATGCTGTAGCGCGTGGTGGTGATGTCCTCCTTGATCTGGTACGGTCCATCCTGGCTCTTAGACTTGTACTCAATGACATAGTAGGACACGGGGTCTGGATTTCCAGAGTCCCAGGTGATCGTGATACTCGTTGCTGTTGTCTCTGTCACCACTGGCGTCCCAGGAGCCTTGGGAAGTGCTGAGAACCAGGAAGGACAGGCATTTAAAAAAAACCCACAGATGCTGAAACGGTGCCTAATTGGGCTGGTTAGGGCTGCAGGAGCCGGAGGCACAGCACCAATCCCAGCAGCTCAGGAAAGTGCTGCTGGAATGTTATGAACATAGTTATCCACTCTATTATCCTCCTTAAACTGCTCCATCAAAGGCAAAGTGTTCAGCTAAACATCTGGAGCCACCAGCACAGGCTGCAGCTGCACATCCGCTGGATCCCAGGGCAGGGGGGGAGAGCAGCTTCTCCTTCCCAGCACGTGCTCAGATCTCCTGGACAGCCCCGTGGGCAGGGAACGGCACAGGGTGGGCTCAAGTCCCCATAAATGCTGGGAGTGCTTCCTCTCAAGCCACAAAGCTGTGTCAATCCCCATCTCCCCTCTCCCTCAGTCAGGGAGTCCCCCTTGGAGCCTGCTGGGGACTGCACACTGCCCAACACTTGACCTGCACCTGAAATGTGTTCTAACATCACCTGTTCTCAAGCTTTATGTGCTGTCCTCACCACACACTTTAGATCCTTTTCAACCTCACCTTATCATGGAATCCCAGAGTGGTTTGGGTTGGAAGGGACCTTAAAGCCCATCCAGTGCCACCCCTGCCATGGACAGGGACACCTTCCACTGGCCTAGGTGGCTCCAAGCTGTGTCCAACCTGGCCTTGAAGCCAAACTTCTCTAGACCTGATCACAGTAAAGCTTGAACTTCTCCTTTCACCTTCTGCCCGGGAGAGCTGCAGGTGCTCAGACACAGAAACAGAGCAGGGAACAGGATCCAAACAAAATTACAAAAGGCAGAAGGTACCAGCAGGGTGAGATTCCCCATCTGAGGAGATGGGAGAGTTGGAAGCAGAAGCAATCTGCCCTACACAGCAGCTTTTTAGATTGAGAGGGTCAGACAGCGAAAAAAGGGAAGGAAGGAAATACTCAGGAAAATAAAGAGGACCCGAGTCCAGCCCCAGGCGTCCTTCTGCTGGCATGAGAGCCCCACTGCCTGTGCAGAAGCTCAGGGCAGGTGTCATGCCAGTATTCTCTGGTCCCTGCTCATTTCTCCTGCCAGACCTTCCTCAGACAGATCCCTGATGCAACAGGATTGTTTTCCCTTCTCCCTCCCCTTCTCCAAGTGTTTCTCCTCTCCCCCACCCACTGATCCTTCCCCACCCCGTCTCTCCCAGATCCCTCGTGGGCAACACCAGCACTCAGAGCAGACACCAGCTCACACAGAGCTCTACACTCACCCAACCTCAGGGGTTCCTGCTTGGGTTTAATACTCCCCTGCTGAGGACAGAACAGATTGAAGATGGCACCCATGCTCCTCGTGGGAATCACTAGCTGGAAGCTGGGGTTATTCCCCATCTTGCTGAGGCAACAATGGCCACTAAGATGCTGGATCTAAGCTCTACTGCAAGGGTTGACATGCCAGAGATCCTCAGGGCCTTGGCTGAATCTCAGGCCTTGGAACAGGATGGCATGCAGGCTCCAAGCCATCCAAGGCTCCTTGCACAGTGCCCAGCCAGCCTCATGCCAGGACAGACACAGCATGCGGGGACTGGAGTCAGTTTTCTTCACAACAGCTCAGGTGTCCTAAAGCGAGGGAAGGTCTTGAGCCACCAGCTTCCCCTCCACTGTGGTTTCCCTGCGTGTGGGATCCCCGAGCACACATGCACAGATCCCAGCACGGGGCACTCGTGGAGCACAAGTCTGTCCTGCTGCTCGTGCGCACAGACCTCCACATGTGCACACAGGTAAGGACAGGGACTGACACTCCTGCAGCCAGGCACCCACGATCCAGCCATGGTGTCCCTGGCCATGCACACACATCCCATTTGTGCAGGAGCACCTGGACATGCAGGGCCATGCCCCTGTCCATGCACAAACACCCCACTCATGCAGGAGCAGTAGGACATGCAGAACTGTGTCCCTGTCCATGCACACACATCCCATCTGTGCAGGAGCACCAGGACATGCAGGACCATGCCCCTGTCCATGTACACACACATCCCATCTGTGCAGGAGCACCAGGACATGCAGGACCATGCCCCTGTCCATGTACACACACATCCCATCTGTGCAGGAGCACCAGGACATGCAGAACTGTGTCCCCAGTGCAGGTCAGACAGCCACAGGCTCTCTCCATGCAGACACACAACGACACAGGCACAAACCACGGGGCATTCCCACTCCAGTGACACATCCTACCAACGCTCCCATGCACGAGCAGGACACGTGCCCAGGTGTGCCCTGCACTCATGCTCGGACACTCAGCTCTGGCCGTGCCCCCACGCCCCCCTGGCACGTGCCCACTCCCACACGTGCAGCCAGGACCCTGCTCCCCCTCCCTTACATTTCACCGTGATCTGGGCAACGGCTTCTATGACCCCCAGGCTGGACATGGCCACGCAGGTGTAGTTGGCAGAGTCCTTGACGTCCGTGAGCTCCAGGACGTTCCTGCCCACGGGCATGTCATCCTCGGGCGTCAGGTCCTCCGCTCCCTGCATCCACTTCACGTAGGGCATGGGAGACCCCACGGCCACGCAGGTGATGTTGACGTTGCCCCCGGGCATGATTTCATGGCTGACGGGGAGGATGGAGAAGCGAGGGGCCACACGGCGAACTGTGGACGAGACGCACAGAGGTAACAAAAAAACAAAACAGAAAACCAAACCAAAACAAACGAACGAACAAAAAAACAAAGAGAAAAAAAACCAAAAAAAAAAAGGAAAGGAAAGAAAAAGAAAGGAGAAAAAGAAAAAAGAGTAAAAGATAATTTAAATACAGATGGGGTTTGTCATTGTATATTTTCTTCCTTCATTAAAAACAAAACAAAAAAACAAAGAAAGGAAAAAATCAAAAACCAAAAACCAAAAAAATTAAACTCCAAATAAATTTGTACTTCACAAACAATATATAGAATATAGACATAAAAGCGATATTTCATAGCAACAGGGTTCCATTGATCAAGATTAGACCCATCACAGCACAGATAAATACACAAAAATTTATTAGTAATTTCTCATCTTTACTGGCAAGAGCTGGCATGGCGAGCGCCCAAACTTCTCCTCCACGGCCGCTGGGGCCCCCAGCTCCCAGCTCCACACCCCGGGAACCTGCTCCTCCCTCTCCCAGTGGGGTCTGAGTCCCGGCTCCCCCTCTCCTGAAGGAACAGCCCGTCCACCACCACGGCCCGGCGTGGTCCAGGTGCCCCCTCTGGAGAGGGGCCCTCTCCCACTTGGGGCTGCTGCTGAGGTGGGGTGGGGGGCAGGAGAAGGTTGGGATGGGGATGGAAACTTCTCAACATTTTGCCTTGTTGGACCCAGAGAATTCAACAAAGAGAGAAGTGTCACATCCCCAAATTCCAGACGCTCCACTTGAGAAGTAAAAGGCAAAAAGATAAACGAGGGAGGAGAGGGAGTCCCCGGAGTGGGACAGAATTTAGTTGGTGTCTGCGTGTGAGAAGCATCCAGGGGAACACAGGCCCCCTGGAGCGAGAGAGAGTGTGGAAAAGATGAGAAACTCTAATGAAATTTTTGTGGTTTTCGGGTATAGAAACCCTAACGAAGCCTCTTTAAGATCTGACACGGTTCCATCGATAGATGCAGCTCTCAGAGTCACAAACATCATGCAAAATAGGTAAAAAAGAGAGAGAAAGAGAGAAAGAGAGAGGAAAATGCAGAGAAATATAATTTCTGGGCGGCAGCAAATGCCCACATGGATACTGGATAGAAAGTGAGCGACAGAGAAAGGAAGGAAGACCAGGAGAAGGAGAACAAGAGGGGAAGGGAGAAAGAAGAGAGAGAGAGAGGGAGGGGAGGGGGAAACCCACTTTAATGCTGCATACTTTTTCTAGCTGATGTGACTCAATGTGGTGGCTCACATTGTCACATCTCAGCCCTGGCGGAATAATAAATAGAATAGAATTAATAAGAAAAACAAGGTAATGAAACTTTTAACGTTGAGAAAACAGTGACATGTTCTGTGCATCTCCTTAGCAGAGAGGTGGATGCAGCTTCCAGACCTTACACAGGAAGAACATGGACGCAAAGGGGAGGCTGTGGTTTCCTTGGCTCCATTTTCTGAGCTACCTGGGCTGGCTGGAGGGATGCTGGGTGCCCTTCCTTAGGGGGGAAAGCAGGGGAACGGACAAAGGAGAACGTGTGGGGATCACAGAGGCCCCTAGGGAGAGGGCTCAGGGTCTCATCCCACAAGAAAGGGAAAAGGATACAGACCCGGGGAAAATGCAGGAACAGCAGCAGCTGGAGGGGAGCAGGAGCACAGGATTCCTCCAGCCTCAGGGACAGCCATGCAGGAACTGCCTCAGGCAGGGTGGGCAAGGGGGCAGGAGAGTCCCGAGGGCTGGGGGGCTGAGAACTTCCCGTTCCTGCCGTCTGCTCCCAGGTGACCTCTGCACAACCCCTCCAAAGCTCGGTGCTGGTGCTTCATGCCAAAGCAAAGCAAAGGACAGCAGAGCTGAGCCTGCCATCGTCCCTCCCAGTGCCTTCGCATGTCCCCTGGAACTGATGTCGTGGGCCTTGCTAGTGTTTATCTTCCAGCTTCATGGATCTTTTCCAAGGGGAAGGGCACTGCCAGGAGAGGTAGAGGCTGTTGGTGGGGCTTTGGCAAACAAAAGCCAACTGCAGCCCCTGCATCGTCCTGCAAGGTGACAAGGGACACTGTCACAGCAAGGTCTGCTCTCCCATCGGGCTGTCAGACCCTTTCCTGCAGGAACCAGTAGCCAGGAGCCAGCACTGGGAGGCAAGGAAGAGAAGATTTCCAGATTGGTGGCATGAAGAGCTCAGAGGTGGCAAAAGGGAATTCCTGCATGCACACATTTGCAGACAGAACGGGGGCCATGCCCTCAGCTAGGAAAAGGATTGGGATGTGGAGGGAGGGACTGCAAACTCACCCAGCCACTGACACTAGAAGATGATTTTCTACCTGCAGAAAGGTGAAGGGGGTACCATGGTGTTTGTTCCACCTGAGGCACCAGCACTGGCTCAAAGGATCAGGCAACCTGCTCCTTCCTCCCTCCTGCCACTACGGAGAACACTCAGCCCTAGCCACAAGGGTACATCCCTGTTTCCTACTTCATCCTGCTTCCCACTGCTTCCAGAGGTACCACACTTCAGAAAATGGAGCCAGGTGGAAACCACACCTGTCACAGTCTGAGACAAGATGGAGAGAACTCGGAAAGAAACAAGTGGGGTCAACATGCAGACAGATCTGGGGTGGGGATGACTCTTCTGAGGGGGGCTGGTATGTAACCTTCTGGAGAGGGGAGGCAAGGTGGGAAAGGTGAGGAGGAATGGGGAGACACATCCGGACAAGATCCGGTCAGCAAACAGCATCAACAGCGACAAACAACGGCAGGTGGGATGCAAACACTGAGTTGTCATGGGAACAGAACAAGACAATTAATCCAAACCGAAGCTAATCGCAAAGAAATGAAACCCAACTGAAAGAGAAAGGGAAAAAAAACCAAAAGAAAAGAAAAAGAAAGAACAAACCAGAATTTAATAACTGAAAAGCATCATCTGATGTAGGGCGGAGTGCTGAGAATCGGAGTCTGAAGGGAACTGACTGTTCCTGGCTGTGGTTTTGGGCAGGGAAGGAGAAATCCACTCACAAAACACAAGCTCGGGGGCTGCACGTTCCCAAAACACTGCAGAGCAGCCCTGCCCTCCTCCTGACAGCTCCCAGGGGTGCAGGTCAGCCCTGGGGATCCTTATTTTGGGCTGGTTCAATGGCATTTGTCACTCTCCAAGGGAAGCACCCAGCACCCCTGGATGCCAGCCCTCGGCACCACCCATTCCACAAGAAAGGAGAATTTGGACTGGGGCTGATACGAGCCCAAAAAGGCAGCAGCACTTCCTTGGTGCATCCTGGTTTAAAAAAATCGACACTCTCCTGTGTGCACAGATATACCAACATCCACACACTGATCTAGGATGGGAAAAGAACTCCAGTTAAATGTTGGAGACCTGAGACAGTCCCCTGTATGCAGCCCTGTGAGGGCGCAGGGCTGTGACAACCACAACAGTTACAGGGTTCATCTCTGGCTACCCAGAGCCATCAGGCTGCTGTTTATTTTAATTGCTACACCACTTGGATTTGGCTGGAGACGGGGAATTCGTCAAGCTGAGAATCTCTGGGTCAGCCTTTAGGTCAAGGCCCGGGAGGAGGAGAGCCGTGGTGGAAAGGAAGCTGGAGATGGAATCAAGACCAATTTCAGCTCTGGGTCCAGCTCCACAGCAGCTGAAGGAGGGGATTTTTACATGAAAAAACTGGGTGAAGAGATTCCTTCCATTTTGCTATCCAACACTTTCAAAGGATTGAGAAGAACAGAACTGCCCTCTCTGGAAAGGAAACATTGGGACGGGGCAGCCAGGGCTCTGCTTTATAGACACTTGTCTAATAATACTTTTCCCAGTTTCTGGTACAAGAAGGACCTTCCCTGAGTTCCAGGGGCGTTTGGTTTCCAGGACAGCTTTGGCAGACCCCGCATGCGTACACGGATGTGCATGCTCCATGTGCAACAGCTCCCGACGGACACACACAAGCAGGCACACACAAACAGACATTGTCCACGGCCAAAATACTCTCAGGAGCTTTTTTTTTTTCAAACAAGGATACAGCTTGTTATGGATAGAACCAGAATCCAGGACTGGAGCTGGATGTTTAGGATGCAAGTTAAATTATTCCAATGCAGAGAAGCCATTTTGGAGGCACAGAAAAATTTCTTAAGTGCAGTTAGTTACGAGTCTGTTTAATTGTTGGATAAGCATTTCACACTGCAAATCTGCACCCCAAATTGTGCTCTTTTTTAGAAACAGAACAGATCCATAACTTTTCACACCCTTGGGAAGCCAATTGGTTTTGTTGCTGCTCATGGAGGCAGAGGTTGACCCAGTTTGTGTTCTGTGAGTGGCATTTTTGGCTTTTTTGGTCCCAATCAGCACGGCTCAGGTTCCCCACCACCACCACTCGGGGTCCACAAGGTGAGAGGTGTCTTTGCAACATTTACAGACCTGATTGGAATAGACACTGGGAGATCCAGGGTTGACTTTTGCAACTCCAGAATCCATCCTTAAAATGTGTTCCCATGGTGCTGCTAATGAGAGAAACCTGAGGACCAACCAACCAGTTTGTGCTGAGGAAACCCACCAGCTGCTCTTTTAAAGCCCCTTCCAGATTCCCTCAGGGAGAAAAAATGTTGAAGGAGGAGCGAGGTGGGGAAAGGAGAATGTCCTGGACAAGAACCTGTCACTTCAAACCCCGATTCACATTAAACCAACTCAAAGAGAAATGCATCTTGTACCTTAAAGAAGAAATTAATTGAAAAAGGAAACCAAAGAAAGTGAAGTGACTGGTTGAAAGCACCAAACAAAACCAAATGGTATTAAACATTTTGACACTCAGCAAGCTGCTGCTCCAAATGAGGTGAGAAGGCGGACATTATTGGCCATTTTGGGGAGACAGGAGTCATTCCGTCTTGCTCCAAAATGAGGAGGGGTAGGGGAAAGGGTGCCAAAATAATGTGCAGCCTCTACATTATTAGTGAAGCTTAGATTACACCTGTCCTCCCCTCCCAAATGTGGTCTGTCCCTGCCCCTGCGTGTCCGTGCAGCCGCCTCTGCCTCCTCCCTCTCCCGTTCCAATTCCAGGTTCGTTCCGCTGGGGCGAGACCTTGTTGGGGTTTGGATTTCCGACCTCCGCCCCTCCACAGGACGAGAAACTTCCCTCCTCCTGCCATCTCCTTCCTCATTTCCTTCACGGTAAATAAAAATAAATAAATAAATACGTAGATAAATAAAGAATGAGACCAAGGCTTGGATTTGGTCTGGAGGAAATCCATTACCTTCCCAATAATTGTTACTTTTCACTTAAAAAACCACATTAGCTGAGCGACAGGCTGGCTGAACATCTCTGGTCTTTTGTAATTCTTTTTTTATTTTTTTCTGTTGTTTTTTACAGGATTGAACAGAAAATCATCAGAATCCAATTGTTTTTCGAAGAGCTCTGTAATTTTAAACACACACTTGACTGTTTTAGTTTTTGTTATTTTAATTTGACAAGGTGTAATCTAATTTTTTCCCCTAAAACAAAGAGAACAGCGATGCAAAAGGTGTAAGAGACACAGGCAGGCAGAGATTTCGAGATCAGTACAGCACAGTGTTCCTGCAAAGTGCCCTCTATAGAGAGATAGTCATGTATATACATAGATATATACACAGTTTGGATTTTTTTTGGTTGTTTTTTTTGGGGGGGGTGGCTTTTTGTATCCATTTCCATTTCCTGATACCCTTGAGAAATCCTTCTGCAGAAACACAGTGAAGTTTTTGTTTGCTTTGTTTGGTTTGGAACTAGAATTTCAGAGCTGAGGACACCCCAAACATGGACAGGGCGCTTCCCCACCCACAGAAGTGCTAAAATAGCCCTAAAAAATCATCCCAGAACTCTCCATCCCTCAATTATAGCACCTGGAAGCTGGGCACTGCAGAGGCAGCTGTACAACCCAGTGGTGGTTCTGCCTCTCTCCTTCTCCATTAAAGAATTTATCAATCTAGTCTAAAAAGGTATTAAAATTCCTACAGTTTAAAATACCAATGACTGTTTTGACCTTGTGGCTATTTGTTAAATCTCTAGTGCAAGTGGAATTATTTCCTTCAACCTCTAAATGGGATTGAAAGGGAAAAGCTCAGCAATGGTTCCACCTGGAACCAACCAGCAGCTCTGGTCTGATGGTCAAATTACTCATGAGCCAAACTTAACCCAGGCTACAGGCTAAATTATTGCTTAAATTAGACACATTTTAATCTATTTTGAAGCTTTATTTCCTGAGGTGCTCAGCACACTATTCCTGCCCTTTCTGAGGGTTTTATTTTAATTGATTTCCACTAGTTCAGCTCTTACGTGCTTTGCCCTGGCCTGGTTTCATCTTTGGTCTCTCAATGAGCTGAGGTTTTGCAGAGAGCCTTGGGAGCTACTGGGAGTGTTCTCAGCAGGACCTGGGCTGCAGAACGTGGCTCGGGGTGACGAAGCTTGTGCTGACAGCGACAACCAGCAAAGGCAGGGCCTGAGCGGGCACTGGGCTGCTTTAAATGCCTGCTGAGCCATTTACAGCTCCCTGGGCTGGAAAAGAGCACAGCCACAAGCTCTCTCGAGCAGAGAGCAGGAAGGATTATCCCTGCAGCATCCCAACTGCTGCCTTTGGTACCTCCTAACAGGGCCCCACTGTGTGAGAAAGGGGAAAATTCTTAATTCTGCTAAATTCCAGCACGACAACGTGTCCTGTACCAGCAGCAGCAGCTCTGCACGCTCGGGGGATCTGAAGCACAGCCCACACAGCTCATCCCTCCTTCCCTCTGTGGCATGGAGGAGCACAGGGACACGAGGTCCTTACACACAGGGCTCCATCCCAGCCAGCAGCAGGATTCTGGGATCAAACCACAGCAATCGAGGTGGCCACCTGCAGCTTCCCAAATTTAAAGGAGAATTGCAAAGTGCTCCATTTCCAGGGGGCAAAGCAGCTGTGGCCACAGGTCCGAGGGGACACAGGTTCTGGGTGAGGGGACTCGTGCCCTCGCTGGGGTAATGGCTGAGCCCCCCACATGGTCCCTGATTACAGACAAGAACACCACAGAGTGCTTTGGGCTGGAAGGGACCTTAAAGACCATCCAGTGCCACCCCTGCCATGGCAGGGACACCTTCCACTGTCCCAGGCTGCTCCAAGCTCCGTCCAGCCTGGCCTGGGACACTTCCAGGGATGAGGCAGCCTCTCAAACACCACCATGGGCAGACAGCTCTTAATTCACAGGATTTTGAATCCATCCTTTCCTGCAGTCACTATGGGCCACAAGTTTGATGGCATTTGTGTCCCTAGGGATACAGAGAAGAATCCAAGGAGACTTTTGAAAGCCGGGTGAGCTGTATGGCTCCCACAAAAACCAGGATTCCCACTGAGGTGCGGACTTGCCCCTAGAACTGTCTTTTCACTGACCACAGGTGAAGCCTGGACAGCTGGCTCAGCCTGAGCTTCCACACACCGGGGCTGGTGCCAGAGGTCACATCACCTGCTTCTGACCTGCTCTTGTGGTCTCCAAAAAGATACTTCTGCTTCTCACCTAGGGCATCCCCATGGCATGATCTGACCTGCAATAATACACGAGGCAAACCCTTAAACAATAATTTCACAGTTTGGGCTGGAAGGACCTTAAAGCCCATCCTGTTCTTACCTCCTGCCACGGGCAGGGAAACCTTCCACTAGACCAGGTTGCTCAGAGACTGCAACTTTAGCAAACAACACAGCCTCTTCTAGCCAGGTGTCAAATCTCTACTTCCTCACCCAGTGTCATTCCAGCCTGGAATGATTACATCTCATTCAGCTTTAGTTTATCATTGTTGATATAATTATTATTATTATTATTATTATTATTATTATTATTATTATTGGCTCTTAAGGAAGAATTTAATCTTCAAGCCTTCTCAGATCACAAGAGATTCTTAGCAGCCGCAGTGCAGTCTGGCCATGTTAGAAATACTTTATAAAAGAGAAAATAAACAAATAAAAAATAATGGTGTATAAATCCCTTTTTAATTGCACCTAAATCCTGAAACTCAAACTCCTAGTCATGAAGGAAAATCCTGTAATTAGGAGCGATTATCACCTTTTAGTCCTAGGCAGGAGGGAGGTGGGATGGGAAAACCTCATTTCAAATGCTATTCCTTTTCTCTTGGTGGTTTGTTTTTGGTTTTTTTGGTTTTTTTTTAAAATACAACAAGCCTTTTTTCTTTTTCTTTTTAAAAAAAGAACCTTGGGATTGAGGGATGATTTTTGGCTATTGTGGGCATCCAAGTCAGAAGAGCCACAGCTGGTCTCTTCCCAGGGAATTATCAAGAGCGCAGCATTTGGGAGTGGTACCCTGGTACCTACGGGGAGGGGAGAGACTCGGAAGGGGAGGGGAGAATACCAGCACTGAGGGTCCGAGCACTGAAATCTCAGCATTTTAAGAAAAAAAGAGAAGGACAGACAGAGAGAAAGAGAGAGAGAGAGAGAAAGAGAGAGACAGATACTGTGTCAATACTGCACTGGATTTCTCAAAAATCACACAGCTTTAATACCTGTGCCCTAGGAAAGCCACTCCTTTGGTAGCTGATTGAGAGGTGAGGACTGAGGGCAGAGGGAAAGGCATATCCAGGGAAGGGGCTGGCATTCGGTTCTGCACAGGGAAAGCACCAAGCACCACTGGTACCACTGACACACTGCAAACCCCCTGTTCACCCTCCCATGTGCCTCACCCGCGCGGGATGCACACATGGGAGGCAACAGGAGCTTCTTGGGGATAAACAGGGAGATGAGAAGAGGGAAAAGAGGCATTTTCAGCTCCAATGTCACTGGCCAGATTGCTGTTGCTGTTTGCAATAGCTGCAGCTGCCAGATGTGCCCCAGCACGATTCCAGTGCCTGCACAGCTGCAGTTCTCTTCCCACGCTCCTTCAGGAAGGAGGGCTCTACCTTGGCTGTGCCTGGCTGGGTTTCAAGGTGTCTGCACCAGGCAGTGATGGATAAATCACAGGGAAGGGAGCGGGAAAGTGGGGAGAGGCAGAGCCAGGAGGCAGCTGCCTGGCTGCCTTTCCCTCCCAGCACTCCCAGGACGAGGTGTCACCTCCTCCAAGGGATTCTGCCAGGTTCTGCCCGGTGCTGGGGCACTGGCTGGCCACGGGCTCTCCATGCACTCATGGGTGCTCCAGGAGAGAACAGCGTGGGATTTGGGAACAGCAGGAACCTCTCTGTCAGTGCCATGCTGGGCTGACAGCCCCCTGCTCCTGGTGTTACTGAGGGAACTGGGCAGTGACCAGTGAGCGAGCTCCCACCTCTGGGGAAACCCTTCAGAGCAGGGTCAGGTCTGTTCTTTGTGTGCAGGAGGTGGAACAAGAGCCACACCTCAATAAATGAATAAGCAATAACGTGACCCAGGGTCTGCTCTAACTCTTTGAATGACTCCCTGGGTTCTCACCATCTTTTCCACTTCCCAGATCCCTCCCTCCCCCAGAACAAAGGCTTGTCCCAAATAGCAGGGCTTCCATGGACAGGCGTTAGAGCTGTGTGACTCCTTTCCTCCTGGAGGGATTGAGGAGTTCAGTTACCACCGGGTGGGCAGGAACACTGGCTTCTCACAATGCGTTTGGAATAAACTACAGCACAGCATAACCAATCAAAACAGAAACGGGAAATCAAGAGAAAGCAAAAAACCCAACAGAACCAAAAAATTTGGAAAGTAAGAGTAAATCCACTTCAAAGAAACCAGAATTGTATAACGAAAAGAAACGATACATATTTATATATCAAAAAAATAATTCATAATTAATTTAAAAAGTGGCATGCAAAGAAGATTGTTACATTCTCCTATCATGCATCAGGCCCAATGTCCAAACGGCAAGGTAACCATGACGACAAAAAAGTGCAAGAACTCAGCAACATTACCAAAGGATGCATAGAGAGGCCCACAATGCAACTCAACTCATCTCCGCGAGACCCGGGAACGCGCAGGTCTCGCTCATCTTAAAGATTTCTTGCTTTTTCTCTTTCCATTTTTAAAATTTTTTTTCATTTTTTTTTTCTCTTACGAATGTAAAAATGTGGGTAAAGAAAGTAAAAAAGAAAAAAACCACACCAACCTTCTCGTAGCTCTGAGGGATGTTAAGGGGGTTTGATGCGGAACACAATGACATGAGGAGAAGAGAAAAATAGGGGAAACACAGAGAGAGTAAAAAAAGGCCTTCTCAAGGCTGTCAGCTGCAAATTGATTGATTTTTTTTTCTCTTAACCAAAATAAAAAGAAAGGAAAAAAAATGAAGATAGTAACGACCCTCCTTCCTGCCTTCCTAACGCTCCCCCTCCCATCCCTTTAAGCCCAGCCGAGCTCCGCAGGGAGGCCGGGCTGGGAGCAATCCTAGCTCAGAATCAGCCCCCGCAGGGGTGCTGACCCCAGGCAGGATTCTCCCTCCCTTTAGTCCTTCTGCTCCTCAGAGAGGGGAGCGGAGCCGCCCGGGCAGAGCAGCCCCGGCGCGGAGCAGCCCCGGCCGGGTCCCCGCTCCCCGTGCTCCCCCCAGCCCCACACCCAGCCCTGCTCACTCTGACTCCACCATGGGACTGAATAAGGAAAAAAGAAATAATTAGAAGAAGGAAAAGAAAAGCAAAACCAAACCAAACCATTTCCTTGCAATGTTCAAACTTACAACTCCTATCCCAGGTGGTCTATAGAGACAAGCATGTTATGGGAGAAACAAGTCAATTGGAAACACAAGAGTGTTCGAGACTCTTTTAAAACAAAAAACGGGAAGAAAAATGTGCATGAACTCTCCCTCCCACCAAAGCAAATCCACTTCAGAAATTTGTTACCTTTCCACGATATTAACACACAAGAAACAAGGAATTAAACAGCATGAAAAACACCCAAACCACAGGCCGAGCTGGCACACGCTGTGTTCTGCACTCTCTCGGCAGGTTAGTGCTGGTTTGCAGGCTGGCCCAGGTACACACGGGCTAACTGGGGTAGGAACAGGGCTATCACCTGGAGCCCTCTCATCCAGGTGTGGAGACAACACCGTGTTACAACCTTTGTCTCCTGGGTAGTTTCCGAGTGGCCAGAAAAGTAGAGGAAATTTATAAACAAAACAATAATGAAAAATCCCCACATTTTTCCTGTTTCTTTTCTTTTTTAGGGTTTTTTTTTTTTTAAAGAAGAACCCAAACCATTCCAGCTAAGCTGTCTGCAATGGATTCAGCCCTGAATTAGTATCGGATCCAGATTTACGTTCCCAAAAGCAGAATTTCAGGGCCCAGGCGACAGGGCAAATTTCAAACGCAATTTTCCAGCTGGCCACAAAAGGCTATTTAAAAATTTAGCTTGGAAACATTAAATTATTAAAAGCCTTCTCTCCATGTGCATGTGATTTAGTGAGCGTGAGACACGAGAGAGAGAGAAAGAGAGAGAGAAAGGAGTGCACACAGGAGCATGGCTCTGCATTGGACTGCAGATTAACGTGAGTGTAGGTGGGAGGCGCTTCCTCTGTCGATGGGATGGAAATGGGAACAGTTTGCTGGGATGTAGCTTTTCTATTTACCTCCCAATCACGAGAGACTTTTTTTTTTATTTTTTTATTTTATTTTAAAAAGCGAGAAGGACCAGCCCTGCTCTCTCATTACCAAAAGGGTTTTTGCTGTGGAAAGATGTTAAACCAAAGCTACACACAAAATATTACAGGTCAGAGAGATTAAAATAAGAGAAAGCGGAGAGGCTGTTGGCCCATGGGGTGGGAGAACATCGAGGGGGCATAGAGCAGGAGCCAATCCCCCCGTCATCTGTTCCCCTGCTACGGGGTGAAGGGGCTGTCACTGGGGCAGGGATGGCTGCTGGTGCCCCCAGCTCTGTGGCCAGCGTTCGTGCCCAAGGAACCAGTGACAAATTACTGCTGGCAGAGGGAAAAGCAGCTGGGACTGGCGGGAGCAGTGACAATGCACCTTCCTGCTGCAGTCTGGTGGGACCCAGGGAGACAGAGCTCCGTGGAGGGGGCTGAGAGGGTCTTCCCCTCCTCTCACACCCACACCAGCAGAACCGAAACCATCCCGCTTCCAGAGAGCAGGGATCCTTCGGGAGAAAGGGGAATCCTGGCCTCTCTGCAGCCCAAGGGATTCACTCCCCTGTGGGCTCTGCAGGCTGACCCTGGCAGGTTTTGGGGCGCACTCTCTTGGGTCACACTTGACTTGGCCGTGGGTGAGCCAGCCTTGCCCTGCTGCCACACAAGGCACAAGGAGCTGGGGTGCACCGGGGTCCCCCCGCGAGCTCCGCCCGGCCCCACCAGCGCTTGCCCTGCTCGGGCCGGGTGCCAAGGGCCAGCTGGGAGGGGAGCCCGGAGGGTGTGTGCCAGTGAGCCGCTGTGCTCCCTACCTCTCACGTAAAGGTTAGCGGGGGACGAGTAGCGCACCCCGGCGCTGTTGCTGGCCACGCACTCGTACTTGCCCTGGTCCGTCTCCTCGCTGCTCTCGATCTGCAGCCCACCTGTGAGGGGAGAAGAGACGGCAGCACAGACACATCATCACCACTCTGCTGGCTTTGAAGACAGTCAATAGCCTCAGTGTTTCGCTGTTTCCTCCCCCCGGGCTCAGGCACACTGGGACGGGAACGCGGAGCCCCTGCGGACACCAGCTCCCGGCTGAGCTCAGGGCTGGGGCTGCACATGGACCCAACATGATGAGAAAATTTAATCCCCCCTCTGTAGTGAGTGTTGCTCTTTGTCCTGAACCCATCAGCAAAAGCACCAAGTTTTGTGGCTTCTGCAATGCAGGCGTTCTGCACCAGAACTCCCGAAATCAGCCTCAATAATCCATATTACTGTGATCCCCAGAAATCCATCAGCAGGCAGTTGACTTTCCCTTGCTCAATTTGAAGCAGTGACCATAAAAGTGAAAGGCTTTGTCACCCACTGCCTGGGGAATTTCTATCACTGCTGCCTTTGTTTTGTGCCGAATACCTGCTCCTCAGGAAGCCTACGGGAGATAAGAGCCCCTGTGAAAAGCACCTTACTGATAGTAAATATTCCCCGGGGAAAACCCTGTAAATACTGCATTGGAACTTCAAAATTGCCTGCATGGTTTACATCATCTGGGCCAAAAGGATTAAGGTTTTTCTTAAACTTGTGTATTATTGCAGGCTACAAGAATATACCCAGAGCCCAAACTAAAGATTCCTGTCAGCAAATATGCAGAGAGATGCAGCATGGAACTACATGGAAGAAAATTGCCTCATTTACCTCAGAAGGCTTCATCCCTGCAAAACTCCAGTTAAAATACATACTACATAAATAATTCAACAGGCTCTCAAATGTTTTATGTATTAGGAGTACATGATTATACTACAGATATGGACAGAGCTCATATGTGGTAAGACTCTTAACTCCCATCTCTGGGAAAAAACCCCACCTAAATATGAAAACCAAACAATTCCAGCTCAGTGTAATAGTATTGATAAAATCTTAAGTGAGAGGAGTGCAAATGAGATCATTGTTGGTTGCAGATACGGCCTTTTCAGGAAGGAAAAATCAGTGTGTGCACAGAGGAGGACACAGAGCTCACGTTCCTCTGCGTGTGCGTGGGTGGGAACGATGCTGGTGGGGGGACATGGGGCTGGGAGAGGATTTGGGACAGGGATGGGGTGTGAGTGCAATTCCCCACAGCATCTCCTGTGCCTGGGAGCTCCCAAAGGCAGAACAGAGAGAATTAAACCCCAAAACCCCCCACCCAAGCCAGCAAACCAAACAAAATCAATTCCAAAAGAATCTGCGGGTATTTCAGCACAACAGGAGTTAAAACCCAAACTGGCTGGAGCTTCCCACTGAGCACCCAGCTGAGCGTATTTCATATGGAATTACAGCTCCAGCTCTGCTGTTGGAGAGCTCCTTTTGGGGGGAAAGCTGGCTGCTGAGTTTTCCCAGAAATTTCTGTTAATTTGGACAAATCTGTGGGTTGTTTCCATTGGTTCCAGACACATTTTCTGTGCAGCTCATGAGCATCACTGGTCTGAGAGCACCCAGGGGAGATGAAGCCCCACTCCAGAGCAGGAAGGGAACCATGGACTGCAGTGGGCAGCTTTCCCAGGGGAATAGGGACTCACCCCCCCTCCCTGCCCACTGCAGCTCTGCTGGTCAAGGCAATGGCAGAAATGAGGCTGCAAAGAGGGTGAGGAGGGTTCAGCACTTGTCAGGAGCCAACAGAGATGATGTGTGAAAACGTAAATCTCACCTACAGCACCTCCTGTTGCTTTACCAGCAGAGAATTATGGAATTCTAAATGTGCCAGTGGAGATAAAACCAAAGCAGGGTCTTCCAAGGGGTGCACACCCAATTCCTCCTGCCTTTCTGGCAGCTTGAGGTCAATTTTTGACTCCATTAAAGAGACAGTGCAGAAGCTACTTACCATGGATCTTTCCCAGAGAAACCTAAGGGTAAGAGAGTGGGGAGGAAGTGGAAAGAGGCTCTGGACCCAAACAAATGAGTACGCTGAGATGGTGAGTGCTGAAGATCTGCCTGAGCAAAGGACTGGAAAACTCTCATCACCATCAGCAGCTCGGGAGCACTTTGCACCAGGCAAGAGAAGGTCCTAAGTATTTACCAAGCTTTGGTAGCATTTAACGCTCGAGATAAACTTCAGTCCTTCATAGTCCTGGAGAGATTAGCTCTTAAAACTCTGCCATAAATCTGAGGCGGCACAGCCGGAGACGTTATTAGAGTAACAGTATCAGTATTACCAAGTGCACCCAGCAAACAAAAAAGGACATTATAACCATAGATAAAATAAAGACAGGTATAAAAAAGAAATATCCAGAGGTGAAGCAGGACAAGAAAACATAACAACAACACGAATCTGTATTGAGCAAAGGGCAATGAAACGGGATCTGTGTGGAGAGAAGTGTTTGGAGAGTGGGTGAGTGAGTGAGCTGGGGGTGTCTTACCTCGGATCGGTGTACCTTCTGCAAAGAAAACAAAGAAAATGAGTGAAATGACTGCAAAACCCCAAACACCTGCACTGCCTGTGGGAAAAGGACCTGAGTCAAGGAAGACAGTTCCCAGTAGGAAACTTCTTGGTCTATCTCAAATTGCAGGGACACTGAAGAGGGCTCGGGGTACTTAAGGTGGGGTGCCCTTTCCAGCAGCCCAATCCAGCTGGCTGTTTGCAGAGCCTCCCTGGCTCTCGGCTTCAAAAATCTTAACACTGGCTCCATTTTGTTGTAGGAATGTAAAGAAACCCCTCAGGCTCTCAGCTAACATTACTGTTTGCTGCTCACTGAACACACGGTGACCCTGCATTTACCTTCACCACTCCTGGGGACAGGGCTGGCATCAGGGCTGTGTTAGCCCGGGCAGGGACAGGGACACGCGGGCACCTGGCATCACATTAAGCTGCAGGTTTGATCCCACCTTGGCCAGCAAATCCCCAGCTCCAAACTTTAGCTATTGGCACAGATGTGTGAGGAATTCAGCACTCAGGACCTCTGGCCATCCCTCAGGGCTCTGCACAGGGACTGAAGGCAGATCTGGGCACTCAAGAGGTGACAGAGCTACCTGGCACCTCCTGCAGTGGCTCTGGAGCCGCTCCAATGCCAGCGAGGAGGGGCTGTATGGAGAGAACAGCCCTGCTACACTTGCCTGTGTCTGCCTCTCCCTTGGATCATTTTATTCCAAGCCCCTCCTGTTGTGTCTCAGTGCCCAGCCTCGGGCAGGGCTCCCAGGCGGGAGGGAGTGACAGTCAGGGGTAAAACCCCCGTCCCCATCTGACCTCCTGAGGCTGCAACCAAACCATCTTCCTTTGAAAACACGGCAGGTCCTTTTGCTCACAGTGGCATTCAAAACTTATCCGAGAAGGGGGTTTAGTTGGTGGGCTTTTACCGCAATCCTGAGAACAGGGCAGACCCCGCAGTGCCAAGAATTGCCTCTCCCTAGGGAGAGATGCACGAGCTCCTCTGCAATGGTGACACTGCTGCCACTCTGCAGCGCTCCCAGCCAGGGCTGTGAGCACATCAAACGACAAATATCAGCCTCTCACCCTCTCCTCTCCCCTGAGCGAGTTATGATCCTGCTTTACACGTGGGGAAACTGAGGTAGAGGTGAAGCAACTTGCCCGAGGTCACGGAGGGAAGTCTGTGGCAGAGGCAAGAACAGGAGTCAAAGCCTCCTCCATGCCAATCTTCTGCCTTAATCACGAAAACCCCTTCCCTCCTTATCCTTCAGCCCTGCTCATCTTTCTGCTGCGGTTCAATCCCCCATTCTCAGGATAGAAGGCAAAAATATAGAGATACTAATTAGAGTGCACCTTTATTTCTCAAAGGAGCTAAGGGAAGAGAGGTGTTGCAGTGTTAGGGATTAGACTCTAGTTAGATTCAGCTTCTAGTTATGAGGTTAGGCTATTAGCTAGAGAAAAGTTAGCATCTAGTTAGGGTTAGGAACTAGCTAAGGTTAATGAAGCAGGTTGTTAGCTCTCAGGACAAAGGTTGGAGAGACAGCGCTTGGAAGAGGTGGGGGAGCATGGACTTGGGCAGATCCCCACCCAGGAGGTGGAAGGAAGGTTTAAAAAGCAAGAGAGAGAGAGAGAGAAAGCAGCAAAAGGTTATAGATCAATTCAGTGGAAATAAAAACAGCCTCTGATACATCCTTCTGTCTCAAAACTGGAGTGAAAATCTGCCATCTGTGGCACCAATATGGAACAAGGCTAATGGGAAGAGGGTAGAGGAGGGGAAGAGATCCAACATCACCCATGGCTCAAAAGCTTCTTTGGCCTCGGCTAAGCCTGGCAGTTTCCTATAAAAGTTCACTCTAATTGACAGCAGAAACACGCTGGAAGTTAGAGCTGTGCAAGCCCAGACACAACAGCAGCGTTACCTTCTTGTGTCACTGCAGGTTTGTCACTCCCTGTTCCCTCTGAGCACCAGCACTGCCCCGAAAGGGGCTGTCAGCAGCTCTGGGAGACAGCCTGGCCTGCGGACAGAGCTCTGGGAGAGCAGGCAGTGCCACCCTGGGCTTCTCAGGCCTGACTCTGGCACACAGGGGAGGGGCAGGACAGCTTTGGGAAGATGCCCCACGCCAGAATTTGAGTCACCATGAGCTCGAGCAGCACTTTAGGTGGGGCACAGACACAGATGGGAGATTTTCACTGTTGGAGTTTCACATCTAACCAGCTCCATGTTCAACACGGGCAGCAGGAGGGTGCTGGAAGAGGATATCCACTCGATTAATTACTCTGAGGAACTCTGACAGGTGCTGGAGGGTTTGATATGGGGTTGTGGGGGTGCAGGGGAGGCACCTGCAGTCGATACCCAGCTTGCCTGGTGTTCTAAACAGGGCACGAGCACACGAATGAGGCTGCCAGGGTCCAGGGCACAGTGAGGGCACAAGCTTTGCAGGACGACAGGAGGAAGAGCTGACACTGGATGCTGACTTTTGGAGTGAAAAGCTGGTTTTGAGATGCTACGTGCAGACTTTTCACACTGCCTTGCACAGCCTCCCTGGATCTGCAGATCTGCCTATTTAGGGCAAATTTTGAGGCTGCATGAGCCCAGATGGCCAGCCCGGGGTTTAGCAGCAGAGGCAAAAGGCAGCTTAAAGGCCTTGCCTCTGGATTATAAAGGCCCAAGGTGGTGCCAGGCAGAATTCCCTGTGCAGGTGTCCCCCTCTGTCACCGAGGACGGGGTCTGCTCTCCCACCATCCCTCCCCTGGTTCCCACACGCCGCCGAGCTGCCGATGGATTCTCTGAGCCTGGAGAGGAGGAGGGGAGGACAGCCACCATTGCCATGGCAATGACAGAAAACACATCCCCACCTTCTGTCAGGCCACGTGTGGGAACATGTGTGTGCCGAGCTCCCCTCCCGAGGGCTGGACGCAGCTCTCTGCTCCGAACAAGCCGCAGCCGTCGGGGCCTCCTGCAATTCCAGAGCGCCGGGTCCTGGCTGGCAGCTGCACTTCCAACATCCCCAGGAACAAAAGGGGGCTTGGCACACGCAGGGACTGTGACACCTGGGAGCTCTGCAGGCAGGTCCTGCCTTCCCGGGGCTGCACAGCAGCTGGAGGGGGCTCTTCCCTTCCTCAGCCCTTCCCCGCAGCCACTGGCCTGCGATTTACAGCTTCAGTTTGGAAATGCTGCACCCCCAATTCTCCCTCCTCGAAATGCCAATAACCCTGTTAGATGTGAAACTCCAAGACCTCCTGCAGGTGTGAACACAATTATCACAGTTCCAGGGTACAAGCTACTGTGTAATTGGGGAATTCCAGGACAACTGTTGCTAAGATACAAAAAAACCCAAAAAATCTATCCAATGTTAGGAGGTTCATATTTAGCTGTTATCTCTTTATACAGATAAATTAATTAAAATTATTATTACTTCTCTTTTTTTTTTTTTTGTAGCCTGCAATACCCCTGCAGAAATTAATTTAGAGGGCAGAACATCCCTACTGAAAGAGTTAGTAGAAGAAATGCAGAGCATGCCTCTCAAGAAGCTGTTACAAAGGAATTAGTTTAAAGGGCAAGGGTTACAGATCTGCACATTAGCAGGTTTGGGGTTTTTTGGTTTGATTTAAAATTTTCTTTTTAATTGAACAAACTTACCAAAGGTCTCTGAATGTTAAATAAAAAGTGAAAAAAAAAAGAAAAGAAAAGCTTGTTATAGCCAGTTATTTAGAAAACAGAAGACACACATAAGACACAAAAGGTTTTAGTGTTTGAGTGCTGAGGAAGGTGGCTGAAGGCTGCCTCCCATGTCCCCCCTAGATGGCAGCTGAGCAGAGGACATTGGCTTTGCCTTCTGCTTTAAATGTCCCAAGATAAGCAGAAATATCCATTTTCCAAGGCCTCTTAAACTCTTGTCCAACCTGGATCTCCAAGGCTGAGATGTTCACGATGTCTGAGGGAAGCAGGAGCCCACACAGAGCTTCTTCCCATTCTCCTCTGACTGACAACTGAGCTTTGCACTCAGCTCAAACCCCCAAGCATTAAAAGATTCCCAACTGCTTGGAAATTTTATCTGGAGATAGAAGGGGGAAGCAGAAACACCAGACAGAGAAAACCCACTATGGTTAATGATGTATCACCCGTGTCCTGGTTAGAGTGAAGACCCACCCTCCCCGTGGGTTCCTGGGATGATGGGAATGACCACGGTCTGGGAGGTCTCTTTGTATCGCCAAAGAGGAGCATTAGCAGTGTCCTGGAGCACCCCCAGTGCCCTGCTGCCTGCTAGTGCCACCCTTCTGGCAGCAAAGTTTGCCTTCTGGAAAGATGAATATATCAAATTTAGATCTGACCTCGGCAGCTCGAACAGGCATTGCCTCACTCACAGTCCCGCGCTCGAATCTGCCTCGGCCTGAGCTCCCTTCCACAGACACAAGTGCTGACACGGTACAGATGACCTTAATGTTAATATTTTGCACTTTCACAGGCCTTTCTCTGCAGAACATGCAAGTTTTGGAAGGCCATGAAAGCAGACGAAATTGGAGAACTGGGAAGTCCTGACTGCCCAAGGATCTGCACTCCCTGACACACAGGCAACAGGTTTGTGCCCTGAAGACAACAGGGATGCTTCAGGGTTTCACCAGCTTACTAATTGAAAGCAGCTGTAAATGAGATTAAATCTCAGCAGGTATCTTCTATTTATCAGAAGGGTCAAGGGTTCACTCTGAGGTTAATCAATTCACTGGAATAAAAAGGCAGCGCTCAGGTGGCTTCAAGGAAAACACCAGATCAAACCGAGCTAAAGAGTAAAGGCATTCTAGCAAGATGATGAATGTATTAAAAATAATCTGCCTGTGCATTACTCACACTTCAGATCACGGTCACAGAGCATGATATAATTCTAGTTTACCTCTCATTATTTATGCTGAGTGATTTTTTTTATTTGCATTTGCCTCAGCTGTTATGATAAAACAGGGAGGTCAATCTCATCTGCGTTCGTGGGATTCAACAAGCCATTCTAATTCAACAAAGCAGTTTAAGGATTTGCTTGTAACTTTGCTTCACTGAACAAGGAGGCATTTATGCAGGTGTGTAAAAGCCACATTAGACTGGAGCTATGCTGAAACTTTTCCACTGGTGGCCTGTAGAACTAAAAATCTTTATGTAGAATCTTTGCCAAACCAAGCAAGAGAAAAACCAGGTGTTTCCACGCCTTGCTGTCCAGACCCAGCAGGACACAGCCAGAACTGATTTCTCCAGGGCCAGCAGAGATCTGGGCAGGAGCAGTTGGTTGTCACTTGACTGGAGAACTTGTGAAAGGTCTAATATGAACAAAGCAAATCCAGTTGCCTCACCAAAGCCTCTGCTTTCCCTTTGCCTACAACAATGCCTTTCTTTTGCCAAAAAATACTTGAAAATGAACCATGGGCACCTTTTCTCTAGGCTGGGTCAAAGCAGTCAGCCCCAGCAGTTTGTGAAAAGGATTATTTCTTGGGTTCGTTTTTGACAAAAGGTAGAACTTGCAAAACTTGTTTCATTTTTGCAGCTATCAATGGAAGAGTTTTATCAGTAGTACTCAAAAATAAATCCACCTATGCCCTCCTTGCACACACTCTCACATAGAGAACTGGCAGATTTAACAAGTACAGAAACAGCTCCTGAAACGTGAATATTAAGAGGTGTCACGTTGCCACACACACAAAACAGCAAACAGAAAACAAACAAGAGAGACAGATGGACAAGCAGATGGGGAAAAATGGAAAACTGACAAGAGCCACGGAGCTGGGGTACATCTGCTGGTGGAGATGGACTCCACGGGCAGAGCACGGAGGGGTTGCTCTGGAACACTCCTGAGTGCTCCCCAGCGATGGCTGCAGGGACGTGGTGCTGGGGACGTCCTGCAGGAGCTGTTCTTCAACACCAGCTTCGGGAGGCTCTGTTTGCACCATCACATTTGACAGCAGGAGGCTGCCTGAGCCGTGGACCCTACACCACGTGTGTGTGGCCTAAAAAGCTGTGTCTGCCACAGTGGTTCTTTCTTCCTTTGCCAGTTCTTGCTCTGAGGAGTAAACCCTCAGCCTCCAGCCAGCCCCCAGTTTCCCCTGTGCTCAAGAGCACCAGGATCCAGGGAACTCGTTGTCTGGATGGGCACCAGCTTCCCTGTTGTCATTCCCTTCATGCCAACTGGGCAGCAGAGAAGACCAGGAGGGCTCGAAGTGGAAAATGCTCTAACCACTCTTGGTGTAAAAACCAAAAAAAGTCAAATGCCCCAATCCACAGCCGCGGGGCCTGCATCTATCAGCCCTCTCCTCTGAGCAGCCTCCTGACGTCTCTCTTCGCTCTCAACTCCTCCAGTCTCACCCCCAGACCTTACCTGATCTCAGCTGTTTTATTCTCCCGTTGCTGGCACTGGGGTCGACGGGCAGGAAATCCTTAAACCAGGTGATCTCGGGGTCGGGGTTCCCGCTGGCCGCACAGAGCATCGTGGCCGTCCGCGTCCGCTCCACCACCTTCAGCTGGGGCCCCATGTCAATGTTTGGGAAGCCAGGAGGTAACTGGTCCTCTGGGGGTGGAGAATAAGGGGAAGGGGTTGAACAGGTGCCAGGGCTCAGTGGAACACTCCGAGGAAGGCATCGGGCAGACACTGCCCTGTGCAAGGCGAGCTCAAACACGGGATGGCCCAAGATGGAAAACACGTGGCACAGTGAGATTTACCAGCCTGTCCGTTTTGTGTGGCTATTTCAATGTCCCACAAGATTCTACATCTAAATTCAATCTTCTAAAACCCTTTGGGGAGCAGCAGAATAAAATTAGAGAATCACTAAGGTTGGAAAAGACCTCCCAGGTCCAGCTGCCCTCTAAACCACGTCCTCAAGGGCCAGGTCGACTCATTTTTTGGACACGTCCAGGGATTGTGAGTCCACCCCTGCCCCAGACAGTCTGTTCTATGGTTATTCACTCTTTTCATGGAAGAAAGTTTTCCTGATATCCAACATGAACAATTTGGAGCAACTTGAGGCCATTTCCCCTTGTCCTATTGCTTGTTACCTGGGAGAAGAGACCAATCCCCACCTGGCTGCAGGCCCCTCCTGAGGCTCCTTTCCTTCAGGCTGAGCGCCCCAGCTCCCTCTCCTGCTCCTCACAGCATTTGTGTCAGTTTGCCCAGGTGT
The DNA here is from genome assembly GCA_013398015.1 of Oreocharis arfaki. Taxonomy (NCBI): domain Eukaryota; kingdom Metazoa; phylum Chordata; class Aves; order Passeriformes; family Paramythiidae; genus Oreocharis; species Oreocharis arfaki. The sequence continues at coordinate 437,686 of VZRR01002041.1, read as the reverse complement.
TGCAGGGAAGCTCTGCCAGGCCAGGGATGGCACTGACTGTTCTGGGGAGCAGAAGCTGTGTGAGCATCCCTGCACTGCAGAGAACACCCTGAGCTGTCACGGGTAAAAGGAAGGGCTCACCTTCCCCCTCCAAACCTCGCAGCACAAAACAAACTGCACAGGAGAAATAATGAAAGAACCCACGTGGAAAGGGCTATCAAAGACACGGGGGGACTGGGAGAGAAAGGAGAGGAAAATCTCATCCAGCTGCAGCGGCCAGAGGGGACTCACACAACAACAATACGCCAAGTGCTGTCAGCCAGGCTGTGATTTTTAGATTTATTTATTCTGAGTGCTGCTGCCCTCTAAGAACAGTGGCACCAGCACACAGCAGAGAGGCTCAACTGAGCTTCAACTGAGCTTCCTGCTCCTCTCCATCCTGCCTCTGCCTTCACTAATGAGAGTGAAGGAGGGCAACCACAACAGTGCTGAGTAATTTGTGATAACTCCTATGAAACCCCAGTGCTTCCAGAGCAATACCTGACCCAGCCCCTTACTCCTGTAGGATGGAGGAGAGCTGTCTCATGCTGGCTGCCACGGCTCAGGAACGTGCCATTTTCCCCCCAGAAAGTGAGTGTTTGGGGGAGGGCAGCTGGGAAGGAGGATGCCAGCAGCAGGGTGAGATTTGGGAGGGATCCTCATCCTCCCAATGAGCTATGTCAGGGAATCACAGCCCCGGGAGTCTGTGGCATTGAATCCATCCCAAAAGCAGGTGAGGGAACAGAAGGGACATAATGCAGAGAATTTTTAAAAGGTGGGATTCTTAAAAAATGAGCATCCATCACAACCAGCCGCCCACTGACACTGATGGGAGCTCTCAGAGTGGCACTGAGATGGGGCTGGGAACCTTGGCCTTGGCTGGGAACCACCCTGCCAACTGCAAACACGCCCAGAGCTTGTTTCCTACAGCTGGCACGTGATAGATAAGGAGGAATGGAGCCAAATGCATTTGGCAAAACCCAGAGACAGCAGGGCAAGGGAGAAACCCGATGGCCTTGCTATGGTGGGTGCCTTTTCATAGAATCCCAGAATGGTTTGGGTTCGAAGGGACCTTAAAGTCCATCCAGTGCCACCCCTGCCATGGGCACGGACACCTTCCACTGTCCCAGGCTGCTCCAAGCCCCGTCCAGCCTGGCCTTGGACACTGCCAGGGATCCAGGCGCAGCCACAGCTGCTCTGGGCACCCTGTGCCAGGGCCTGCCCACCCTCAAAGCCAGGAATTCCTTCCAAGCATCTAATGTAACCTGCACTCTTCCAGTTTAAAGCTGTTTTGGTGCATCTGAAGCAACTCTAAACCAGAATTTTGTATCCTAAATTGGAGCTGTTCACACACATCTTTAACTAAGGACTGACCCAACCCTCTGAGCTCCCTGGGCTGTGCTGGGCCACTGCAGGACCCCCCAAACCGTGTGCTCCTGGAGCCCCCCAACCTCCAGGAGTGATGTTGGGCCAGCACAGGGGCTCTGGGAATTGCTGTGCCTGTGCACAGCTTTCAGCCCGGCTCTAACGGTCCTCCCTCCCCTCCTCTCTCCCAGCCGCCGTGGGAGCCGGAGCCGCATTGGCTGCAGATGACATCACTATCGATCCCTGCTTTCATCCTGCTCCCTGCTCCACCTGCCTCCAGCCCCAGCCCCTTCCTTCCATGAGCCAGTTAATCCACAGAGGGAATAACCCCGAGCCTGGCGGGGTGCGTGTGTGTGTGTACATGTGTGAGTGTGTGTGTGTGTGCTGGGGGAGGCCGGCTACAACCACTATTACTGAGTGTTTCTAATTAAACAAAAATGTTAATCTTGCAGCACAATGTGCAGAATTCCTCTGAGTTTAATTAAAACAACTGCGACGAGAGGCGTGATCAGATTTGAGGATCAGATCAGCAGAGGAAGCATCTCTGAACATCACAGGCTGCTCCGAGTCAAGTGCTCAGATTTCCTTCCTGTCGGGGAAGCAGAACTGCCTCCATCCCCTGTAACTGTGCAATTCCAGCCTCACTGCAATCCCCACCAGACACGCACACACGTGCCCTGCCACCCTCCCCATCCATCCCCAAACACCCCCCAGACCTGTTCCCGAATAAACAAGGAATGGTTCGGGTTGTGAATTCTTTTTCTGAAAGCAGCTCAGGCAACTGCAGGAACAAAAGAACCAGACACAAGCTGGAGATGCTTCAAGGGCACATCTGGGCAGCTGCTGCTGCTGGAATCACGCTGGCTCACACAGGCAAAGCTTTTCCTGAGCTGCAGCTGCTGCATCAAGGGAGCATCCCAACACCTTGCTCATCCCTGACTTAGACCCAGCTCTTCACAGCCCCCCCGAGCTGGTGAATCACCTCAAGGCCTCGCTGAGCAAAGCAGGGTGAGAAAGAACAGGGGAGGAGGGATGGAGAGAGGCAGGAGAAGAGAGAGGAGCACTTCAGCCCTCATTTATAACAAATCCCACCCGGGAACACGCTCTGTGCCCGGGGACGTGCCTGGATCCAGCTCAGGCTGCCACACACCACGAGGGTCCCCAGCCCCAGCGAGGGGACAGGGGGGCTCTGTTCCCCTGTCAGTCTGAAAGGTGGCAGCTCTGGGTTTAGCTAATTAGCTGTGCTGGAAATGAGGATGATTAAGGAAGATAAAGCGGGTGTTGCTGCTGCTCTTCTTCCCGCAGGGTGTGCACAGTTGTTTAATAATTTAGAGGAGGAGGAGGGTGTGAGCGTGAGCAGACGTGCCATGGAGTCGGTGCAGAAAGCCACGAGGATACTCTGAAGGGAAGAGGAGGAGGGATTTCTCACTCTCCTCTGGAGATACGGACGCTGGCTGGCCTCTACAGTCGACTGTCCTCATTCAGGGTGGAAGAAGCAGGAACACAGAGATGGGGCAGCTCGAGTGACACAAGCTCTAACCAGGATCAAAATCAAAATCCAGCACTCTAGAACCCATCCCTGTTCCTTTCATTATGTTGATGAACACTTCGAGCTACCCTCTCCCCAGGTATCCTGGCACTCTGTGCCCTGTGAAATTACATCAACAAGTTATTCCCACCCATGTCTGTACCTGTGTCTCAGTTCTTTGTTATTGCCCAGCCAAAGACAATCTTAATGCAGGGAGGAGTCTCAGTAATGTCTCTGTCTGCTGATTCCATTTGGAGCTGAAAGTTCCACTATGAAAACAGTAATAGCCTAACAACGTTTTTAAAATTCGTGGGCTTACAGGCAATAAATGCACCCTTAGATCTGTGTGCTGGACCCCAAAACAGTGCAGGTAATGCCTGTGTCCACTAACGTGTCCCTACGCACCCTCCCTCTACAGGCATCTGAGCCAAAATTACTTTGATGCTATTCAGAAGCTACAGAATTAACCTGCTGTCAATGTCACCCAATTTTCAGGTCACTACAAGAAAAACAAAACAAGTCAAGTTTGAAGAAAGACTGCCAGGAATTTTCCAAATGACAAGGTAACATTTCAGAGGGGCAGCTTCCCCTTCCCACGTGCTCCCGTGGGACTCTGCTGAGCATCCAGAGCTGCTTCTTGTTTACCTTTTGTGATTTAAAGCCAACAATTACAAAAAAACCCAACAAAGCAGCAGGGATCTTGCTAGAACTTTACACATGCCCACACCCGATGTGCTCTTGGAGTGGGAAACGTGTGAGGGAAATTTCAGGCTGGAATTGTTAAAGAAATGGCTGAATGCTTCATGAAAGGAAACCAAGAGGGAGTCACCAGAAGCTGCGAAAGTCTGTCCATAGCAGCCCCAGCCACGCTCCAGGAGGGAGTCCCACAGACCTGGCATGTCCCACAGCCCCTCCTCCCCAGGGCTCTGCAGGGCAGCAGCCCCCAGGAACAGAGAGCACTGCCCAGGATGCAGCGAGGGCTGGATCAGGGCACAGCGAATTCTGTTCCCTCACACCCAACTGGACTCATCACTGGCTTTCATTCTGCATTAACTAACGCCTCACAGGAGTCACCTCCACAGAACCGCCTCCATCAGCTTCCACAGAGCAAAGAACTGAGCCAGCCTGGTCCTTGTCTGAAACCCAACCCCTGCCTCCAGCAGCTGAGCAAGGTCCCTGTCCCTGAGCCCCCTCCGCTCTGGCAGCACAGGACAAACCTTCAGAGCACCAGAATCTCTCTCAGGCTACTAAACAAGTGGAGGGAAGTAATAATAATCATCATAATATGGGCAGAGATGATACAGATATAAATGTAGGTACAAACAGATACAGATAGAATCCCAGAATGGTTTGGGACAGAAGGGACCTTAAAGCCCATCCAGTGCCACCCCTGCCATGGGCAGGGACACCTTCCACTGTCCCAGGGTGCTCCAAGCCCCGTCCAACCTGGCCCTGGACACTTCCAGGGATGGGGAGTCCACAACCTCTCTGTCTACATCTATCCCAAGAGATACAGATATAGCCATAAACATCTTTCTTGGGAGTGGGGAACTTAGAGAATCTACACCAACAGGGAGCTGGGATGCCTGTGCCCACCACTTTCCTTCCTGCCTAAGTTATAATGAAAAATAACAGCAGCTGGAGTCAGAAACAACTGGAAAATGCTTCCCAAATCTGCAGGAATCAGGCTTGCAGGCACTCTGTCTAGCCAGCTGCGGAAAGAACAGCCAGTCTCCACAGCCCTACCAAACCGGGATCCCTGGAGAAGCAGAGCAGGAAGGACAAACAAGCCAGCAGAGCTGGTGTGAAGGGACTGTGTGAGTTGAACAGTGTCCATCACAGCTCTGCTTCTCAGATGCTCCCAAAGGTTTCCTCTCCTGCAGTTTCCTGTTTTCAAGTGAAGGCATGTGGGTTTCTACCAGGGTCTGATCCAGGAGTAATCATGTGCATAAGCAAGAGGGGTTTATGCTCAATCCCTTCAGCAGCTGCATCTAGTAGGGAAGAATGTATTGTTTTCTCTTCTGAAGAGAGGAAATATTTTCTGTTATTAGCTGTTAGGAGACTGCACTGGTGTTGAGGAAACGCTGCAATGCTGGTGCACGAAGTACACACAGAAATGTCTGGGATCACAGCAGCATGGGCAAGAGGCTGCACAGCTACCCCAGAGCCCCCCGTGCAGTTTGCAGCAGCTGGGCCCAGGTTTCCACTCTCCAGAGTGTGCCAAGGTAACAGGTTCTGCACATGACAGCTCCCATCCATCTCCAGGCCGTGGAGCAGCCGTGGAGCAGCCCCCTCTCTCTGCTCAGCATCAGTTCTGCAAGTGAGAGCAGAGACACACAGAAGGAGGAGGCTGAGAGGGAGAGAAAAGACAAACAGGAGAGTGGGTGAGTGCAGAAGAGGGGAGGAACAGGAGAGGAGTAGATGCCAACATGCTCACTTTGTCATTGTGCAGATCAGTGCATTTGGCTTGGTGCTTTTAACTTTCCCAGCACTTAAAAACACAGATAAAGAGGAGACAAACTCTGCTGTGTGAGAGCTGAGGAATGGTGAGGGATGCAGTAACTCCAGCTGAGCAGGGAAGGGGAGGATACGCTACAAAATCGGCTTCCACGATGCTCTTCAGCGTCTTGGCCCTCCCTGCAGGTAATTCCTGCTCCCTCAAGTTCCATGAATGGGAACCCCCAGTGCTCCAGGAGACTCCAAACCAGGTCCCACCAGGCAAACAGAGCAGGGGAGCCGTGAGAGCACAGCCGCAGTCAGAATGTTCTGGTGGGATCAGCAAAGGGTGGAATTAGTCAGGCAGTGGGAAGATGCAGCCCCTGTGCTGTCAGCTGTCTCTGGCTGACGTGGATGATGCCGATCCCAGAAGGAAGAGCTGCACAAAGACACGTACAAAGAGCCCTGGTCCCTCAGGACGGTCCCCGAGCTCAGTTCATTCCTATTTCAGCCTCTGCAACTCCCTGACAGGAGGCTGTGGCCAGGTGGGGGTCAGGCTCTGCTCCCAGGCAACAGGGACAGGGACAGGAAACGGCCTCAAGCTGTGCCAGGGGAGGCTCAGGTTGGACATCAGGAGGAATTTCTTCACAGAAAGGGTGGTCAGGCCTTGGCAGGGGCTGCCCAGGGAGATCTGGAGTCCCCATCCCTGAAAGAGTCCAAGGCACAGTGGGATGTGGCACTCTGCGCTCTGGGCTGGGGACAAGGTGGGGATGGGTCAAAGGTTGGACTTGGTGACCTTGGAGCTCTTTCCAGCCTTGATGATTCGGTGATACAATGATCCCACACTGCAGCTCACTCTTGGTGGACAGTGCATTGAAACCACTGAAGGCAGCTGGAGCACAACCTCCCCCTGCCACTGCTTGTAGCTAAATTCAAGGGCCACAAACTTCGAACATGACTGCAGGGACCCTCCTCCCGAACTGCCACAGCTCCAGAGGAACACATGGGAATAAGTGTGAAGAATAAGGCTCCCACCCTCTGGGATAACCACAGTTAGACACACTCCTGTCACACTGTGCTGTTCCAAGCTCCTGACAGCTCCATCCCACCACGTTTCTCCAACAGAAGGTTAAATGCCATGCCAGGCACAGGAGCTGCACAGACATCTAAGTCACCTACACAAATCTGTCAGGCATGACTGGACCACGGGCCCCCACGCTCCCAGGCAGCCAAAATCCTGACAGCACAGAGCTCACAGCAGGGATATTCCCAGCTAAAAAGGGAGGCTGGGGGCTCTGCCTTGTGCCCTTCATGTCTGGTGTTAATTCCCTTCTGCACTTTGGGAAGTCACACACCAATTTTGCTCTGCACTGTGAAGGACATGCTCGCTGCCTGTTCAAACAAAAGGATTTAAGCTGCTCCTGGAGGGAACGCTGGAACTGCTGAAGGAAAAGCAACTGGCCCATAGGCAGAGCTACCCCTTGGCCCTGTGGAGCTCCTAAAATTGTTGTTAGCCACGTTCACTGCAGAGAGAGGGGCTTTTACTGCCAGTGCTACTCAAACACCCATGGCTTCATCCACAGCCAAGCTGAGTCCCCCTCAGGAGCTCTCAGGCAGGTATCCACCACCCCATTCCTGCCAGGATCACCTGCACTGCCCTGTGGTTTTAACAGAGAACGTCACTGATGGGTGTTCCAAACCCTAAAATGGGTCAGTTTTAGCACCCAGCCTGGCTCAGCACCTCATACAGTGATTTTAGGGATCTCCAGGGCAATAACAGCAAACATCCAGAGGCATCCAGAGCAACAGCATATTGTTCCCTCCCCCACATCCAGTTCAGGGAGCATATTTCAAACAGATGACATGAGGGAGGCATCCATGTAAACATCCTCTGTAACAGGGACAAATGGAAAAAGGAACCAGAACAAAATGGAGAAGGGAATTGTTTTCTTGGAGAGTGCACAGAGCAAAGGACCTCTGTGAGGAGGGGAGAAGCCCAGAAAGGCACAGTAGGTATCCTGCACAAGGAAAAGCATTTGCATTGCTACCAACTGTGTGAAAGCCCATGCAGATCCATAAACATCTTAACCCCAGCCCACTAAGTGATTCCTCACTGAAGGTTTTCCTGCAGCCACATTTCTGTGTGCATAACAGGGAGCTCCTGGTGCTGCCCCTAAACCTGGGGAAGGAATTTTTGGAGGGGAGGAAGATCTTAAGAGTCATAGGATAATTCGTGTTGGAAGGAACCCCAGCACATCATCAGTCAAACCTCCTCAAGTGGTGCAGTTTTAGCTCTGTTTCTCACACAGCAGTTTCACGTCTCTCTGGAGTACGAACAGCAAACAGATCTGTCAGGTCAGAACAAACCAAACCAAACCCAGGAGGACTTTGTGCCCTAGCCATGAATTTTTAACAGCCTTCCCACCCAGCTGAAGGGCCCCTTCCCCTGGGACACTGGTCAGGTTCTTTACCTCGGAGCACGGTGAGCTTGGCGTGCACAGTGACCTCCCCGTGCGGGTTCTGAGCAACACATTCGTAAATGTTCTCGTCCCGGGGAGTCCGGAGGGGCTGGATCCTCAAAACAGCACCTGCACTTTCATCAAATTCAATGGTCTGGGGGACAGAGGCAAAGACACACACACAGTAAGTGTCCTTGGGTTCCAAGGCGAAGCCTCATTCCTGCCCCTAAAGAGACACCAAACACGAGCACACACCCGCTGCAAACCCCCCAGCAGCTGCCCCTCAGCCCCCACACGTCACCAGCGTGGTCAGCCTGGCTCTCCACTGACCTCAAGGTGACAGAGCTGTCACAGCCAAGCCCTGCCAGCGACCACTGATCCACCAAACCCACAATGTGCATCCCAAAGGCTCTGAAAGAACGAGCCACAGCGACAGGGTGCGGGCTGGGTGTCCAGAGCACAACTGGGATGGAGGAGGGCGAAACAGACCAAAGGAAAACAAAATAAAAATGAACACCCCCCCCTTGTTCCTCCATCTGCAGGGGCAGCTGACACCACAAAGCTCCTCTCAGCACACAGCTGCCTGGCAGGGCTGAGTCCCACAGCAAATTCCACAGGATGACCTCGCAGTCCTTGCTCCTCCGCTCTCATTTCTATCTAAACAATGCCAATTGCTTGGGTCTGGTTGCCAACAACTGCAATGTTTACTCCAGACGGTCCCAGGATTAAAATGCTGAGCCATGGATGGGTATGAAAGCTACTTTTACAGAGATGAAGTACCACCAGCTTAGTTGGGGTTTCTCAGGAAAGCAGGAAGTTATATTACATCCCAGGAAGAGAAAAAACCCAATGAAACAAAATAAAAAACTTCAATAACATAACTGAGCCAAGTTCCCTCTTGCTTTGGAACAAACCCAGCTGTTGACATGGCCAAGAGCTTGCATTTCACTCCTCCTGCTGTTAAAACTCCTCCCCTTCCAAATTTCCCTTTATTATCAGGTCTGAGAGTGGCCAAAGAGGAGCAGGGGCTGCTTTGTGTCAGTCTCTCTCTTCACACAGACACCAGATTTCATGGGCATCTCTTACCTCAAACCTCTGAGAGTTCACTTTCTTCCCTTTCTTGTTCCAGGTGACCCTTGGCTTTGGGTCTCCAGTGGCTTGGCACACGAAGGAGGCCACCCCTCCTGACACACCGATTTGGTCCACAGGCTTTTTAATGAACACAGGGGGACCTTCAGGACAAAAAATGAAGTATTGGATCACTGGCAGTGACAAAGACAAACTCTAATAAACATGGTTTGTAATTAACAGTAGCATTGTTGCTGCTATTCTTAATGATCCCAGTTGAAATTAAACCTGTTGGCCTTTTTCAGAACAGCCTTTACCTCCACTTTACATATGAAGTAGCTCCAGCAGAAAATGATTAAGGGCCTGATCCTACAAAGAGACTTCAATGTTGCAAAGCCTCTTTTACTCCTGAAAAGTGGACTTTTAAATTATTTTGTACAGGGGAAATTGCCCTTGCAAAACCCATCTAATGCGCATCACCAAAAGCTGGTGGAGCTGAAAACAACACTTAGAAACAGTGAATTGCACTTCCCAGCTCCTTGGAGATGACCAAAACACCAAGGCATGGGGGAGATTTATAGAAATAAAGCCAAGGAAGGGGAGAAGGTGGGAGAAGGGCCATGAAATAGATGGAGCAGGACTTGGCACACACAGATCTTGAGGACAATGGCCTGAAAGAGGCTGATACCAGTGGCTTTAGGATGTGAAATCCCCTTGGCTTGTGGCACCTCTGCTTCCACCTGCAAGTCCTTCCCGTGGCCCTCACGGGCACATTCACGCAGATCCCTCGGAACAGGTGATCTGATGGGCACAGCCCACAAGCCAGAGCTGTGATCAGTTCAGAACAACCCAGCTGTCAAACCCAAGAGCAGAGCCCAGGCTGCTCCTGCAGCTCCCCTTCCCCTCTGCTCAGCACAAGACTCCCAGGAAAACACGGAATTCATGCTGCTCCAGGAAGAAGCCACAGTCTCCTTCAAGCTCCGCTCACAGCCAGCAGCTCCGAGGTGCAGCGATGCCTGAACGCACGCACGGGGTCTGGGGCTGTGCTCGAGCCAGCCCAGGCTCAAAGAACCACACCTGGGCTCAGAGTGCCTCTCCCTCAGCCCCTCCACTGACTTCCATCAACATCCCACTGCCTTCAGAGCACCTCTGCAAGGATGGCAGGAGGCTGGGATGGGCTTTCTGACCAACCAAGGGGTCAAGGGGCTGCTCACGAGAGGAAGCCGAGGCCAGGAGCGTTTGTGCAGAGCCCATATTGCCCCCGCCCACTGGGAATCCTCCTTCCGTGCTCTAACCTGCTTTCCTTGCACAGTTTCCTCTCATCTAGTTAGTTTAAAATTTATTGAAATATTTAAATCACAAGGCCACAGCTGTGTTCAAATAAAATCACTCAGATCATAAAGTTGCCGTCTGTTTTCTTGAGAAAAGCAGAGCACGTGACTCTGAAATGTGTGTATTTATCTGTTCATACTCAAGAGTCTATAAAATAAGATGCAAACAGCCTCCCACAGGGAGGCTGTTTGCCCTCGACAGGAGGGCAAATGGTAGCTGGGGAGAAGTCTCCAGGGTCTTTTAGGGGTCAAAAGACAAAAGGAAGCCTTCTCCCCTTCCCTGCCTGGCGTGGCCAGCAGTATATAAATAAAAGGCACTGAGCAAGCTCATGTGATGCAATCAAGCATTTGTTTCCATGCTGGAGGTAAATACAATTTGCTGGAGCTGTTTACGTCCCACCGAACGCTGTGTGTACAAAGCACCGCATTTATAAATATCCAAATCTATATTTAGAGGTCAGAGTCTTCTTTGCAATGTTACAGCTAAAGGTTATCAAGCAAGTCCCACTGGAGGAACTGGCACTGGGGGATCTGTCTTCCATTTGAGAAAGGTAAAACCCAAACTTTGCTCCAGGCTAAAATATAAATGCTCACTCTGCCCCTGACTTCCTTCCTCCCTTCACCTCCGCTCGATATCTGAAGAGTTTGCAGAAGTCAATTCCGAAGGTACAGCTAAAAACATCCAGGGCTTTTAAGAACACTTTATTGATGCAAGTTCATTTCCTAAAATAAAAGCCCCTAATAAACCTTAATGTCACGTATACATTTAAATGGGTGCAGGCTGTATGATGAGAGCTCAGCCGAGGAGAAAAACAAGGTTCTATTTCTGTCCTGACGAAAGGGATGGTGCTCCAAAAACCACTGAATTTGGAGTCATTGCTCAGCATCCCTTTTTGGGGTCCGGTGTTGCCTCAGTGTGGGGTGATGGGGAAGCTGAGCTGTCTGTGCACGGGGCTTTTCCTGAGCCCCCTGCAATCCCCAGCTGCCCACAAGGGACTCACAGAAGGAGCCAAAGAAAAATCCCTACCACCCAACCTACTGGATTTTACTACTCACTTGGAAAACGGGTGAAAATCAGAGCTGAATTGTTGATTTGAAAATTGCCCAAGCCTCTGAGCTGCAGATTTGTTTCCTTCCCCCTCGTGCTCCCCACCCCTGCACCCCCAGTCCCTGCAGCACTTGTCACCAGCCCACGCTGAGCACTGAGAACCCTCTCCCCTCCGGCGAGGAGAGAGCCAGTGCCACCACAGGCACGGTGCTGGTGATCCGAGGTGCTGGTGATCCGAGGTGCTGGTGATCCGAGGTGCTGGTGATCCGAGGTGCTGGTGATCCAGAGCTGGAGCCAATCCCTCGGCGCTGCGTGGGACTGCCACAGCTCTGCCGTGCCAGGTCCGGCTTGAAGGGAAACACACGCTCAGAGCTCAGCCCCCAGCTCTGCAAACGGCTCTGGAAGCCTCCAAAGGCAGGGACAAGGTGCCTTGTGAAGCACTATCAGCCCACTCAGAGGGCCTGGGCTGTTTCCCCTCAATTGCCAAGATTGCAGGACCATGGCTTTAAATAAATAAATAAAAATCAAAGAAACACATTTTCCAGACAACGTCCTGACAGTTCAGGGGATTTTATATCACTTCACCAGCCTTCCCTCATGGATAGCTGAGAACAAGTCAGGTTTGAAAAGGCTGAGCCTGAGTTCCATCAGTCCAGCGGTCACAGAGAGAATTTTTCTCCCTTTCTCCACTTGCAAAGTAGAAAAAACTATTTTTTGTGGAGTATCAAAATAGGAATGGAAAAATCTGGAGCTTAAAAGAATTTTCCTACTACAAGAGGCTTCCTGCGGGGTCTGGGTCTCCAGAGGGAAGGTTGAAAAGAACGGATGGCTGCTGTGTACCTGTGATCCTGCTCTACAGCTTAATGGAAAGCCATCAAGTCAAACCGACACTTTCACTCCTGCCCACCGCCCACGCACTTCCCAAAAGCAACAAGCGCCAGGCTGGAGAGCTGCCACGGACTGCGGGGAAGAGAGAGATTCCCCCCGCACCCCGCGCTCTGCAGCCCCACCGCCTCAGTCCTGCCCAGCCTCCGGCCTCGCCCGGCCACCCCTGACCGCTCCTGCCCCGTCCCCACACACGGAGCAGCTCCCGTGGGATTCCCTTCCCAAGGCACAGGCCTGGGAGCCACGGGCAGCACCTGCTCTGAAGGGACACGAGGCGCACGAGCCGCTGGGATTTTGGGATTCTAACACAGGCTTTGGGGCAAGGCTGCCAGGTGAGAAGGGTGGGGGGGTCTCCTACTCATCCCCCAGCCCACGGGTGAGGGCTGCACACCCAGGCACTTCCTCACCAAGGACGAAGGTGCTGCTGCCTCCTCTCCCCTCTCCTCCTTCCCTCTTCTGTGTGACACCAAAGCAGGAAACGTTCTTCGAACACAGTCATGTAAAAACCACCCCAACACCTCCCTGCCAACGATACACGGATGACACAACAGGCGGAGAGGCTTTGCAGCAGGAAAGCTGGAGAGGGGTAGGAGTGGGGAGAAGGAGGGGACATCTCAGCCTTTAAACCCAAATGTCCCTCGGGAAGGGCTGCCATGGTGAATAGGCGCTGACGGACGAGCAGCGAGGGAGACAGGCTGGCCACCATATGCCTGTCTGAAACATCAAAAGCCAAAGACAGAGAGAGGGATGGAGAACCCAGAGGTGGTTTGAGGGGTGGGAGAGAGGCAGGAGTACAAATGAGCTTCACTTATCTGAGCTGACAGCTGACGGGAGCAGGGGGAGAAGAAGAAAAAGCCAATTATGGAGGCGCACCACCTCCCTGCCTGCCCTCCCCAGGCCTGGACGGAGCCGGCCGCTCTCCTGCGGCACCGCGGGGGGGGCACGGAGGGAACGGGAGCTGGGGAGGAACCGAGCCTCCCTGACACACCACGGGGCAGCAGCAGCTTTCTCCTCAGCCCCCCAAAACTGCTGCTCCCTCCTGGGCTCCACCTGCCAGCTTTGGGGCAATGGGGACACTGTCCACTGTCCCTTCCACTGTCCACCGTCTGGCCCCACAGGTGCCAAGGAAAAGGCTGGAGGATGGTCCCTGACCACATCGCTGTGTATTTGCCCCGGTGTGTGTGACACTGTCCCTCTGTCCCCAGGCTCTCCCTGAGGGGGCTGCAGAGGTGCCTCTGCATCCTCCTGACCCCATTCCAGCCCTGTCCGCTCATCTCCAGCCCCACAGCAGGGACCTGGTGCTGACTGCAGATGGCAAAACTCACCTCTGTGCTTCACAGCCCCGTCACCTGCTGCCCCCTGCTCCTGCCACCCCCAGGAAAGCACCTCAACAATGGGCAGCAAATAAAGACAAACCCACTTGTTCTTCCATCTGGCCTCAGCGCAGAGCAGCAGGAGCCTGCCTGAAAGGGCCCCTCGCCCACAGCAGCAGCAATCCACGGAGACAAAAGAAAGGCAGTCACAAAACACGTATTTTAGAAGACTTTTTCCCATTTTCGGAGCCCCCGGTGCCCGCTGGCAGCTCTGTGGAAGCCCACGCGCCCATCTCGCCGACCCACACAAAGCTCCAGCTCCTCCCTCGCCGGTGACTAACCCTCATTATCCCACCCCAGGGAAGGAGCAGGCTCTCCACTGTCCCCCAGAGTGCCACAGAAACGGAGGCTGCAGCAAGGGTGCAGCAGGAAGGCCATTTCCCTGCCGCTCGGCCGCTTTACGAGCCTCCCTACACACAGGCACAGCCGGCCCCGTGCTCATCGCTCCTGTTCGACCTTCAACAAACGGCCCCGTGGTGCCGAGCCCGACATTCCCCCACGGAGCTGCCCACTGGGAGCGTGCCCATGCTACGGGAGAGGCAGTGACAACCTTTATCCTCAAAAACATTCGGCAGAAGGAGATTCACCTTTCTGTGCAGACACACACACACACGTGCACCTCCACCTTTGAGGACAAAGGTAGAAGATGAGACCATGAAGCCACTCGTGGGCAATGTTATTTTGCTTTTTGTTGCACACCCCAGTGTGCTCTTCCAGGCTCCAGATCATTCCCATAATTGGGATTCAGATCTCTGGCTCTGGTGCAAACTTGGCTGACCTTGGGCGCTCGCCCTTCCCGCTGCCACACGTAGCGGGGAGGTGACAACCCTCATCTCTCACACCTGCCTGTCTCTCTTGGTCTAGACACCACACGCAGTTTGGAGCAGGGGATGGTCTGGGAACAGACCTGCTCGACACTCAGCACCCCGGGTGGCACCGAACACAGCTGCAGCCTCGGAAGGCAGAGACACAAATAAAATAACCACGAAAACATCACGAGAGAGAACTCAGAGACCTTCCCCAACAGGTGCTTCTTGGGGGAAGAAGATGAAAATTGAAAACTAGACAAAAGCTTTTGGAACTTCCCAATAACTGAGCCATGTCAGCTGGAGTGAGATGTCTCTCCCTGTTACTTCTCACCCCCTGCTAATTTCCAGAGCAACCTGGAAGGAATCCGATGGCCTTCCCACTGCCACGCGCTGGATTAAACGCCCTCTTCCCTTCCTCTTGCTCCTCTCTCTTCCCTTTGGTTTCTGGGCTGGAGCTTTCTGCTGGTCTAGTGAAACTCCATTCCCTTTTCCACAGCTGCTGATGGGCTCTCAGTCAGAGAACGAGCCCAAGGTACCCCCCAGCCACAGCCCTGGGCAGTGCTTTCAGCTCCTCTCCAGGAACGCGGGATGGGGTCCAGCCATGCTCCCAGAGTTTGTCTGCTGCTTTAGGAAGCGGTTTCACACACAGGTGCTGCTGTGGCCTGCCTGTGTGTGGAGATCCATGCCCTGTGTGGGAGCATGGGGACAGGAGAGCGGAGCAGTGAGGGACAGGGACAGCCAGAGGAGCAGCTCTGTCACCCCAGGGAACAGGGAGATAAAATGGGGGGAGAAGGTAGAAAGGATGGGAGAGTCAGTGGGAATGAGAAGAGATCAGCAGGGCAAATGGCACAGGGTGGGATTCTTGGGGCTGACGTGTGCTGGGCCAGGAGCTGGACTTTGAGGATCCTTGTGGGCCCCTTCCAAGTCAGGATATTCCATGATTCTGTGCAAGAGAGCTAGAGCAAGCTGGAGAGGAGGGAGGTGTTCAGAGCCAGAGCAAGGAAGTGAAGATTAGATGGAGGAGACAAACCACAGAGCAGATGAAAACAGGAGAGAGCAGCCAAATTTGAGACAGATGGAGAGTGGGGAGCAAGGATGCGCTGTTTGGAATGGGTCTGTATTCCAAAGCAGCGGCGTTAGGGAGCGGGGGGGCTGGAGAGGGGTAGAGCAAGGAAGACAGCTCCAGAATTTACATTTTTCTTGAGGACAAGGGAGAAAGCTGCAAACTGGGGGAAGGACTGGGGAGGAGCCTCTATGCAGAGACTCCACAAGAGTGAGTACATCCCTTGGAGAGGTCCTGCAGAGCCTCTGGACCCTGTGAAACCCAGGGTTTTACTGACAGATTTTGCACTTTCTCTTTCTGAGGGCTGTTTCTCAGTGCCTCACAAATAAAATTAAAATGAGGGTTTTTTGACAGAACAAACAAACAGGGAGTGAATTATATTCCATTTCCCCGTCAATAACTTCTCCCCAACCCAGTCGTCTTATCATCATAAAAAGTCCATTAAGCAGTAATTGGGGAGGCAGGAGAAGGCAGGGCTGGTCCGGGGAGCAGGAGCACGCTCGCTCCCCAACTGGCCTTTTCTGGGAAGGCAGACAGGATAATTATAGGCTTCAGACGGAGACTTCCTCTTACTGTCAGCAGCTCTTGGCTCCCTTCAGGGAGACGGGACTGGCAAGGTTGGGCAAAGGAGGGTAAAAAAAGATCGAGGATGTTTTTTTAGAAGTGAAATACTTCCACCTGGCTATTCCCCTGCTGCTGAGCCACCAAAGCCCTGATCTGACTCAGAAAAGCTGGGCTGCCACAGGATGCAGCCTGTTCCCCTGCAGACAGGGGGAATGTCACTTGGAGGGTTACCCCCTCCCCTTTCCTGCAAGGCCCCAGAGGAGGAAGGACAGCAGTGAAGGGTGGCACCAGCATGGGAGTTAATACATGCAGAAAATGGGTGAGAAAGATGAAGAACTCATTAAATCACCTTTACTGCACCGGATGTCCAACACCCGTGCCCGCTGCCCCTCTCCCCTGGCCAGGATGAAGCAGCAGACCCTTCCCAGCCAGCACACGCCAAGCTGTTCCCACCACAGGACGGTAATTTGGGGATCTGGCACATCCATACAGCCTTCAAGCTCCTATTTGCAGTTCACTGGGATCCAGACCCTGTGGAAGGGAGGTACGAGCCTGCAGCACTGAGGCAGGAGGAGACCGAGGCTCCCAAAAATCTGTTCCTAGTTCTGACATCCAAGGTGAGAAAAACCACGTTAGCCTGCCTGCTGGAGGGGAGGCATAATCCTTCCTTCTGGTCTATCTAAACTTCTGGTTTTCAGGGCCAGGCCGCTCCTTATCACATGGGAGCAGCAGCTGGGATGAAGTCATCCCATTTCGCCAGGACTCCTCCAGGCTACCTCGCACATCCCTACGCATGGAAAGGATCCACCTCTCTCCATGGCAAAGAGGATGAGTCCCAGCTCCAGGGACTGGCACCTTGACACAGCCCAGGAAAACATTCTTCCAGCTGTGATTTATGCAAGGGGACAGGGCACGTGTGGTGATGCAAACTGCTCGATGGGACAGGACAGGGAGATGTGTGGCCATTCCACAAAGATCCTCCCCCACGCCTCAGCTTCCCCACCTCCCTTGCCTCACCCATCCCGATGGTGAGCACGGCAGGTGCCCCAGCTGCTGCTCTCTGCTCCCACCCCCTCCTGGCACTGGCCAACCCAAGGGCCAAGGAGCAACTTCATGGGAATGCAGGTGGACCTCTGGCCAGGATTCTCCTTCAACTTCTGGCACTCCAAGGAGAAAGTTGGTGCTTGTGAGCAGCGGGATCTGAAGGAGATGAGGAGATGAGTGCTGCTGTAATGGAGGATGGCAGCCCAGGGATCAGCCAGGGAGCTCCAGCGAGCACAGGAGCACAGCAGCCTGGCCAGCCAGGACCCTGCGGGTACACGAGTGCTTTCCATCAGCTGTAAAAGCAGCTCATTCCACATCTGTCCACGAGTCCCATAACAAGGCATAACAAGCCAGAGCAGAGCCAGAGACCCAAGGAGCTGTCCTGGCAACTTAATGAGCGCCCCTCGTCCATCAATGACAGCAATCCCAGGTTGTTTGCAAGCAGAAGCTTGAGGCAGGGAGCTCTTCCTGTCCTTGCCATATCGTTAAGACAGCTTCTACTCCAGCCATGTCATCGATATTGGCATCCTGGAGCAGCCTCATGCACCACCTACCTAGAAAAGACCCAGCTAAAAAGGATTTGGCTTTTTGCTCAACTTCCACTGCTCTGTTTGAGTCACTAAAGAACCAGAGTCCACGGGGGATACCAGAACATGAAAAACCATTTCCTATGGGACAAGCCTGCAAGAAGCAAAAGCTTAACGAGCCCAGATGCAGCTCCCAGGGGGCAATGCCATCTTAATCCAGCCCAGCCGCGGTCCTGTGCCACCGCAAAGTGACAGCAGAGTCAGCAGCGAGGGGGAACACAAACTGCTACAAGCTCCTGCAGCTCGTGCTCCTCCCGAGGAAGCGCAGAGCCCAAGGATGTGATCAGGGAGATCAGCTCCGCTCCCCGGGCCAGTGACAGCACACAGGGAAGCCCTGCCCTGCATCACCAGCTCGGGACCACGAGATGGGTGACCCCAGCCAAGGCCTGCCAGCTCCCACACACATGCAGGGATCTTCTGGGGATGAAAGGCACACCAGGCAAACAAAATATGTCTGACAAAGCTCTGCTCTCTTACTCTGTAAATAAAAGCTGTATTACTTCCACTTACTGCTTCTTTCCTTCAGGCAAGAGAAGGAGGCTCCTGGTCTACAGGAACAGGGTAAGGTGCAATTCCTAGAGCACAGAATTTGGGGTGTTTTCAAAAGATTGTTACACCATTCCTACCCAACCTCTGGTAAGAGACTTCAGCCTACATTTTCCATGGAACAAAAGGAGATTCTGGATATACAAGCTTGAAACACCTGGGTCCAAGCAGTATATTAATCTGTATATTATGAGTCTGCACTGCTTATTGAAACTGGGATGTCGAGGGAGCTCGAGACAGGAGATCCTGAAAATGAGAAACCAAGACCCAATAAAGCCATGACTAATGGATGAGCACAACCTCTAACAGTGATGAACTTCGACTCCTACCACACGAGTCATTCCAATTTCTGTCTCTGAACCACACTACTCGTCATTCAGATTTGTAGTGGGAACATCAACACAAAAGAATGAAAAAAAAAAGGAGAATTCAACAACAGTGCTGAGAACTAACAGCAGTGGGAACGTGATGAATTCAGCTTTGGGACAACTAGAGACTCAGTGAGCCAGAAAAACAGTGCAAGATGTGAATGAGAAATGGAAACATGGAAAAGCATCAGCGACGCCTTAAACTCTTCTATCAAAGACAGTAATTAAGGAAGAAGAGCTTTTTTGGAGTAGGACAGGTTCCTGTTCATGTTTGACACCTGTCAAGGGATGGCTTCTTACCAGGAGGCTGTCTTGCAGCCCTTCCAGGCACCAGGAAGAAGATCCCTCTCCCTTTCATTGCCTCAAGTGGCAGCTACTGGAATTAACCACAATTAGCAGACCTCAGAAGAAAAGGGGTGTATCATAGCACTCATACAGAAAAACCCACACAAACCCCCTCAAAATCAAGCAGATCCTCCCCACACAGACAAAGGAAAACGAGAGCTGGAGGATCTTCCTGGCTCCCTGGGAGATCACTGGAGCCAGTCTCAAGGTGATCTTTAAGAGCTGAACTGAAAAAAACCCTACACCATCTTTTCAGAAATTCATCCAAACAAATCAAAGTCCAGGCTAAAGATTTGTAAGTGTCGGCATTCCTACCAGCATGCTCAGACTAATTTATGAATAAATCCATGGATTCCAATGGAGGTGAGGGAGGATGAGGACACAGTCAAATTAATTTGACTTTATTAATTAAAAAAACCACCAAGTTTCATCACCCCACCACTCTTTAGAGGTTGTGCGAGAGTGGGGGGAGCTATGCTCATTAATTATGCAGAAAATGCAAAACTATCATCCTCTGAATGAGTTTAAAATAAGGAGAAACCCTTTCAGAATGGGGAGAAATTACTCCCCAAGGCAGCTGAAATTTCTCTTGCAACTTCAAAGGACAATAAATTATTCAAATCACTCGCGCCACTCGCACGCTCTCTCACTCTCTCCCCTTCTCAATTTTATGCTCCTGAGTCAATTAAAGATTTGGAGGACTCAGAGAAACTTTGTAGAATGCTAAACCAGTTGCAGCTCCTTCTATTTATTTTTTTTCTTCTTTAAAGCTTTGCTTTTCCTCTCGGCCTCAAAAGGAAACAGAAATGACTCCGTGCATTGCAGATGAAACGAGCAGTGCTGGTTTCCACCACGCTCGCATGGAACGTTTCATGTCTGCAACCACCAGGATGGGACACGCTCAGGGTTCTCCACGCAACGATTCTGTGAAAACAGGTCAGCCCAGAGTCCCTCCTGTCAACGCTTTAAATCATTCATCCCAATATCCCCTTTCAAAGTCAAAGCAGCAGGCATCCAAAATATATTTATCCTGCTCTCTCCTGGCACTCCTCGGGCCTGGGTGAGCCGTGATCGCTGCCGCGTCCCGCAGCTCTCGGCTGTCCCTCGGCCGGGGCAGGCGGCTCCGCTGCCAAACCCCACACGGAGCTCAGGGCTTGCAGGAGGAGAACTCGCAGTGGTGCAACCAAACCAAGACTGGGGCTGATTACACCGGACAACGACCCGGCCGGAGAAGCCCTTGCCCAGAAAAGCAATCTCGGCAAGCAAAAGGAGGGTTGGGAAGGTGCAGCCACAGAGCGAGGATGCTCCCGACTCCCTGGCCCGCAGCCCATAGCCCGGTTACCTCCTCGCGCACAGCAGATGGTGTAAAACGTGACTATTTTCATGAACTTTAACAATCCCCCCAAAATTAAAGGCAGCTGCAGTGCACAGAACATCACAGCTTTCTAAGGTGGGAACTGGGACCAGTTATGTTGCAAGAGAACATCCTTGACTGGAGGGGAAGAGTGGCACAGAGTAAATAAAACTGTTCTTGGGAGATTGTGTCTCACAGGCCAGCTCGAGCCCAGATTCCATCCCACGCATGGAGGAACGACATTCCTCTGGTCGGGCGTCCTTGAAAAACACTCTGCTTGCCTTCTAAGAATAATACTGGGCTTGCCAGGCCACAAAAAGGGTGGGAATACCCTTACGGATTCTTTTTAGTGACCCAGGAGATTTGTATCGAGTTGGTCTTGAAAAGACACAAGCACAGAGACCCTGCCAGACAGAAGGAAAGCCGATGTGACCCAGGGCCTGGAGAGACACTGGAAAGATCCCGTCCTTCCTGGCAGCAAGTGCAAGAACTGCTGGCATGAAAAGGACAACCAAGGGGAAAAGTCATAAAGAAAGAAGTCTTGGCTTCCTGGCAAAGCCTGACACAGAGGAACAATCCCAGTTTTGGCATCCAGGTACTGTAAAGATAAGACATTCCCATCCCAATCCTCTGCAGGTGACATTTTCACACAAGCCACTTGTTTACACAGCAAACAGATGCTCTTTTCCCCTAACTTAACCATGTAATGAGGCTGAGCAGAAAGAACCTCTGGTTGGGAAAAGATCCTTCACCAGGAGACACCCATGGCTGGGTCCCAAACATCGTGGCTGCCGCTGTCCCCAGGTGCTCCTCAGCAGAGATTAATCTAATGAGCATTCGCAGTGTGGGGCACAGCTGAGACCTGGGAAGTGACAGCCCCCCCACCCCCAAGGAAGCTCTTTCAACATGATTTATTTCCTCTCTGGCTCCTACAGAAGACACAAACTTTCCAATTTGAGTTATCTTAAAAAAAAAAAAAGAAAAAGTAGAAGAAAAGAGATACATCACTTGATCCAGTCAGGCAAGGTTTAATTTAATCAGGCACTTAAACAAGGTGACATAGAAGCTTAATTCAGTGTCCTTGAGTGAGACAACAACCAGTCCAGAACCCTCAGCAAGCGCAGGCTGGATCGCAGCTGGCAGACGGAGGAGGAAAGGGCAGTGCAGGAGCAAGGACGGGGAGGTGTCTCCTGGCTGCAAAGGCAACTGCTGCCTGAGGAACAGGAGCAGAGGCTGGATCTGGGCAGGGGTGCAGGGATCTCTGCCTTTTCAGGATTCAGCTGCTGCCTCCTCTTTCAGACTCCACTCACTGCAGGGACAATGTGCAACTCCGAGTGAAAACTCCACCACCCTCCAATCGAGCACACAACCTCCTCTGTGCTCCCACCCTAAATTCATGAATTCTGCTCCCCCTCCAGCCCACCCACCAAGGGGGAAAAGCCTTTCTGCAGCACCTCCCTGGCTCCTCAGCCCCCGCAGGTTCCCTGTCACTTTGGGGGTCCACAGACA